>BSBK01010678.1:0-465000 GCA_027943335.1 Chamaecyparis obtusa
TTTTTTCCTCACAAGTAAGGTGAAAACATAGGAAAAGAATTATATTTTCTTTATCTTATATCTTAATAGAGCTATAGAGATTAAGTCAAGTGTTTAATGTTCACAATGGTTTTTTTTTCTTGTAGATAAGGTAAAAGAATTATATTTCTTCAGATTAAACACTAATAGAGCCATAAAGGCAAGCACAAATGTTTAATATTCCAAGTGGTAATCTAAGAGGACCATAACCCTAGTGTTGAAGTCATTTAAAAAAAAAAATTTAAGTAAATTGTTGGAATTAGTAGGAGGGAGAGGGAGCGGGAGGGAGGGAGGGATTGGGAAAGGGAGCTGAAAGGAGGGAGGGAGAGGGTGAGGGAGGGAGGGAGAGGGAGTAGGAGGGCTTAGAGAGATAGAGGGAGTAGGAGGGAGAGGGATCATGAGGGAGAGAGGGAGGGAGTGGGAGAGGGGGGGAGGAGGGGAGCGGGGAGGGGGTAGGGGAGGAGGGAGGGAGGTGAGGGAGGGGGTGAGAGGCATGAAAAGGAGGGAGAGAGTGAGAGAGGGGGAGGGGGAGGGGGAGGGAGAGTAAGAGGGAGGGAGAAAGACAAAGAGGAGGGAGGGAGGGAGGGGAGTGGGAGGAACAGAGGAGGAGGGAGAGAGGGAGAGGGAGAGAAGGAGGGAGCGAGAGTGGGAAGGAGAGGGAGAGGGAGTAGGAGGGAGGGAGGGGGAAGGGGAGGGAGGGAGAGGGGAGCTGGAGGGAGGAGGAGGGAGAGAGGGAGAGGGAGAGGGAGGGAGAGAGGGAAATGCACCCTTGAAAAATGATGACAAATCCTTCCTTGTCTTAACCACACCTTGCCTGATTCAATAAAATTAAAACACATGGCCATTGGGCCCAATATCCTCTACTCATTTCATTTAAAACTTCTATCATTGTTTTGTAATTAATGGAATTTGACCGAAATGGCATTCTACAAAACAAAAAATAGAACTATGTTTTTAAAGAGTTGTGGACCCCACCACTTGATTGCCTTCACCATTTCATGTTTTTTTTATTCTAATGAAAAATACTACTTGTGAATCTTTGAAGATAGTTAAGAAGATAGGAAAAGGTAAGGGGTTGATTGTTTTGATGATAAAGGGGACATTTATAGGTCACTTAAGTGATTTGTGACCTTGTGTAGGAAGTCAATTGTAGAACATAGGAAAAGTTAACGCCTATAGGGAAATTGGGCTTATATTATGATTGTAGGACTTAGGATATTTTTTAAGGGTTTATAAGCCTTTTTACTTCATTTTAAGCCCTCACACTATGTACATATTGAAGCTTGTGATGGAAATTTAACCCAGAGGGTTAGGAGGGGGAGAAAGGAGGGAGGGGGAGAGAGGAGAAGGAGGGAGAGAGGGTGGGAGAGAGGGAGAGAGAGAGTAGGAGGGAGAGAGTGAGGGAGGGAGGGAGAAGAGGGAGGGAGAGAGAGAGAGGAGAAGGAGGGAGAGAAGGAGGAGAAGCAGGGAGAGATGGTGGTAGGCAGAGAGCTAGGGGAAGGGGGAGGGAGAGAGGGAGGAGGAGGGAGAGAGGGAGGGAGGGAGGAAGGAGAGGGAGGATGAGAGAGAGGGAGGAGGAGGGAAAGAGGGAGGAGAAGGAGGGAGAGATGGTGGGTGGGAGAGGGAGGAGGGAGGGAGTGAGAGAGGGAGGGAGGGAGGGAGGGAGGAGAAGGAGGAGAGAGGGAGATAGGGTGAGAGGGAGAGAGGTAGGAGAAGGAGGGAGAGAGGGAGATAGGGTGAGAGGGAGAGAGGGGGGAGAAGGAGGGAGAGAGGGTGGGAGGGAGGGAGAGGGAGCATGAGGGATGGAGAGAGGGAGGGTGAGGGGGGAAAGGGGGATTACTGGTGCTCAACCACTGGCTAATTTTTAGAGCATCCAAGATGGTCATAGAAAACTTAAGGAATGGCTTTGTGCTAGGAGCCAAAAAAGTATTGAGGGGTTTGCTACTAATGTGTGGCTAGTAGATACTAATCTTTAAAATATGTTGTTTGAGGTAAAGGGATTCAAGCTGCCTTTTCTCAATGTTTGTAGTTGATTTTTCCCTCACAAGTAAGGTGAAAATAGAGGAAAAGAATTATATTTTCTTTATCTTACATCTTAATAGAGCTATAGAGATTAAGTCAAGTGTTTAATGTTCACAATGGTTTTTTTTTCTTGTAGATAAGGTAAAAGAATTGTATTTCTTCAGATTACACACTAATAGAGCCATAAAGGTAGGTGCAAATGTTTAATATTCCAAGTGGTATTCTAAGAGGACCATACCCATAGTGTTCAAGTCAATTTTTTTAAAATTTAAATAAATTATTGAAATTGGTGAGAGGGAGAGGGAGCAGGAGGAGGGACATGGAAAGGGACCTAAAGGGAGGGAGGGAGAGGGATCATGAGGGAGAGAGGGAGGGATTGGGAGAGAGGGGGAGGAGGGAATGGGAGGGGGTAGGGGAGGAGGGAGGGAGGTGAGCGAGTGGGAGCGAGAGGGAGGAAAAGGAGGGAGAGAGTGAGAGAGGGGGAGGGGGAGGGGGAGGGCAGGGAGAGTAAGAGGGAGGGAGTGAGATAGGGAGAGGGAGGGAGGGAGGGATTGGGAGGAAGGGAGGAGGAGGGAGAGAGGGAGAGGGAGAGAGGGAGGGAGGTGAAGGAGGGAGTGAGAGTGGGAAGGAGAGGGAGAGGGAGTAGGAGGGAGTGAGGGGGAGGTGGATGGAGGAGAGGAGGGGAGCAGGAGGAAGGAGGGAGGAGGGAGAGAGGGAGAGGGAGAGGGAGAGGTCAAAGAGAGAGGGAAATGCACCCTTGAAAAATGATGACAAATCCTTCCTTGTCTTAACCAACACCTTGCCTGATTCAATAAAATTAAAACACGTGGCCACTGGGCCCAATATCCTCTAGTCATTTCACTTAAAGCTTCTATCATTTTTTTTGTAGTCAATGGAATTTGACCGAAATGGTATTCTGCAAAACAAAAAATAGAACTATGTTTTTTAAAGAGTTGTGGACCCCACCACTTGATTGCCTTCACCATTTCATGTTTGTTTGATTCTAATGGAAAATACTACTTGTGAATCTTTGAAGATAGTTAAGCTAGGAAAAGGTAAGGGGTTGATTGTGTTGATGATAAAGGGGACATTTATAGGTCACTTAAGTGATTTGTGACCTTTTATAGGAAGTCAATTGTAGAACATAGGAAAAGTTAACACCTACAGGAAATTGAGGTTTTATTAGGATTGTAGGACTTAGGATATTTTTAAAGTGTTTATAAGCCTTTTTTCCCTCATTTTAAGCCCTAACACTATGTATATATTGAAGCTTGTGATAGAAATTTAACCTAGAGGGTTGATGGTGACATAAAGTCAATATTTTTGGCAAGTTCTTTAGAGTACTTTCCTGCTAAGTATACAATATTAGTAGCCTGGCAATCCATTAGGCATGGAGTCACTATGAAAAAATAAGAGATTTACAACCTCTTGTTACTTTTTTAGAATTCTCTTCTATAATTGTAAGTAGCCTTTTCTTGCTTTATTAAATTGCTATTGTTTACCTATCTCAAGTCCAAATATCTTTTGTAATCATTTCCTTCTTATTTGGATGCATTTCATCATCTTCTCTATTATATGATTGTGTTAATTTTCTTGATTGATTAGGCTTGTGGATCTTTAGGTTCCTTGCAAAATATTTTTGAGTCATGACATTCATAATATTCTAGGATTTGATCAAAGTCAAGAAGTAGTGTGGTTTTGGTAGTTTCTTTAAGGTTTAATGGAAATCATAAGCAGAAAGAGATTAAATATTCAATCTTAGTGTATCACCCATTTTTTCTTTATGCATACCCTTCTCCCTTTTTCCTCAAAAATCTTACTTAGGTGCACCTTGATTATAAGGAATTTGGCCTTCTTCATAGACTCAACCTCACATTTCAAGTTCCATGCTTGGAGATTGTCTCCATGTTTCACAAATGTTGAAGTGGAAACTCTTTTTCCATTAATGAAAATTTTTACCATCAGTGAAGTAGATAAAGGTTTCATAGATTGGATAATGAATGGAGTGAATGATTTTAATAACATCCACAAGGCCAAAGAATCCTATTGGAGCCCCTTGTTAGAATTATTTAGAACAATAGAGAGGGGGGTGAATCAGTTGTTCTCATGTCCAGATGTACCAATTGAACTTCTATCACTTCAACAATCTTAGATCTAATCACCAACACAACTCAGTCTCCAAAGTAAGATATTAAAAACATATAACATGTAGTCCACTGTCCAAAAGTAATTAACTTGTATAATATAACAACATTCACATCAAAACATTCACACAAGTATGAGACCAAGATTTATAGTGGAACCCAAATTGAAAAAAACCACTTTGTAACATGTTACTGATATTTTCACTATTGTGAGTGAACTCTATGAAAAGATAACCTTGTTAAAGGTTTACAGACACACTGTTAGGTTGTGACCCTATTAAAGGATTTAAACACTCTTTCAAAAGTGATATGGGTTAAAAAAGGATTTAAGTGCATTCCATTAGAATTCCACCTTGATTAAAGGATTTACATAATGACTGTTAGGTCAACCTTGATTAAAGGATTTAGACTGATATAATGGTTAGAAAGTAACATTAGTTTATGATCTAAAAAACATACAACTCACTTTACAAATAATAGATCCAATTCAGACATATATGCTTATTTACTGACTGGGCTTCATTTTCATCTCCATCACTGATCTAGTCAGAATTTTCTTCAAGAAATCACAATTCTATTCAACTCCTTCATATTTTTACCTTTATCCTTCTACTTAGACTTATCAGTCAATAACATCAACAACTTCAGCCCATGTTGTAACTCATACTTAGGTTTTCCTTATACCTCTTCAATTAGTTAGATCCATCTTTTTCCGCTTAATCTCCTCCATAGATCTTAGGTTTAGGTCAGATCCATTGGATCCTTCTATCATTTAAGTTCTTCATCCTTCCTTCTAGATACATCTTAAAACTTCTCATTGAATCCATAATAAAATGATTTATGATGCATTAAATTCTCCATACAATAAATTAATAAAGTCAACACAATTTACATATCCCAAGAATTCAACTATGTTGGTTGGGAATCTCAATTCTTTCTCCAAATGTAAATTACTAACACTCAGTCAATACTGTTGGAAATTTGGATAAGTAGGATATCAAAATTTTGTCATTATGGAAACATATACTCACTATAATGATCGCATAATAGAAGAAAGCAGTTTTGTATGAGCACACTTGAGAATTGTCTCGGTACAATAGTGTTTACCCAGTCTAAACAGAGACAGTTTTGATTAGCAATGTTCACAGAAGAAGGTTTAGTGCATGCTCACTTGAACATGGATAATTATATGTATATCAAAGCCACATATGAGAGCGCAAGTCTGTACGACATGTATGGAAGAAGATATTAAAGAATTAAAAAGACAGTGTTGAGTCAACGTGAATAGAGGAGAAGACAGACTGCAATCATATTAAGTTAAGGGATTATTTTGTTTATCAAAATAATGACTTAACCATGTAGGGATTACATCCTAGATGTTAACCCTTAGGCAACATGAATTGGTTTTATATTTTGAGAAGAGTTTATGTATTGTAAGCCGACTGGAAGTCATTAATTGTAATAACTTGTATATATGTAAGAATTATGTAATGCGAAGATGTATATTGTAAGAAGAAAAGCAAGTAGACTCTATATATGAAAGCGAAGAGCCTAGAAAGCTAAATTAGAATAGGAAAGCTATTTGACAGGAGTAAAAGGTTATGTACTTTACCTTTGTATTTGAAGATATCATTATATATTGCATGTTTGGGTAGTGACCTCATCTTTCAAGCATTCTATTTTGTAATACCAACTCCTAATAGGCTTGAGGCTTCTAACAAGACCTAGAGTCCTTTAACTAAGATAGAGACACTATATATATGTAATAGACTCCTAATAGGGTCAACATCCTTAACTAGATACTTTTTATTAGTGGATTAGTTGTGGGTATCATCCCCACCAAGTTTTTCCCTTGGCTAGGGTTTCCTTGAGGAAAAACATGGTATTATGAGTTCATTTACTTTATTGTTATGTTTGTTATTCAGTTTGCTTAGTTTAATTTGTTATGCAAGCTTCAAGTTAATTTTTTAGTTCATAATTGGGTAAAAGTAAAAGTTTGTGAAATATCGATTCACCCCCCGTCTTAGTACTATTTCTAACAATTGATATCAGAGCTTAGTTACTCATAACAAAGTTATTTAAAAAAGGCCTAACATCTTCAGTAAGATCTCCATGGATATGGATTAGTTGTAGAAAAATCTTAAAGAAGATCTTGAACAAATTGATATTCTTACTAAAGAAAGTGACTCTCTGAAAGAGAAATATGATGATACGAAAAAATATATTGAGAAACTAAAACAAAAGATGGAAGATCTAAAATCAAAGAAAGAACCTACAATTCAAGTCAAGGACTATGATGTAGTTTCAAAACTAAAGAAAGAAAAATGAGATCCTTAAACATGAGTTAAAGATTGTAGATCTGGAGTTAAGTTTGAAAGATGAAAACATTAAAGATGAATCAAATCTAAAAACTGAGAATGCAAATCTGAATCTAAACTAAGTAAAAAGACATTTGAACTTGAGAAATTTTTTTTACAGTATGCTGAACTTGAGAAGTGTAATACAATTGTGAAATGAGAATTGACTCAGTCTAAACAACATCTTGAGAAAATATATTCTAGTAGTGAAAATGTTGATGATTAAATGTCTTATAAGAAACCATCCTATGATAAAATTGGTCTTGGATATGTTGAAGATAAGTTTCCTAAGAAGATTGAGGAATGTAAATAACCAGACCTAGAACACTCTAAGAGAAAAGATGAAAACAATTATGATGAAGCTAACAAATATGAAGATATACCTAATCCACCTAAAGAAGATGAACCACCTAAAGATATGTGAAGAGAATTCAAATGTAGATATTTTTAATGCAATTCTTTTGGACACATGAAAAGAGATTGTACAGGTAGTAATTCAAACCTATCTCTGGGTATTGTTATAATTGTCATGGTTTTGGACATAAAGCTATTGATTGTAAGAAACCTAGATCTAATTATGATAATAGTAGTAGAATGTTTAGAGATACTAACCCTGTAGATAAGAGACATATTGGAGACATGGACAAAAGGAATGGAAATGTGTGTTATAGATGTAACAAGATTGGACGTATTGCTAGAAATTGCAAATCACAAATCAGTTAGACAAAACCAGGATATGGAAACAATGGAGTAGTTTGTCATGATATATGCAACAATTTTTGTCACACGACAAGATTTTTTAGAATGAACAACATGAGAAACCCTAATCCTAGAAACTATACAAGGAGAAATGTAAGTACAAACAACAGTCAGAGAGGATGCTATAGTAACTTGGAAGAAGTTGAATTTGTTAAAGCCACATATCAAGAAAGCACACTCTATATGCTAGGAAACCAGATAGGTGAAGTACCTGATAGTAAGTGTGAATCATTTCCTAATTCATCTCAAAGCATTTAAGTAATTATTTCATGAATTATGTATTAGAGTAAAGCATTAGAATAGTGTAGAAGTTAGAATAGATTGAATTGAGTCTTGGGAAGTTAATATATGCTATTATATGATGTAATGAAGCTACGGTTAAGAGCACATGAATTTATATGAATGTATGCGAGTACACAAAAAGAATGAAGTTTTGCAACTTAGAACCAGGAACAACTTTTTGGTATGAAGCAACAAAGAAATTTAATGCGATGTCAAAATATTAAAAATTTTGAAGGATAAAATCATATAATCAGTATTAGTTTATCATTCAAGTGATTATAAGTGATAAAAAGAGCTATTAAGTGTTGATTAAGAGGAGTTTGTAGGATTTGGAGACAGATTTCTCGCCAGATCTATGCAAAGCCCTAAATCATGATTCTGAGGCATTTTGCTAAAGAATTCACCATTATAGCAGTTGTGTTTTTATAGAATTGTGGATGCATCACTTGTTCACCACATCAAGGATTCAGTCAGACCTAGAATGAAAAAGGAACCAGTATAGCCTTTGGAAGAAGACCCTAGTCTAGTCTTGTCATTTGTTCCAAATGAAGTTTTGCACTTGGAAGACATAAGAAGTTATATGAAATGTAAGTTTGAGACCATAGGAGATGGTAGTCTAATCATGGAGTATGATAAGATCTATAAATAGGATATGTCATTCAAGAAAGGGTGTAAACATTTGAATGAGATTGATATTATCAAGTATACACTTCACTATGAATTTCAAAATGAAGAATGGACAAAGATAATTTGAGAAAAATTCACAATGGGATGTTTTGGTTAGATGGTTGAGCCATTGACATCAACAAAGACCTTATTAATGAGGTAACTGGTTTATCTAAATCAGGAGTAAATTCCCTTGAATGAGAAGAATGTGAAGAAAATAGTGTTGGAGAACACCAAGTCATCATACAATGGAAGAGGAATTATAATTAGTAAGATTGTATATGATGATGTAGATATGTGTGAAAAATTTTGACTTGAAAAGTTTGTGAAAGTTCTAGAGAAGATGATATGGCAGCTAGCATGGTACATGCAGCTTATCTTATGTGTGTAGAGAAAGTATAGGTAGACATGTGTGAAATCTTGAGAATTCAGTTGACAAAGAACCTTGAGAAGATCAAGAAAACCAAGAACTCATAATTTATATTCTCATCTCTGATCACATATATGTTTTTTCATTTGCTGAAAAGATTCACATACACTATAGGAGTAGATTGGAATGATAAAAAATATTCAATGGATAGAATCAACAAGGTGTACCTAAGACACCCCATCAACAAAGTAAATGAAAGTGCTACTTTGGTAATTAAGACTTTTTAGAATGAAATGAGAAAAAGGTCAAGGATTTCACCATCTATTGTGGAGAAATACAAGGATGAGATATGCTTTTTGGTTGATACTGACTTTAATTACATTGAATTAGTTGAGCCAAGAATGAAATTTGTAGACCTACTTGAGTATAAATTTTTTGAAGTTGAGGTTGAAGGATATGTAAGAAGATTACTTAAGAGTAATTTGGATGCCAAGAGTCCTAGATTTGGGGCATATGAGGAAAAAGTTAACTCCGCACAATCATCACAAGCTCAAAAGATGGAAAAGAAAAGAGTTAATAGTACTATAAAGAAAATATTGAAAGACACTGGTATGACAGAACATGAATTTTTAATTGCAAAGTAGACAACAACAACAATAAGGGATATTGGATAGAAAGAGATTTTATTAATTCCACCCTTGACATCTCTTACAAGCCTCTACTGAAGAAATTCAGGGCTTAGAGGGAGAAATTGAAGAAGTGAAGTGAAGGAAGTAAGGAAATCTACTAGATCCTCCACCACTACACCAACAAAATAAGTTAAGGAAGTGACAAGCAGACAAGGTAAAAGACAAAAAAACTATCTTTACCCCAATTCAATTAAAATATCAATAGTTAAGGTAGATGAAGATGCAGGAAGTAGCAAGAAGAACTGGAAGCCCAAGATTGATAAAGTGAACCCTTTAATCATTAATGAAAGGTGATTTCACTAAGCTAAATAAAGATATGTACAACAATTTTGAGAAGTTGAACTTAGAGAATACAGTTGTCAAACATACGATACTTTCATATAATAAATTTGATGATATACAAGGCAAGATCCCTGATAGTCTTTATGAGAAAGTAGTTAACAAAAGAAGAGAGCAACAAAAGAGAATAATGGAATAAGAGAAAGATATGTACTTGGAAATTGTGTGAAATAAAAGATGAGGAACACTTCAAGGAAATCATGAAAATGTTAGAAATAGGAAATACTAAGAGGGGGGGGGGGGGGGGGGGGTGAATCAGTATTTCACAAACTTTTACTTTTGCCCACTTATGGATATAACAGATTACTTTAAAGCATAAGAGACTAAATAGCATACATAACAATAAATGTAAAGAACTCATAACACATGATATGTTCTCGAGGAAACCTGGCCAAGGGAAAAACCCAGTGGGGATGGTACCCACAAAGATGCACTAATCAAAAGATATCCTGTTAAGGATGTTGACCCTGTTAGGAGCCTGTTACAATCATATAGTGTATCAGTCCTGGTTAAGGGACTATAGGCCTTGTTAGAAGCCTCAACCCTGTTAGGAGTTGTAGATACAAAACCTAATTACTAGATGAGTTCACTACCCAAACAAGTAATACAAATGATTACTGATTACAATATGGTACTTCTTACAACTTCGCATCAACAACTTTCACCGCTGTCACAATATACAACTATCACAAGTTACATTTCAAGTATGTTCGGTACATTACAATATTACATCTTTATACAAGATACAAATATAATATCTTTCTCCAGTTAGCTTGCATATCTTTATCCAAGAGTAAACATCTAGGATGTCATCTCTTTATAATATTAAGTCATTATTTTGACAAGAAAAATAATCCCTTAATTCATTTACTAGTTCTGCCTTCAAAACTGCTTTGTCGGCTTAACTCTGTCATCGGTAAAACAATCATAACTTTGTCTGTACTATCTATACTCTTTTGCACACTAAGATGGGGTATCCTTAGACACCATAGAGTCTATGTTCAACTGTGCAAACTCTGATCATGCTCCAATGAGCGTCGCCAAAATAAACTGTATCGAGTGCTATGTCAAAAACATTATTTCATACTTAGACAATTTTAGTCTGCGATCTTCCATAGTTACTTTCCAAATTATGTGATCTTCATAGGGAACATATGTTTCCATAATGAAAACATCCATGTACATACCTTAGCCAAATTGCCAACAATCTCCCCCTTTGTCATTGGTGGAAACATATGAGAAAATTGGCTAAGTGTACAAGTCAAAATCTGAAAATTTGTATCAAAATTGTGGCCATAGTATAAAATAAGTATACTATCCTTATATCTCCTCAAAATATACACATAATCTATAATACTTCATAATACTCCATAGAACTCTCCCTATGAGTATCCTTCCTTATCATATATAGACAATTTTCTAAGTATCTCTCCCCCTTTGACAACAATGACAAAATAAAGGGTGGAAAGGGATATGCAAAATTGTGTCAAAAATTTTACCTTACTGTCTTATTGCAAAGCTAGTAGGCTTGCAACACAATCTACAAAATCTGACTTCCAAGCCTCAAAATCTTTCTCCCATGCCTTCTTAATTGATTATGCTACATTGAGTAAAGTACTCAATCCGTATGCTGCAATCTGACAAGCTTGAAGAGATTCAAAGTTGAACTTCTGAAATGATGTCTTAGCAATAAGACATTCTTCTAGTTGCTCTTCTATTATAGTCAACTTGATTGAGACATGCTCTCTTAAGATGTTTATCTTGATAATTTTCATGTTCTTCTCATCATTCAAAGTCCTTATCTCATCACATAATTTTCTGATCTTTTTCTCAACTACACTAATCTTTATGTTTGGGCTGGCCATTGAGTTCATCTCTGCTGCAATTTCATCTTGCTTCTCTTTTAGCTTCTTCTCTTCCTCAATTATTATATTTTCAGATTTTGTACACTGAATGTACAAACACTTTCTAGTCTCAAGATGTTTCCTTAAGTTCTTAATGTATTTGTCAAGGCTGCCAATGTTATTTTTGATATTTTGACTTATATTATGCAACATCTCAGCTTCATAAGCTGCCTGAGCCTTAACCTTAGTAATATCAAACAAATTAGTGAACTCAACATCAAAAAAATTTATTACCATCTTTGCTCTTTCAAGTGGGTCTGAATCAAAGACTTTTGTAGATATAATACTTTGTAGCTTCTTAGTCAAATATTTTAGGCTACCTTCCAAGTTCTTAACTTTCTTGTTCTTTCCAATATTTTTGTTCAAAGAAGTGATCAACTCTAATTGATCATTTTCATCAACCTCCTTGCTCAAATCTTCAAACAATGTTCCTATTCCTTTCTCATTTCCAGTCTTAGGAGTAAGATTGATGTCTTCTTATGGTTCAATAGGTGTATGGGCCTTTGTTTCCATTTGTTCTTCTATTCATGTAGCCTTTGTTTCAATACTCTTTTCTTGCTCTCCCAAAGCCAAATTGTCAACAATGTTATCCAAACTATTGAGTACCGCATCATTTGAATCTAAAGTAACTTTTGTTCCTTTAATGTCCATAGATTCTATGCCAATGTTTATAGAAGAAGAGGGAATATCTTCAACTTCAACTACCTTTGCTACTGCCTCTACCTATTATGTACTCTATTTCTCTGCTAGTTCTGCAACTGATTGATCTTTGCTATCTTTTCCTGCTACCAAGTCTGCTAGCACTTTCACAACTACCTGTTCAGTTTCAATCTTCACTTGTTCATACTGACCTCCCATTATTTGTATAGTTCTTCTTTTGGTTCTTAATAGGGTTTCAAGTGTCTTGAGGATCTGTTTAAGGTGGTCATCATCTCTTATGTCATAGAACTATCTTATCACATTCTCTCTCATTTTAGTATCTTCTTCTTGTGCTCTCACCTTTCTTCTCACAAGTTTGTTGTACAAATCTTCTGGTATCTTTCCATGAATAGTATCAAATTTCTTGTTTGTCAAAATCATATGTGTAACCATTGCATTCTCTAGATTTAATTTGTTAGAGGATCCATATAAATCATAGTATTTGTTCATTTTGGTAAAGTCTCCATGTTGCAATATATCTTCATTAACTCTTTCTATCCTTGGTTTCCTTGATTTCTTCTTTATTGTTACTTCATCATCTTTTATCTCTACAACTCTTCTAAGTACTGGTGGAACAATTATTTTTTGTCTTTTACCCGGTCTTGAAGCACTTGCCTTCATTCTTTTGCTTGGTGTTGAAAAGGAGGGTTTCTCTGTCTGACTAATTTCTTGCTCCTTCTTAGGTTCTTCAACCTTTACCTTAACTTGAATGGGTTCTTGAGGGTCTGCACTTGATGCCAAAGGTGGGACTGATAGTATCTCACTTTGCTTTATTGCTTCTGTAGTCTTTCTTGCAATATCAAATTCCTACTCAATCAAACCTGTTTATTTTAGAATTTTCTTTATTGTAGTCTCCACTCTCTTCTTTGATTGTTTCTCTTCCTTGAGTGTCTTTGTTGAATCAAAGTTTTCATCATATGTTCCAAATCTATTGCTATGAGCATCCAATTTACTTTTCAACAATCTACTAACATATCCTTCTATTTCAACTTCAGAGATTTCATAGCCAAGAGGGTCTATGAATTCATGTCGAGGTTCTACTGCCTCAATGTAAGTGAAATTAGTATCAACCATAAAACATATATCATCTTTGTATTTCTCAACTAGGGATGGAGGAATTCTTGATCTATTTAACACAATGTTCTGAAAAGTTTTCAACACTAACTTTACACTATCATTAACCTTCTCAATAAGATGTTTCATGTAAACTTTATTGATTCTTACCATAGTATTCTCACCATCATTCCAATCAATAGTGTAAGGAAATCTTCTTAGCAAGTGGAAGAACATGTAAGTAACCAATCAGGAAAATCTAAAGTGAGTGTATTTAGCTTTCTTTATCTTTTCCAAATTCTTAAACAACTGTATTCTCAGAATTTCACACATATCCACAGGCTTCTTCTCCACACACATCAAATAAGGAACGTGTACCATACCTGCTGGCATATCATCTTCTCTAGAACTTCCATAGAATTTTATTGTCAAAATCTTACATAAGTATCTTACATCATCTTGCTTAATCTTACTAATGACTATACCTCTGCCATTGTATATTGAACCGGTGTTATCAATCACAATCTTTCTCATGTTTATCTCATTCAGTGGAATTGCACCAACTTTTGATAATCCAGTCACATCATGAATTAGGTCTGCAGTTATGTCTATAACTCTGTCTTCTAACCAAAATTTACCATTATGTATCCTACTCAAAATGATCTTAGTACACTCCTCATCATCAAATTCATATTTCATAGAGTACTCAATGATTTCATTGTTTTCTAGATGTTCATAACCTTGTTTCACTAACATATCCTTGTTGTACAATTTTTGATATTCACCATTAAAATTACTCTCCCTTAGGGTTTCATATTTGCATCCAAGATAACTTTTAACATTTTATAAATGAAGAACTCCATCTGGTACAGATGATAAAGCTAAACTAACATCTCTTTCTGAGGGTTCAACTGGATCTTTCTTAGTTCTAGGTCTATTCTTATCCTTAATGTTGTGAATCAATGACACATCCATTATTATATCTGATTACTTAAACTGATTCAAGATCTTAGTCAAATAAATAGCTTAAATTCACAAAATTAGGGCTTTCACTAGATCAGCGCTTCAAACTTCTGCTAATCACTTCCAAAATTCTTTCTTCACTCTCCAAATCACTTCTAATCACTTGATAATCAAAATAACTTTGATTTCAATCTTTTAATACTTAGCATTTACTTGATCTGACATCGCATTCAATTCTTTTGCCGCTAAAATGCCAAAAAGTTGATTCTATAAACCTGCAACCATAAATCTTCTTGCGACCTCACAAAACACAATATTTATTTTTGCACACTTAACCATAGCATTAGTATAACATAACAAACCTTCATCTAACTATGCACAACTTAACTTATTCAAAATCTAATTCTACACTAATTCTAAGTTCCTAAACTACAAAAATTTACATAATTTAAGTGCTTAAAGAAGGGTTAGGTAAAGACTCATTCTTACCATCAGATACATTACCTTCCTGATTACCTTCAATGCTAAATATACCTCCTTGATCTATGCCTTTAACAAATTTTACTTCATCTTCATTGCTACAACAACCTTTCTCTTTATTTCCTGCATTTTCATTCCTTCTTGCATAGTTTCTAGGGTTAGGGTTATGATGATAACCTCCATTGTTAATTTTGTAAAATCTCACTGTGTGTCCAATCTTGTTACATATCTGACAAATGATTCCATTGGTTCCATATCTAGGTGTTTGCTGATTGATTTGTGTCCTGTAATTTCTAGTAATATGTCCAATTTTGTTGCATCTATAACATACTATTCTATTTCCTCTTTTCATGTCTTCAGTTGATCTCTGATCTACATTGTTAGTATTTCTAGGCATTCTACTATTGTAATTATTCTCAATAACTTTAGATCTTCTACATTCAATAGCTCTATGTCCAAAACCATGACAATTATAACAATATCCATTAAGAGGTTTGAATTGTTTACCTGCACAATCTCTCTTCATATGACCAATAATATTACAAGCAAAACATCTACCTTTGAATTCCCTTTGCATACCTTTGGATGGTTCATCTTGCTTCGGTGGTTCTTCTTCCTTTGGTGATTCTTCTTGCTTAGGTGCATCTTTAGATTTTTTCTCATCTAACTTCTTTTCTTCACTGCTTTCACATACATTCAAATCTAGTTTCTTGCTTTTACTAACTATCTTCAATATGTTAAATCCAAGACCAATTTTGTCATAGAATGGTTTTCCGTAAGATACTTGTTCATCAATCTTTTCACTATTTCAATATAGCCTCTCAAGTTGTTGTTTGGATTGAGTCAATTCATCTTTCACAATCTTGTATTTCTCAAGTTCATCATACTGCAATTTGACTTTATCAAATTCAGATGTTACCTTGCCAAGTTTAGATTTCAGATCTTCATTCTCATTCTTTAAACTTTCATTCTCAAATCTCAGATTGTCATTTCCATCTTTCAAGCTAAGCTTCAGATTTTCTATCTTCAATTCATGTTTAAGGATCACATTTTCTTTTTCTAAATCATCACAATCTTCAACAAGAATTTCAGATTCCTTCTCAGATTTCAGATCTTCTATCTTACCTTTCAATTTTTTAATAAGATTCTTTGCATCATCATACTTTCTTTTCAAAGTGTTTCTTTCATTAGTAAGCATATCAATTTGTTCAAGAGCTTCTTCAAGATTCTTCTGTAACTGATCCATATCCATAGAGATCTTACTCAAGATGCTAGGCTTTCCTTGAATGTTCCTTCTCTGAGTAACTATGCTCTGATACCAATTGTTAGAAATAGGAAATATTGAGAGGGGGGGGTGAATCAGTATTTCAAAAACTTTTACTTTTACCCACTTATGGATATAACAGATTACTTTAAAGCATAAGAGACTAAATAGCATACATAATAGTAAATGTAAAGAACTCATAACACATGATATGTTCTCGAGGAAACCCTGGCCAAGGGAAAACCCTAGTGGGGATGGTACCCACAAAGATCCACTAATCAAAAGATATCCTATTAAGGATGTTGACCCTATTAGGAACCTATTACAATCATATAGTGTATCAGTCCTGGTTAAGGGACTATAGGCCTTGTTAGAAGCCTCAACCCTGTTAGGAGTTGTAGATACAAAACCTAATTACTAGATGAGCTCACTGCCCAAACAAGTAATACAAATGATTATTGATTAAAATATGGTATTGCTTACAACTTCGCATCAACAACTTTCACCGCTGTCACAATATACAACTATCACAAGTTACATTTCAAGTATGTTCAGTACATTACAATATTACATCTTTATACAAGATACAAACATAATATCTTTCTCCAGTCGACTTTCATATCTTTATCCAGGATTAAACATCTAGGATGTCAGCTCTTTATAATATTAAGTCATTATTTTGACAAGAAAAATAATCCCTTCATTCATTTACTAGTTTTGCCTTCAAAACTGCTCTGTTGACTTAACTCTATCATCAGTAAAACAATCATAACTTTTTCTGTACTGTCCGTAGTCTTTTGCACACTGAGATGGGGTATCCTTAGACACCATAGAGTCTATGTTCAATTGCACAAACTCTGATCATGCTCCAGTGAACGTCACCAAAATAACCTGTATCGGGTGCTATGTCAAAAACATTGTTTCATACTTAGACAATTTTAGTCTGTGATCTTCCATACTTACTTTCTAGCTTATGCAATCTTCATAGGGAACATATGTTTCCATAATGACAACATCCATGTACATACCTCAGCCAAATTGCCAACAGAAAAATATAAGCACCCATGTAAGGGAAAAAAGGAGAACTATATTGATAATGGGAGGCAATTATGAGGAGATTAATAGAGAAATAGAGAAAGACATTGTGAAGGTAATGAGCTTTGGACCAGGTGAGCACATAAGTGAATCTGATCAAGCAATTGAAGTAGAGTATCACACAGATCCATCACCAACACCACTACCCTCCATCTACATTGAAGATGAGTCTATGAATGTTGAATCTAAACCAATGTTACTTTGGACAGTGAATAAAATCCCTTCAATAACCATGAAGTCAATGTTGGCAATTTTTTTGATGAGTAGTAGGACATAGAAGTGAATGAGGAAGAAGTTGAAACAACATGAAGGAAGAAGATAAAGAGGAAACACAAATTGATGCAACAAAAGAGTAGGCAGTTCCAAAAGAGATCTATAATCATTCCTAAACCTAATAAAGCAGTCAAATCAGCACAAAAACCACATATTGAATCAATTTTTGTAAGCCTTAGACATGAATTTGATGATGATGATCAAATATAATTGATCTCATCTCTGAACAAGATTGTTGGTAAAAATAAGAAAGTGAAAAGCTTGGAAGGAACACTAATTGAGGTGATAGGTAAATTACAAAGAATTATATCAAGTCAAGTTGGTGAGACAGATCCACAAGGAAAATCTAAAGAGGTTATGAGAGCCTTTTATATAGAATTCACTAACCTATCTAATGTAGCAATAGTAAAAGCCCAAGCATCTCATGATGCTCAGATATTCCAAGTTGTATGTCAGAATATCATAAATGATATAGACAATTTGGACATATGTATAAAAGAGTTGAGAAGATGCATAGAAAAAGGGAAAGCATTGTACATTCAGTGTACACAATCAAAGAGCCACACATCTGAGATAACAAAGAAAATGAAGGTAAAAAAGGTAGAATTACAAGCGACAGTAAATCTTTTGCAAAGACCTAATGTGAAGATCATAGAAATTGAGAGGAATTCAAATAAGATCTTTGATGATATGAGACTTCTAAATGATGAGAAGGAGAAGAAATTGAAAATATTCTCTCTACTAAGAGTGCATGTGTCAATGAAGATAAGTATTCTTGAGAATCAACTGGAGGAATGTCTTTCTTCAAAGACATCTTATGGAAAATTTTCCTATGCAAATATTAAGGCATGTGAAATTGCATCCTTTGGCCTATGCATATTGCTAAGTGTTTTAGATGCAGTGAATAATACATGGGACAAGGAGATAGAGAGCCTAAAGATTAATTTTTCAGATTGTGTTGCAAGCCTTTTGGCCTTGCAATCTTGAAATCTTGAGGTAAAACATTTTTTGGTACATAAGTTTTTTTTTGACACCTTTGTCATTGTTGTCAAAAGGGGAGTAGTATAAGAAGAAAATTGTATGTATAGGTTATATGTATAGCATGGAGTATTCTCTTAGGGGGACTATAAATATTCTGGAGATATAAGTATTTTCAAGAAATAAGTAGTTGTGTAAGATCCACAAATTTTAGTATGGCCACAATTTTGTATCTTAAGTTTTTGAGACTTAGCCAATTTTCCCATATGTTGCCACTAATGACAAAGGAGGTTATTGTTAGCAATTTGTCTAAGTAAAATATTAGAATGTTGTCATTATAGAAACATATATTACTCACTATAATGATCACATAATACAAGAAAATAGTTTTGTATGAGTGCATTTGAAAATTGTCTAAGTACAACAATGTTTACTAGTTTAATCAGAGACAATTTTGATTAGTGATGTTTAGAGAAGAAGGTTCAGTGTATGTGCACTTGAACATGGATATCTATATGTATATAAATGTTAGAAAGTAAAGTCCACAAAGATAACTGAGAGGGGAGGGGTGAATCAATTATTTGATAATTATAACTTTTGTCAACTTCAACAACATTTAACCATGTAAGAAATATAACTACCAACCATAGAAAGATATTCATATACAATAACACAATGACTCAAGATATGTTGACTAGGGAACCTCTTGATCAAAGAGTAAACCCCGATGGGAATGATGCCCACAAAAGATGCACTAATATGAATATTCCTTGTGAAAGGATGGAATCTATTACGAGTCTTATAAAATACATTCAGTACATATGAATCCCTATTAGGAGATTTTGAATCCTTGTTAAAATATTCTAAACCTGTTAAGAGTTATGGAAGACAGATGGACCCACCACCCAAATAGCTTCAATGCCAAGATCACTAAACACACTATCCAAATGACCTCTAGATTATTCAATAGAATAATATGTTACCTCTTCTTTGACTATGCCAAATCACACTCACTGCTACACCAGATCTCAACTTCAGATCTCTATACTTTGCATGTCTTCCTTCATAAATTCACTTTCACAATTAGCTTTTTTCTTCACTTCATGCATACATCATCACATCATCATATTCTTTATCATCTTCATCTTCATCTTTATGTACATATTACAACAAGGAAAACATTCCTTCCTTTATACCACACTCAAGTAATTACAAATGAGTTGACATCCAATTACAAAATAAAAGTTTCCACGTGCTACATCAAAAATACACAAAAGTGTTGGCTTCCAAATAGCATAATTCTTCACCTATGTGACTTCAAATTTTGTGTTGTCATCCATGTCACTATCACTATGTCTTCAACTTCCCTTTAACTATGAAAAACCAGATTCCATCCTGATTAGGAGATATCATCTGATTTCCACAAACCGCTACTCAGGAACACTGCCTGAATACTTCTTCCACCAAAATGCTTATAACTTTCATGAATAAATGAATTACTATCTGTGCTCTTAACCATGAACATATAACATATCAAAGAGTATATCCTCAATGTCACATAACTTTATTTGCAATATCCCACATGTGCTAATTAAAACACTATCTGATCTTCTGCAAGTCTCTAGTAGATTACTGTGTTGACATCAATGACAATCATAGTCATGAATGCAACAACAACTACTAAAAAATGGCTGCCAAACATTTAGCATTCATTCCTAACAATCTCCCCCATTGGCATTGATGGCAACATAGATGAAAAAATATCCAATGTTCCAAAAATCCAATACTGCAACACTGCTACTCTAGAAAAATATCTTCAAGTTCTCTTCATCAATTAAGTCTTGCTTCGTTATCCTATCTAGATAGTACAAATGGTTTCTTCATGTACACTTCTCCCCCATTAACATCAATGACAAAAATTTCATCATTAAGTCAACAACAACTCCAATGTCAAAAGACACTATTCAGAAAATACATTTACTAGAGTCCTCATGACTCAACTTAGATACACATACTCCCCCATAGAGGAAGTACCAACATCCAATCCAAAAGAAAGATAAGGCTCATATACCACTGGATAGATGCAACCAACTGCATCATTACTCAAAAGTAGGCTGAGGCATAACCCCAAGCATACCTCTCAAATACTCAAATGTATCCTTAGGAAAAGGCTTTGTAAATATGTCTGCTATCTACTCCTTTGTGCTTATGTACTCAAGTCTGACTTCTTTCTCAGCAACTTTCTCTCTTACTACATGATACTTAATCTCTATATGCTTTTTATTAGAATGTAATATAGGATTCTTAGACATACTAACTGTGCTAGTGTTGTCACAATGTATGACAATAGGTTCAACAAACTTTATTCCAATATCCTTCAGCGTTTGCTTCATCCAAATTATCTAGTTACAATTATTTTCTACTGCTACATATTCTGCTTCTGCTGTGCTTTGTGAAATACAATTTTGCTTCTTGCTTAACCAAGAAACCAATCTTCCTTCAAGGAAAAATTCTCCACCACTGGTGCTCTTTTTATCATCAACACTACCTCCCCAATCAGCATCTGTATATGCACATAGGGTAAAATCATCAGATTTTTCATACCACAATCCATAATCCATTGTGCCTCTTAGATATCTTAGTATCCTCTTTACTGCTACATAATGTGACTCTCTAGGCTCAACTTGAAATCTTGCTACAATTCCAACTAAATGTGCTATATTAGGTCTTGTATGAGTCAAGTACTACAATCCTCCAATCATAGATCTATATTTTTTTTGCTCAACTATCGATGTTTCATCTATGCTAGATAGTTTATGTCTAGTTACCATAGGTGTCCCAACTGGTATATAGTTCTCCATTCCAAATCTTTTCAACAAATCATTCAAGTACTTTGTCTAACTTACAAAGATACGATCACTACTTTGTGTTATCTATTATCCCAAAAAGTATTTCATTTCACTAATCATACTCATTTCAAATTCAGTCTTCATTTCATTAGCAAATTTGTCACTAGCTTCATCTTCTCCTCCAAAGATAATATCATCAACAAAGATAACTATAATTAACAAACCATTTTCAATTTCTTTTGTGTATAGATTGCTATCAGCTATTCCTTTTGTAAATCTCAATTTTAGAAAATAATTATCCAATCTTGCATACCAAGTTCTAAGTGCTTGCTTTAGTCCATATAGGGCTTTCTTTAGTTTACATACCATCTCTCCTTCTTGATTCAAAGGAAAACCTTCAAGCTTCTCAATGTAAACTTCTTCTTCCAATTCACCATTTAGAAATGTTGACTTCACATCCATCTGATACACTTTGAATTTCTTATAAGCTGCATAAGCCAAAAACATTCTTACAGCTTCAATTCTTGCTACAGGTGCAAAATTTTCTTCATAGTCAATTCCTTCTTGTTGTGAGTATCCCTTACATACTAATCTTTCTTTGTTTCTTACCACTTCTCCTTGTTCATTCATCTTGTTTCTGAATACCCATTTAGTTCCAATAACATTCTTATCTTTAGGTTTAGGGACCAATTCCCATGTCTTGTTCTTCTCAATCTGATCTAGTTCTTCTTTCATAGCATTAATCCAACTTTCATCTTCATAAGCTTCACTAGTATTTTTAGGCCTAATTTGAGAAATCAAACATAACTATTCTTGTACCTTACTCCGAGTTAAAACTCCTCTTTTAATGCTTCCAATAATTTGCACAAAAGGATGATTTCTTGATAAATTCTTGTTAGGTGTCACTGTCTCTGATCTCACTTCAGGTGTAGGTTCTTCAATAACTTCACTGTGGCTTTCATTCGGCAAATCACTATCAGTTTCATAGAATAATTCAGTAGTTCCAGTGTTAGGTTTAGGATGAGCTTCTTCATCTGATTCATAATCAAGCATTCTTTCTTGAATTTTGAACTTTTCATCAACTTTAACATTTGTGCTCTCAACAATAGTCTTAGTTCTTTTATTGTAACATATATAGGCTTTTCTTTTCAAAGAATATCCAAGAAATATACCTTCATCACTTCTAGGATCAAACTTTCCAATATCATCATCTTTTTTTATATAACATTTGCTTCCAAAAATTCTAAAATACTTAACTAGGGGTGCATGTCCAAACCATAATTCATAAGGTGTCTTGTCTGTGTCTACTCTGATGTGTACTCTATTCATTGTCTGTTGTGTTCACTACTTCTCTCCAGAATATCTTTGCCAAATCATTCTCAAACAACATAGCTCTTGCTACTTCAATCACTGATCTGTTTCTTCTTTCTACAATACCATTTTGTTCAGGTGTTCTAGGGGCTGATAACTATCTCTTAATGCCATTTACTTCACAAAAGATGTTAAACTCTCTAGAAGTAAATTATCCACCTCTATCAGACCTTAAACATTTAATCTTCATTCCAGATTCATTCTCAACTTTATTCTTAATGATCTTAAACTTATCAAATACTTCAAACTTTTCTTTAAGAAATGCAATCCACATCATTCTTGTAAAATCATCAACAAGAATCATAAACTACCATTCTCCATAGAATCCTCTAGTCCTGGTAGGACCACTCAAGTCTATATGAATAATCTCCAACTTCTCTGTAGATGTAAATTTCTTACTGGGAAAAGAACTTCTCTTCTATTTAGCCATCACACATTTTTTGCAAATCATGTTAGTAGGCTTCATAATTTTAGGCAAATCCCTTACTAGAAGTGTAGTACTTACTTTCACAATGTTATCAAAGTTTATATGACAAAACCTTCTATGCCATAACCAATTATCATCAATCTTAGTAATCACACATGTCATCTCAGTAGGATTCAACTAAAATATGTTACCTCTGGTTCTAGATCCTGTTCGAATTAGATTTCCATCTTTATCCTTTATCACACAAGTTTTCTCAGTAAACCAAACTTGATATCCCTTATCAACTAACTGTCCAACACTCAAAAGATTATGTTTCAATCCATCCAAAAAGTAAACATCATCAGTATTAATCTTTCCATCAAGAGTAATAGAGCCTATACCTTTAATCAAACAAGGTGCATTATTTCCAACTCTAACAACTCCTCCATCATAATTGTTAAATTTTATGAACTTTTTCATGTCTCCAGTCATATGATGTGAACAACCACTATCTATAATCCAATCAGCTTTCTTTTCAACTTGGGAAACTAAGGATTTTTTTTCCTTGACATTAGTTCTAGGATTTTCTTCTTTAATTGCTACAAATCCTATGTCATCATTATTCTCAGTATCACTTTCACTTAGAGTTCTTTCTATATTAGCTTCAAGATCTTCATCATTAGCATAATAACATTCCTTAGATCTTCTAGGATTGAAATTGCTTCTATACTTTTTAACTCTCTTAGGACACTTAGATGCAAAATGACCATATTGTTGACAAGTCCAACATTTGAAAATTTTCTTACCATCTGATTCTCTCTTCACAAAAAAGGAAATACCTTCTTCAATCTTCTTGTCTTCTTCATTTCTAGATCTACTGCTGCCAGGATAATCTCCGCTCACAATGATGCTTCTAGACAAAGTGGGAGGAATACTAAGAACACTGAATGCTGTCTCCATTCTAGGTAAGTCCCCTAATAGCCTCAGGTTCATTTTTTTTGCTTCCAATCTCCCAAGAAGAGTCTCTCTTGTAAAGTTTGAAGTACAAGGTATAACTTGTTTACTGCTTCCAATCTTCCAAGAAGAGTCTCTCTTGTAAAGTTTAAAGTACAAGGTATAACTTGTTCAATCATCTATGTTTCCTACTTAAATGCAGGAGTCAATGTCCTTAGAATTTTCCATATCACTTCATTCTTTATCTTTGTTCCTCCACAAGATTTTATGCCTACAACAATTTCTGACATTCAACCAATATAGATTCTAATAGATTCATCTTCCATCATTCTTATATCTTCAAATGCACATATCCAATTATGTAAGCTAACTCTCTTTGCATGTTCATCACCTTCAAAAGTAGAGTGTAAAGCTTTTAAAATTTCATAAGATTTCTTTAAACATTTTACTTGACTGTATTCATTCTCCAAAAGGGCTGTCAAAAGTGTTTCTCTTGCAAGTATGTTACACATGAATAGATCTCATTCATCGCTAGTACATGTTTCAAGATTGTCTTCTTCAATGATAGTCTTATCATTATTTGTAATCAACCAATAACCTGGTCCTAAACACAGTAGGTTTTACTTCATCTTTTCTTTCTAGCTGTCAAAATTTACTCCATCAAACTTAGGGCTTTCTTTCCTCAAATTCGCCATGGATCTACATAAGTTGTTAAACTTTCCTTTCAAGGACCTGCTACTTTGATACCAATTGTTAGAAAGTAAAGTCCACAAAGATAACTGAGATGGGGGGGGGGGGGGGGGGGGGGGTAAATCAGTTATCTAATAATTATAACTTTTGTCAACTTCAACAACATTTAACCATGTAAGCAATATAACTACCAACCATAGAAAGATATTCATATACAATAACACAATGGCACAAGATATGTTGACTAGGGAACCTCTTGATCAAAGAGTAAACCCTAGTGGGAATGATGCCCAAAAAAGATGCACTAATATGAATATTTCTTGTGAAAGGATGGACTTTGTTAGGAGTCTTATGAAATACATTCAGTACATATGAATCCCTGTTAGGAGATTTTGAATCCCTGTTAAAAGATTCTAACCCTGTTAAGAGTTATGGAAGATAGATGGACGCACTTCCCAAATAGCTTCAATGCCAAGATCACTAAACACACTATCCAAATGACCTCTAGATTATTCAATAGAATAATATGTTACCTCTTCTCTGACTGTGCCAAATTGCACTCATAGCTACACCAGATCTCAACTTCAGATCTCTGTACTTCACATGTCTTCCTTCATAATTTCTCTTTCACAATTAGCTCTTGTCTTCACTTCATGCATGCATCATCACATCATAATATTCTTAATCATCTCCATCTTCATCCCTATGTACATATTACACCAAGGAAAAAATTATTTCCTTTATACCACACTCAAGTAATTACAAATGAATCAACATCCAATTACAAAATAAAAGTTTCCACACGCTACATAAAAAATACACAAAACTGTCAGCTTCCAAATAGCATAATTCTTCACCTATGTGACCTCAAATTTTGCACTATCATCCATGTCACTATCATTGTGTCTTCAACTTCCCTTTAACTACACAAAACCAGATTCCATCTTGATTAGGAGATATCATCCGATTTCTACAAACTACTACTCAGGAACACTGCCTGAATACTGCTTCCACCAAAATGATTATAACTTTCATGAATAAATGAATTACTATCTGTTCTCTTAACCATGAACATATAACATATCAAAGAGTATATCCTCAATGTCACATAACTTTATCTACAATATCCCATGTGCGCTAATTATAACACTGTCAGTTCTTCTGCAAGTCTCTAGTAGATCACTGTGTTGACATCAATGACAATCATAGTCATGAATGCAACAACAACTGCTATAGAATGGATGCAAAAAATTCAAAATTCATTCCTAACAATTAAAGCCACATATGAGATCACAAGTCTGTAGGACATGTATAGAATAAGATATTAAAGAATTGCAGAGATAGTGTTGAACTGACCTGAACAAAGTAGAAGATAGAATGCAATCATATTAAGTTAAGGGATTTTTTTTTTATCAAAATAATGACTTTACCATGTAGGGATGACATCCTAGATGTTAACCCTTAGGCAACATGATTTGGTTTTATATTTTGAGAAGAGTTTATGTATTGTAAGCCAACTATAAGTTACTAATTGTAATAACTTGTATATATGTAATAATTATGTAATGTGAAGATGTAATGATGTATATTGCAATTGTAAAAAGTTGTTATAATATGATGCAAATTTGTATATTGTAAGAAGGATAGCAAGTAGACTTTGTATATGAAAGCGAAGAGCCTTGAAAGCTAAATCAGAATAGGAAAGCTATTTAGAAGCAGTAAAAGGTTATGTACTTTATATTTGAATTTGAAGATATCTTTGTATATTGCATGTTTGGGCAGTGACCTCATCTTGCAAGAATTCTATTTTGTAATACCAACTCCTAACAAGGTTGAGGCTTCTAACAAGTCCTAGAGTCCTTTAACTAGGACATGGACACTATATGTATGTAATAGACTCCTAACAAGGTCAACATCCTTAACCAAATACTTTTGATTAGTGGATCAGTTGTGGGTATCATCCCCATCAGGGTTTTCCCTTGGCCAGGGTTTCCTTGAGAAAAAAAATGGTGTTATGAGTTCATTTACTTTATTGCTATGCTTGTTATTCAGTTTTCTCAATTTAATTTTTTATGAAAGCTTCAAGTTAATTTGTTATATCCATAATTACGAAAAGTAAAAGTTTTCAAAATATTGATTCACCCCCCTCTTAGTATTTCCTATTTCTAAAAAATATTGTGTTCTTCTCCTCGATCATCACTACATATCTCGATCATCTCTTCAAACTATATTCCTTGACAAATATTGTCACTTGGCAATATCTTATTACTCGGATAAAATGATGTTTGGTCAACACTAAATTTACTCGGCATACACTGGAACTCGATCGACACTAACATCACTTGGCTTAAACTATATTTCTACACTTTTTCTCAGTTAAGCCTACTTCTTTAGTCTTTCTTCTTACCTAGATTAAAAACACATTAACTTATCAATGTGCCAACTAATCAAGTACCCATTGAAGTATCAAATAACTCAACCTTTCCTTAGGTTCTCTTGTTATCTCTTATCCCTAATCCTCTTCATCAATCAATAGATATGGTACTATCATAGATAGCAACTATCTCACTAGTTAAGGTTTGACATCAATGACAATACAACAATTGTTTCAATTGCAGTTTCCAACAATCTCCCTCTTTGGCATTGATGGCAAGACCACATGCATAACACATGATTTACCAAACAATCCAAAAAACTTTATCTATGCATTAGATTTGTATAATATCCTTAGCTTCATTCCAATTCAAAATAATTTTTCCTTCACTGACCACATATGCAGTTACTCCCTTTGAATTTCTCAGGTTCAATGAATCCTCTTTGTTTTCTTCAGAATCTCTCCCTCTTTGACAACAATGCCAAAGAAGTATCTAGAGCTTACATCTTTCACATGTAGATGTATTCTTATCAGTTCAGTATGTTGTATTTCTCCCTCTATCATCTTACTTAAGACTTATTATCATCTTTTTTGTACGTTTCACATCTCTAGGAAACACCTAAAGTGTGACCTTTACTACATCAATTTGTTAGATATTATGTGTAGCACTTTTGATGTAGTGCTCCTAGTTGACTAGATAGGTGACCCCACAATAGTCAGTTACACTTTTTTAGACATGCTAATTTTTGCTAAAATAATACATTTTTAATAAAATATGATGATTTAAGCCTTGAGAGGTTCCATT
Source organism: Chamaecyparis obtusa (assembly GCA_027943335.1). Lineage (NCBI taxonomy): Eukaryota > Viridiplantae > Streptophyta > Pinopsida > Cupressales > Cupressaceae > Chamaecyparis > Chamaecyparis obtusa. The sequence continues at coordinate 27,805 of BSBK01010678.1, forward strand.
TGAAGGAAATAATTACAAATGGTTATCTCAAATCCTCTTAGATAAAAAAACATTGATAGAACATATATACTCCTCATTCATACCTACAATGGAATCTCCTTTGCACCTATTAAAATACTGACAAAAAATCAATTCAACTTTATCTTTTGGTAGATCAAATGATTCCATTTGACAAACCTATCTATGTAGTAAGGTACTTCTGAGAAAAATATTTCCAATGATTATAATGTTAATATATATTAAGTTTATTATTACTTTGTATTTTTTAGTATTACTAAACATAAATATTTCACCTATATCTACCTCTATGTTGGATGCTTATGGAAAAATAGTAAATCAAAAAAAAAATCTAAAAAATATCTATGTCTTAGGTATTGAAGTTCTCTTTCTATAAAAAAAAATAAAAATGAAATTGGACAAATACATGACAAGTTATAAGCTATGTAGTCAAGGTATATCAAAATTACGGTTTAGTCAACTTCAAATGTTAATAAAATATGAAATAATAGTGATAATGTATTCAAACAAATTGCATGCCCTATGTATGGATGTTACAAAAGTAAATTTGAAAGAAGTACATTGATATCTATTTTAGAAAAAAAGTTATGTTTTATGAAAACCAAGTAACTCTTTGAAAATGACATTTTTGACAACATACCAGTTTTCGTGGGAGAAAGAAAAAGCCATTCAAATCAACTCCAAAATAAAATAAAATAAATATTTAGAATCTAGATGAAAAATCCTAAAAGACTCTAATTTACTTCATCCTCTTATTTCAAACGGTTTAACGACAATGCATCTGAATCTGAAAGTTTTTTTTCAAAATGTAGAGTTCAGTGTCCATTTAGGCATAAAGAGTGTAACCCACTATTGTGGGTTCACCCTAGTCTTAGTTAGGGGAATCACCCCTAGTTTACCTCTAATATATTCATGAGTATCCTTAGGTAAATCTTTTGTGAATATGTCTGCTAGTTGTTCTTTTTTATTCACATATTCCATCCTCACTTCTTTATCTTGTACTAGCTCTCTCAAGTAATGATACTTGATAGAAATATGCTTAGTATTTGTGTGCATCATTGGATTCTTTGATATATTGATAAAACTTTTGTTATCATAGAAAATAACAACCAGCTCAATGATTTCCTCCTTCATTCCTTCCAACAATTGCTTGATCCATACCAGATTTGAACAATTCACTGTAGCTGCTACATACTCAACTTCTATTGTAGATTGCAAAATGCAGTTTTGTTTCTTTCTTATCTAGGAGACTAATCTTTTTCCCAAAAAGAATGCTCCATCACTTGTACTTTTCATGTCATCAACATTTCCAGCCTAGTCTGCATCAATGTAGACTCTCAATTCAAATTTCTCATTCTTCTTGTAGTATAATCCATAATCATCTATCCCTTTCAGATATCTCAGTATTCTCTTCACTGCCATCCTATGATTTTCCTTAGGATTGGTAGAGAATCTTGCCACAATCCCAACTTATAGGGCTATATCTAGTCTATTGTGGATAACATATTGCAGCTTTCCAATCATGGATCTATACAGTGTTTGATTCACTTTAGCAATATCATCATTTTTAGATAGTTTATGTCTAATAGACATGTGAGTAATTACTTGTCTGGAATCCTTCATACAAATTTTTTTTAGTATCTCTTTGACATATTTAGATTGTGTCACTAGTACATTTGAGGTCAAATTTTGATGGCCATTTGTCAGATTTGCCACGCCCATTTGTCAAAATTTTGACAAATGTGTCTATCACCATTTTTGCATTGTAAATTGTGATAGGAGTACCTATCGGTGTTCTGACACAACATTTCATCAAAAACTTGCACATGAATAAAAGCTTTCTTTTGATATTTTCTATGGTCTATCTATCGAAACTTTGACAAGAAGACCTATTACAAATACACAATAGCTATCAGAATGTCTGACATTATAAATGTTGGAATAGTGACCGATACGCAGCTAATATTCGATAGATATACCCATTGGTACTATAGCATTACCATCGCTATAGTCCATAGAAAGGTACATATCTTTGACATTGGAATTGTTGGAAGACTAGTGTGATGGCACTATAGTTCCAACAGCTCTCCATGTCGGAGGTATAGCTTTCCTGTCGCAGTAATTATAGAAAAGGAATTGTCTTTGACATTTGATCCATTGGAAAGGTGTCAGGGTGGTGTATATACTGATGGGAAATGATGTCGGAAGTACAACACTATTGTCAAAATATACTATAAAGTGTCAAAATAGTGACGGTTCTGCACATTAAAATTATAAAATTTTAAGAGACCATCATAGGTTTTCTCTTTTTTCGGTCTATATTATTGATAGAATGTTTTACCTTTAATTAGCTCATCAAATTCAGAGATTTGAAAGAATTTAATAGAATATTTTCATGACAATGTATATTATTTAAGTTGATGTTGCACAAATTTATCTACTTCGCGCACTTGTAGACTATGAGGATGGCGATAAAGAAGTATCTCCTCCCATGGCCTACATTACTCAAGCCATGGGAGGGGATGCTTCTTTATGGCTATCCTTGTAGTATACAAGTGCGTGAAGTAAATAAATTCATTTAGCGTCAAACTTAAATAATGTACGTTATACATGAAAATATTCTATTAAATTCTTTCAAACCTTTGAATTTGATGAGCTAATGAAAGGTAAAACATTCTGTCAATAATATAGATCAAAAAAAGAGACCAACTATGATGATCTCTTGAGCTCATGTGTTATCTTTATTCCTAGCTACTAGGTAAGGCTTGGAAGACTTATACCTTTCGATCGTCAAGAATAATCACTGCCTTGAATTTATGTACAATGCACAGTATCCAATATAATTGATCCCAGTCTCACAAAAACATTTTACACTTGTGCAGCTCATCAATACTAGAGGCCTAAAGTAATTTTATATGATCACTAGCACATTTCGTGCATGGATGAGAAATAGTATCCAAAGTTTCTAGATAACCATTTTTTAGAAGAGGAATGAGTGGAGACCAAAGAAGGGATAATTGTGAAGGTTTTATAGACATAGGTTACTGAATCATCATCTCTGCACTAGTACTCAATCTGGTCTCCACTCCATATATGTCTTTTAAGAATCTAAAAACTCTCCATCATTGATTCCCATCATTTTTTCAGCATCTTCATGGACTGAGACCTTAAACTATTGAGCTTCTCTTTGTTTCAAGAATAGTTTAACATTCTCTACTTAAGAGGGCCAACCACGTGAAGGTGGAAGCTCATTTGGCCCCTCCTAGGAGCCTCTTATGACCCTTTATGACATTTTAAGACCTCTAAGATGTATTCTTAGGGATTGTAAATGGTTGTAAAGGGTCATAAGGGGTCCTAGAACACAACAACTGAGAAACATAATTGTAGGCATCCTGGTCACAATTTTGTGGAGACAACATAATTGAGTTGTATACCCAAATGATGGAGAGAAACTCCTGCACCTCCAATTCCAAGTTGACTACATCTGTTTCTCATGAATATAAGGTCCTCCAATAGATGTATTCAATTTGGAATTGGAGGTGCATAAGTTTTTCTTGGGTATACAACTCAATTATGTTGTCTCCAAAAAATTGTGACCATGATGCCTACAATTATGTTTCTCAGCTATTGTGAAATCTACATGATTTATTTTTCTCATTTGTCATGTTTATGTGCATGTAAGTCTAATTTAATTTGTCTGTGGACTGAGACCATTGCTTTGCATCATCTGGGAATACCACTCAATTATGTCATGTCTCCAAAAAATTGTGACCATGATGCCTACACATTTATGTTTCTCAACTATTGTGATATCTACATCATAGTCTTTAGTTGTTACAACAATAGAGCCTATATTCCACAACAAAAAGGAAGACATCTTTTTAGCCTGGGTTTGGATCCTACCCCAATTGTCAAAGGATCCAGGGCCAAGCTAGAAAGATGTCTTCCCATTCTATCTGTAACATTATATGCATCCATGATCTCAGGAATATCATCATCTTTCCACTCCTCATTTGCCAAAATATACCATTTCTTCAAGCTTGTAGAGTAATCTTATTAATAAAAGAACTCTTTCCAACATTAGGGTACCCACAGATCAAAATAGTTGATGTTATTGGTGCTTGTGCTCAAGGATATCAATTCATTGTTTTGAAATGGCCAAATCATTTTTATTTTGATTATAGATAAAAGGAGTGGGAGAAAATGAGTAGGTGAAAGTTGATTGAGTGCAAGAGAAGGCATTGCATTTTATTTTATCATGAATGCTCTCTGAAATGACCAATCATGTTTTCTATTCGATTCGTTTTGGTGCTTTTTTTCCATTTTTTAGTAGATAAAAATCATTGTGGCAGCCACTTAGCCATCTTATTGGTGTTCCAGGTATTTTACAAAGATACAGGTATGTGGATTTATCATTCAATTACTTGCAGTTATTGGTCAAATGGAAATATTTAGTCAAGTGGAAAGGGAAAGATATCAGTTTTTTATTTTCAGTTGATGTTAAAAGTTGATTTGGTAAAATATTCAAAGAACACACTACATGTTCTAAAATTTAAAGAAGTTGAATGTTAAATGTAAGATATATATCTCATCCATAGTAATCAAAAGAAAGGACATGAAACTTATAAGGAGATTTACCAATCCAAAAACATAAGTGAAGAGGAAACATAATTGATACCTTATGAATTGGTTTTCGAGGTGCACAATCTTCATCAATCTCCTCAGAAGAAGACCCCTCCTCATGAAAAATGCATTTAACACAAAAAACAAATCTACAAAACTGAACCAATGGCATGTTTAGAACAAAGAAATAGAATGATAATAATATGTTGAATATTCTATTCTATTTAATACATGCAAAAGGACCAGTCCCAACAATTCTTAAACATACTTTATCTAATATGATAATAACATGCTAATTAAACTAATAAATGTGTTATTTGCATTTAATCTGTCAATTACTAATTACACAAAAAAAAAATTTACAAAACTAAACCAATGGCATGTTCTTTGTGGTGTGGTACAAGGAAGATTTGGCTATGAAAAAAAAAGAGTGAAACGACCTCATAATTTTTATTTCGATTGGATAGAGGAGCAAGAGAAAATGAGTGAAAGCTGAGTGTGAGAGAAGGTATGTGATTTCTTCATCTTTCAAGCATCTGCCATCATATTCGACTGCAAATTTCAAATGCATTGCATTTTATTTCATCATGAATGCTCTCTGAAATGACTACATTCTACTGGTGTCATGTCCTAGCCTCTACTTTATCTCCATTATTTTATGTTATTGGTGCTTGTGGTCAAGGATATCGATTCACTATTTTCAAATGTTTGGATCATTTTGGTTGTGACTATTCCTCTACACAGTTAGGAAATGTAACTGCCTAATGATTATATGTAATGTTTAATGGATTAAATGCTTTATTCTTGGTAGAAGTTAATGGAAGGAATAGTGTTGGTATTAGGTTTCATTTATTATTGAATTCAATGGTTTCCAAGATGTGTTGAGGAGTTTGCTCCTTGTTTAATGTTAAATATTCCTACATAATCCACTCATACAATAGTGAAATGCTATGTGATTGACAATTTCATACAACTGGTCCTTTAGCGTGTATTAAATACAATCTAGTCACTTATTGAATACTTTGGAGACTACTGGTTTGACTGTCCATGTGTTACTTGTGATTGAGATTCACTAATGGATACAAAACCCTTCATTTTGGAGTTATTGTGTGTGGCTTCAAATGTAGGTTTGATCTGGTTAATGTATAGAAGAGATCAATAAAGTATTTAAAGAGAATATTACATGTCTAGACAGGTTTGAGAGGTACTTATCATGACTGTACCCTCACAAATAGTGGCATAGACTGGTTTTACTAATTTTCCTTTCTCTATTTTGAGGTTTCATTTCTCTACCGCAAAGGTACAGTCAGAGGGTTTATTGACAAAATGATCCTTTGAATGGTTACTATGAATATGAATGATTTGATATAGTATATTTCTCATTTTACTTAAAGTTTGCAATAACTTGTGCAAGGGTGAAAGTACTTTTGATCATTTTGGTCATGACTGTTCCTCTAGTACATAGTCAGGAAATGTAATTGTCTAATGATTATATGTAATGTTGATGGGATTAAATGCTTTATTCTTGGTAGAAGTGAATGGAAGGAATAGTGTCAGTGTTAGGTTTCATTTATTATTGAAGTCAATGGTTTCCAAGGTGTGTTGAGGATTTTCTCCTTGTTTAATGTTAATTGTTCCTGCACAATCCACTCATACAATAGTGAAGTTACAAAATTGAACCAATGAATGTTTACAACAAAGAAATAGAATGATAATAATATGCTAAAAATTTTATTATGTTTAATACACACCAAAAGACCAGTCCCAACAATTCTTAAACATACTAGTTATCTGATATGATCAATTGTTTAAAAAAGGTCTAATTCTATGGACTACTATCATGAAGGAAGATTTGACCTAGCCAAATCTTCCTTGTACCACACAAAAAATGTGTGATAAGCATGTCTACTCCAACCTTAATTGTTTAAGAATTCATCATATCAGATAAAGTATGTTTAAGAATTGTTGGGAGTTCTATTAGACCTTTGTTGTAAACATGTCATTGGTTTTCAAATGTTTGGATTCACGTTTGTTGATATTACTGGCATGTTTAATGATGCCATTGTATATTGCTGAGATGCTCACTGAAATGACCGCATTCTACTAGTGTCATGCCCTAGCCCGTGCTTTAACTCCATTATTTGATGTTATTGGTGCTTTTGCTAAAGGATATCCATTTTTTTGAAATGTTGACTGTGGTTATCAAATGGACAGCCTGTGAGCTTCTAGCTAGGTGTCATTTGTATTGATAGCTTAGGGCATCAAATGTATTGTATCATTGATAGTTGAGACTTTGTTAAAAGGAAATAGGACAAAGAATGATTTTGATTTAATTTCTCTATTTTGATCTCTAAGTGGCTTACAACCCTAGAGAAGTATATGTAGATTTAGGGATGCAGTTGCAAGATACATAGGAGCCGATAATTCATAATAAATCCATGCATCCAATTTGAATAGCAATTACTAAAAAGAAATAGGGTCATCCAATGGCCCAATCATCTGGACCTTGACTATTCCCTCAACCAGTGACCCTTCAAAATTGGGTTATCATGCAATAAGTGTGTGATCCTTCATTCTCCTCATCTGCCCTACATCCAAACATATTGGAAATACACAATACAATGATAACAAGTCTTTCACAATCCCCCTTCCCTCAAGGAACACTATCAACCATCCCTTCCACATAGCATTTCACTATTGTATGAGTGGATTATGTAGGAACAGTTAACATTAAACAAGGAGCAAACTCCTCAACACATCTTTGTTGTAAACATGCCATTGGTTCAGTTTTGTAAATTTGTTTTTTGTGTTAAATTCATTTAAATGGAACATTAAGCATAGTAATAATATGGTTAATCTATTAGTAATTGTAGATTAAATGCCCATAACACCTTTATCAGATTAGCATGTTATTATAAGATACTAAAGAAGACCTACTATTTGTCAAAGAAATCTTCACTGACAATGAAGATAATGAAGATTGACCTCCTGCCCCACAACAAATAACATTGTAATAAGAATAAGATATAATATAGTGTTAGAATAAACTTTGAACAAAGACATATAATGCTTAAGTTAATGATCTAAAAAGATGCAAATATAAGAATTGAAAAAGAAGATAGTGCCAACAAATATTTTCACAAATATGAAACGTGAGGAGAAGTAATAACATTAACAATGCCAAGATTCGCAACATTAAATTTCACCTGTGGATGAGTTTCTATAGTGGGTTACCCAGCATCAAAAATATTTTGAGTTGCCTTTGAGCTATAACTAAGAGTATCATGTAGAACATACCCTAAACTTTGAAAGCGTTCTCTAGCCTGGCAATTCAAAATTCAATCTAGGCAAGCATTAGTAAGTGAAATAAGTTATATACATCATCATCATCATCATCATAATGATTAGGCATAAATTATAGACATCAACATCAACATAATCATAATCATTTGGAGGGTATTCATTTTGGATAGTCCTATGTTTCTTGAAATTTTTTGTGATGCTTCTAAACTTTAAAGACATATTTTATGGCTTAATGATAATATAGATTAGTTTTTTGTTTTATGATGGAATGTTGTTGATCATTCATGGTCTTGAAGAAATTTTTGATTGTTTTTATTCTTGAGTCTTGATGTTGTCTCTCAATGTGATATAGAATGACCACAAGATGATTTAGTTGGTCCTCTCTTTCTATTTAATCATTTGTCTTCTTCATGGTGTAATTGTCAATATGTTATAATCCAGCTAGCATGTCCTACATAAACAATGATTACCCTTAGGAAACAATGATCATTAATATTCATTAATGGTGGGCGGTGATTCCTTGGTAATAAAGGCATTGACAACATTCATCATTTTAACCAAGTCATGGGTGGTGATCCTTGGAACAACACAATTAGTAAAAGAAAATAACAACATAAAATAATTATGGTAACATGGGTATGACCACACTCCATACCTTATAATGGTATCTGACATGGAGTGTGGTTCAAATGAAGTTGAACCAAATGTTGATCATGATGGCTATGATCATGATGAAGATGAATATGAATATTAAATCTAAAACATGGCTTGAAATTTGAATTATCATTATGAATGAAGAAACTATAGATTCAAGTTGACTAATTCTATGTTATAGTATATTTGTTCCCTAGATCTATGGCCATATTATATATTTTTAGCCTCTAAGGGACATCTTCTACTCATCCATGTATCAGATCTCAGTAAGAGTTCTTAGGAGAAAGATAAGATGTCAGTGGGAGATGGAGAAACCAATCTCAGAACACCACTTGAAGCCTTACAATGTTGAGAGTGGGATAAAGGCTACACTTGAGACCCTATATAAGAAACAATCTTATCAAGCTTCACGTTGTTTTGAGAATAGTTTTATATTCTGTACTAAACAGGGCCAACCACGTGAAGGTGGAAGCTCATTTGGCCCCACCCCCCCTGAACATCACTCTAAATTCCCCGTTAACATCTAACATTCATTCATTATTTCATCCATTAATAAAATGTAACATTCATTAATTATCACATGATAACATTCATTAACATTCATTAACACATTAATAAAATGTAACATTCATTAATTATCACATGATAACATTCATTAACACATTATAAAATTTATGAAGATTCAATACCACATAATTAAATTCATTGGCATATAAAAATCAATCATTATCAATTAAGGTGCATATATGACAATCATTTCTTTTTTTTCTTTTGATTTCTAGTTTTTAATAAGTAATCACTAAGAGCAACATCAATATCATCATGATGATCATCAACCCTATCATTAGATGTCAATGCACGCCTAGTTCTCTGTTGATGCAAAGGGAAGTCATCTACAATAACATATAAAAGGGTTAAGTTAAAAACATTTTATTATAATTAAAAACATTAAAAAAAATTTAAATTATTTCAATACTTTACAGGCCATAATCGTATAGCTCTTTACCTGATCTAGTCACATCATCAACATCAAGGTCAGTTTTTCTGGCCTCAACCTCAACCTCAACCTGCTCATTAACAATGACCTCTACACTTTCTACAGCTGCAATAAAAATTGTTACATTAATCCAAACACCAATTGTAATTAGATTTGTATTCCTACACCAATCAGTCTAAGATGTTTACTTGTATTACCCTGATGCCCATCCTCATTATCATCAACACGCATAGGTTGTGTATGACAAGAATCAGGAGGCTGCATTTCAATTTCATGCTCATTCATGTTATCATTGTTTTCTTACTTAAAACATATTTACTCACTTTATGTTGGAACTTAACATCAAATAAATAATTGGTAAATAATTAAATTTGAAATATTATCTAATTAGCTTACTTACCATGATTGATCCATCAGTAGAACCTTGTGCACTTCTTATTCTTTCTGCCACAAATTTATCACCTTGTTGGAAGCTAATTCTCTTGTCCTCTTCTGTGAGACTTACATTAAACTCTGTGCCCTACATTTTTGCTTAGTATCATCAAATTTTATTTTATTGTTTCATCAAAACAAAAAAAGATTTCAAATTATAAATAAATATTATAAAGATCAAAGAATTATTTTCAATGTTTAAAGTCATCTACATATTTTATCTTTCCTCATTTAATTATGACAATATTAACACTTACAACTCGTGCAACAAGTCTCGAATAACTACCAAAGCCTAGCTTGTGTTGCCTATGCTTTTGTAGTCTTTCCTTTGTTGCCTTTGATGTATCAGGCAATCTATGAAGAGATTACAATTTGTTAGTTCATATAAATATGAAGAGTATTTAGTACACAATTACATTTTTAATAGTATCACATACCTTCTTCTATACTCTGGTAGTGTATTTCCTTTTTTTTATTTTAGTTTTCTCGTTGGCATCCAGAATAAGAGATTTCCACTCTAAATTAAGAATGCAAGGGGGCCGTTGGTAATTCAGATTTTTGGTTAATGTACACTTGCACCGGTCCCTAATATACCTCAAACATAAGCTATCTTTTTGAAGGAGCTTACCCTTCTCAAATGCATGACGCCCAAAAAAAAATTTCATACTCTCTACGAGATCATCCTTTAACTTTTGATTTTTAGTTTTCCACCTTTTAAGAAAAAAAAGTGTTAGATTAAAAAATGGATGTAATGATAACTATCCTAGCAATGATATGAAATCAAAATAGTGGATTGGGGTTTTAGTTCGGATATGATGTCCCATCCTATACAAATGGTGGGCCTGAATATCTGCAAACACTCATCATTAAGTTTACCATAAAAAACATCATTCCCTATAAAATAATCATGCGATCATTAGTTGAAGGATATAATAGTATAAAATAAGAATACAATAGATGTAAGCTTCTCATATTGAATGCAAGGTGTAATTAACATACAATTGTATAGTAAAAGAAAGGTCCAATCTTTAAAGTACCTAGAAGTTTTGCTATTTTCAAGGGAACTCCTTCATCGCTCACAAGCAATATGCAATCCTTCACTATTCCTGTACTAGAAGTACTAGTACATCCAAGAAAATCACCATCAAGTGTTGCATCCCCTATTGCATAAATTGAATCCATTTCAAAATGGGTCTAAGAACACTTCAAGGGAAATAAACATATATATAATAACAGAGAAAATAAAACCTGTGTATGAGTAGGTGGTGTCATGGCATCTGTGGCCATGCTACATGTTGTCGACATTGCGAGATGCAGTACATCTGAGTCTTCCATCGTATGAGGTGGTGATATTAAATGACCATTGACATGTGTTGAAGAATAATATTGTTAGAGCATAATAAAAGAAGTGATTAGCATCGACAATATTGTTAGAGAGTAAAAAAAAATTATAGTCCAACATGCGATCTACCTTAACTAGCTATAGTACACTCATCATGGCTGTGAAGTTCAAAATTATGCAAAAAAAGTTGTAAGAGCAACACATCCGCTTATTTTTTAATGACATAAAAGACTACTATAGCATAAAAACTATTATTGAACTTTTGTTACAATTGAAAGTTACATTAATACTTACTCTGTAATTTTGAGTTAGGTGCATTAGTTTAGTTGCTCTCTTTTGTGACTCAAGAGTTGGAGGGAATATAGATGTCAATTCAGCCAATGTTTTTCCAATTTTGTGGAGGTATTTTTTAATTGCAGAGGCAAGGTCATCACAAATAGTGAAACCAACAACTAGGTCCTTGTCAAAGGACTCCTCTTTAGGGACTGCGAGTTCCTTTCCCTTTCTTTGCTGACCACCTATCTGTGACAACAGTATTACTAACACTATTAGAATTAATCTAAAATAGTAATGAAATGAATATAATAAAAAAATTTATTTAACATTTTTCTTCTATCTAATTTGTAGTACAATAACAAAGAGGTTTACCTAGTGGGAAGAACTACATGCACGATCATCATTGTCCCCTCTACGTGGTTGCTCCATATTGTGGTCTTGTATTATTATTTAAAGTTAACCAATAATTAGAAAGGACTACATTAATAAATTTCATTAGAAGATGATGATGGAGATGAGGTGGATGGGGTCAGAGACTCTCTAAATGTGGCTAGCAAAAAAACTCAATTATTTAATGGTACATAGTATGTACCTACACCCTAATCATAGTGACATCATTTGTATCTATGTGATTCAAATTATAATCAATAAGTAGCTCTTCCCCTGCACTTATTGATTTTATCGCACATACAAATACAAGATTTCCCTCGTGCACCTCAAATATGCAATTGAGTTGGTTAATAGTTGATAGAGGTCACATGCTATTGATAAAACCTACAATATTCCCTGATGCTTTTGGCCTTCCGTCAATGTATATAGCCACCCTTTTACTTTTCTCATTGTCTTTTTGTTTAATATAATTTTTTGAGAGTGCATACCTACACATACTTTTTTTATATTGAACAATTCACATCCAAATTTTGTAATCGTAACAAGGTCTAACATACTCCATCAATTCAACAAGTTTTTTATAAGATATTTTTATGCCATCGATGGAAAATAGGCCAAAACCATGTATTGACGATGGTGCAATATGATATATCTTGCCTTTAACACTAAAATCAATGTTTATTGGAGGAAGTTCCTTGGGGACCCATTGTTTCTGTAGATTTTGGTACCTAGAGGGCACCTCGATGTTTCCTTTTCTCTCATCATCATAAGAACATGACCCCCCTTGAGAAAGGAAAAATTTCATGCATTTATTGAATTTCCTTCTAGTCTTTTGACCTCTAGTTGATCTTCCTAATTCAAACATACTAAATGACTCACTTTCTTTGCTCGAAGAAGACACATCTGAACAATACCTATTTGCTACTACCTGCACTCCATCAAATGAGAAAGATAGCAAGTAATGTGAGATATTTTGTAAATTGTGAAATACATTAATCTCTATAGGGTGTATTGACTTATTATACCTGTCAATCCATGAGGCTGTGTGGGATGCTCATGAAAGGGGTCCGGGTACCTACATATGTAATTCAATTATCTAATTTTAGCTAAAAAATTCATGATACATATACTCAAAACCACATAGTAAGTACATTAAAAACCATAAGCATCCCATAGTAAGTACATCACAAATTAATTAGATTAAGCATTGATTGCATAACTACACATTTCTATCAAGAAATCAATATTAAATAGATTAAGCAGTGATCACATAACTATACATTTCATTCATGTCATTCATCATCTTCTTCATCCAACTAATCATCGTTGACATCAACATCATCACCACCACCATCATTGTCATCATCTTTTTCATTGTCGTCATCATCGACATCATCATCATCATCATCATCATCATCGTCGTCATCATCATCATCATCATCATCATCATCATCATCATCATTAGTAGTGTCATCATCATCATCATCATCTTCTTCTTCAAGAAAACTTGCATCAGGAACATCATTGATTAACTGTTGTTCATGATCATCATCTACATCATCTTCTAGTTGTTCACAATCTTCTTCTTCCATCGCATTATACCTCATCGGCCTTTGTCTTGGTTCATGTCTAACAACAAATGACCAACCTGCTTTATGTGGAACCTCTAAGTAAAATACCTACTCACATTGGCTTGGAAGAACATAGGGCTCATCCCCAACTGACTCAAACCACCTTGTATTAATCATTGGAAATCCATTTTTATGTTTAATAATTGTTCTATCAAGATCATTTTGATTAATTCGTAGCCTATACCATCTAACGATGAAGAGAACAAATTTATATGTACCTATAAATATCTTAAACCATGTGCTAAATCTATTTCCATTTGCGTAACATTTGGATCTCCGTTACGATGAACTTCATTAACCAATGAAGACACAGCTTCCCATGTTAATGTGCAATCTAAATGATGACATCATTCAATCCATTTTGTCATCCAATCTTGATTATTTTCAATATAAAAATGTATTGCATCCCACGCTCGAGCAGCTGTACAAAAAAAAATAAAAATGACTTACAGCCGATTAATTTAGAAAATTAAGAATTAATTAATAGCTACAATAACATCTTATAATTTATTACCTCTCACTTTCCTCATTCTACCTTTCCCCACCAAGTACTCACGTTCAAATTTTCTAATGGTGTTAAGATCCCAAATGCGATCTATATGGATCTTTTCTACAAGCTTAGGAAGATATTTAGTAACATACACCATAGTCTAGTATACCATATATCCCTCCACCATAGAACCCTCAGGACGTGTTTTTTGTTGAACCAAAGCCTACAAATATTTCAAGTGCCTCTCAACCATCCACATTGATCGAGTGTGTATGGGTCCACACATTTCAATCTCCTCAACTTGGTGTATGAGGTAGTGTTCTTGTGCATTTAAATAGGTTGAAGGTAGACATTTTTGTATTTCACACATTAAATGAAGAATTCTTCTCTTCTAGTATTTTATATCTACTCTATGGATTTCTTTAGATGACAACCACCTACAAGACATTCAAGACACAAAAATATATAAACATGAGACTTTACAATATATACAACAAATTGAACAAATATCATTGCTTACCTCATGTATTTTCCAAGATCATATATCACTTGTTTAATGTTATTATTGAAGTTCTTTGGGAGAGATAGGGGTAGCACGTACTGCAACAATTATAAAAATAATCATGTTATTATTTTCTCATATAATACAATGAGAAGTACATGCAATTTACAAATATATTGTAAATACAAAAGAACATGACTTACCTTGATGAAGGTATGCCAATCATGCATTTTCAACCCTGACCCAAATTCACTTTTCTTTGATATGGTAATGCTTATGTTTGCAGCAAATCTTGTGAAAAATCAAATTTTTCGTATGACTTCTTTTATGGCATCACTTTGTTGTTCTGGTAATAACCAAGGAAGGGCACTTATATTAGTCTGTTCTCCATTGCTATTTGATTCAATAAAAATTTTCATTGCATGATTGGATTCATGAATGTCACTACAAATTTTGATAATTTTTTCTTTGTCACACCTTCCATCCAATATCTTCTACAATGTCTCTGTTACATTCTTTCCAATATGCATAGTATCAAACAAATGCATAATTTGTAGATGCTCATAGTAGAGCAACCTACTAAATTGTCTGGGATAACTTTTTAGTCCCTTTGGAAGGTGCTAAGTAGAGTTATGTTGATTACATTCATGATCATCAATCACATAATCAGCAAACAAAACACAATATAAATATACAAATTCCAAACATAAACCATTAGGTAGAATGATAGTACCACTACTACATTTGGGGCCAAATTTTGACAGACATTTCTAACAGGTAACTTTTTATTACAAATTTGGTGTTTTTTTTTAATAGGCCATGATGGTGTCGGTATTCTGATGGGTGTTTAATTGACCGTTATAATTCTGATAGATTTGGGTTATAGATAAAAAAAAGAAGTGAAATGGCCTCATCATTTTTATTTTGATTGGATAGAGGAGTGGGAGAAAAGGAGCGAAAGCTGAGCGCGGGAGAAGGTATGTGATTTCTTCATCTTTCAAGCCTCTGGCATCATATTCAAATGCATTGCATTTGATTTGATCATGAATGTTCTATGAAATGACCACATTCTACTAGTGTTGTGCCCTAGCCAGTGCTTTATCTCTATAATTTGTTGTTATTGGTGCTTGTGCTCAAGGATATCGATTCACTATATTCACATGTTTGGATTCATGTTTGTTGATATTACTGGCATATATGTTTAATGATGCCATTGTATATTGTTGTCTCTAAAATGACCGCATTCTACTGGTTTTGTGCCCTAGCCCATGCTTTAACTCTATTATTTGATGTTATTGGTGCTTGTGCTTAAGGATATCCATTTTTTTGAAATGTTTACTGTGGTTATCAAATGGATAGCCTATGAGATTCTAGTTAGGAGCCATTTGTATTGATAGCTTAGGGCATCAAATGTACTATATCATTCATATTTGAGACTTTGTTAAAAGGAAATAGGACAAAGAATGATTTTTGTTTAGTTTCTCTATTTTGATCCCTAAGTGGCTTACAACCTTAGAGAAGTATATGTAGATTTATGGATGCAGTTACAGGATACACAGCAACTGATAATTCACAAGAAATTCATGCATCCAATTTGAATAGAAATTAATACAAAGAAATAGGGTCCTCTAATGGCCCAATCATCCAGACCTTGACTGTCCCCTCAACCAGTGACCCTTCAAAATTGGGTTATCATGTAATTAGTGAGTGATACTTCATTCTCCTAGTTTGCCCTACATCCAAACATATTAGAAATACATAATACAATGATAACAAATCTTTCACAATCCCCCTTTCCCTAAGGAAGACTATCAACCATCCCTTCCACAACATTTTCACTATTTTATGAGTGGATTGTGCAGGAACAGCTAACATTAAACAAGGAGAAAACTCCTCAACACATCTTGGAAACCATTGAATTCAATAATAAATGAAACCTAACACCAACACTATTCCTTCCATAGTTGCAGGATACATAGTAGTTGATAATTCACAAGAAATCAATGCATCAAATTTTTATCATGATATCATACTAATCAATAGGAATTTTCTTGAGATGACCAATGATTATCCATTTTGATGGTAGTGTGCTAGTTCAAAAGGATAATATAGATCTAAAACAATTTTTTATGACTTTCTCAAACTGTAAATGTGGTTAAAGGGAAAATATTATGTGGAAAACCCACAAACCAAGCTAGCAAATGATTTTACATCAAATTATTCCTATATTCATTCAAGTATTGCTATGCTTTAGCTACCTGACCTTTGAGCTTCATCTAGAGGAATGTGTATCATTAAGATAGAGTTAGTTCTTGGGCCTTACAATAGGGTGGAATATGATCAAGATTTGTTTAGGTTGTATCTTTGTTAGTCCAATTGTTAGGATCTTATGGTTCATGGTTTGAATCTATTATGTTTTTGTAAGGGATTTGTAGATGCATTTTCCAATATAATTATTGGACACCATGATTGGAATAACTGGTTGTTGGCTATTGTTGTGTTCAAGAATTTGTTGATCAATATTTGAGATTTATTGTCCAAGCTTTAAAAGAGTGATAAAAGATATAGTGAGTGCTATCTTTTTCAAGTGTTTTGTGAGTGCCATTATCTTCTAGGAGTAGTTGTTGGAACCAAATTATGTTCTTTGACTCTAGTAAATATTGTAGACACAATCATCTTCTTGGTGAAGGGTTGCTTCCATCCCCATGAGGCACTAGTGCATGGTTTCCATTCCCTTGTAGTATAGTGAGCTTAATTTAATACAAGTGTGCACTATTTTGGGATCCATAATTTATGGCCCCTACACTGTGGTTGTTAGCCTAAGATAGGCCTACCTTTGCATATAATAAAAGGCCAACTTGAAACAAACATCTAGAAGTTAGGGGGTTTTTCTCTGTCCATAATTTATTATTTAAGTGCTAAGTGATGATGGGTATATCGTGTAATTCATACCTAGTGTGTCTCTTTCTTTCTCTCCACATTTCAAATTAGGAGTATATGCTAAAAAATGCTAATGAAATCCACTATTGGTCAAATCTAATCAAAATTGCAATATAAAGATTAAGGGTGGCTGCAAGAAGTTGGGTCCCACTTTTGGCCAAAAAGTGGAAGTGTTTTCTCTATTTTTCAAAATTTCTGCCAATTGATGTCCAAATTTGAAGCACTTAAAGATTGAATCTTGAAAAATTTAGTAATATAAAATTTAGTGCTTGGAATCTAGTTTTCAAATATGTAATTTATTTCAATACCCACATGGTATAAATTGAATTTTAGTATGCATGTCTAAAAACCACTTTTTCAAAATGCCTATTTCAGGACCACACCTCACGCATGTACGGACACCCTTTTTTGAAGTAAATGAATGTATTTTTGGGAAACCTTTTGGGAAAAGGTACCTAAAACACTGAAGATTGATGAGAATATTTTATCTTATTTTTTTACTAAATATTTTTTTTTAATTAATTTTTAATTGACTATAAAGTATATTTTTTAAACCTTTGGTGTACGAACACCATAATTTGATGATAACTTCATTTTTTTAAAAAAAAAAATTTAAATTGAAAAGAATTATATGTAGCTTGATGACATATAACTCATTTTTCAAAAAATAAGAAATTAAAAAAGTTATTAAAGTTTTAGTTAACCTTGGTATTTCAAGTTTAGGTACCACGTTGGCTTAATAAATATTGTATAAATATTAAAATTCATCATATGACTATAAAATTTATATTTTTATAATCTGCATGATAAAAGCTAAAATGGGTTTTCATTTTATCAAAAAATTCATTGAGGAAGTTGTCCTAAAAATTATGGCAAGGCATAAATTTTACTCTGTAATGCCTTAGCCATTTTTTTGCAGGGTCAAGCATAGGCTTGTTGGGACCAAGCCTGTCCCGAACCAAAACCCAAGCCAAGAGGTAAGGTTCCCACCCATAGATTTACAAATCAGGCGCCCATTATTTAAATTCAAATAACGGGCACTCATTTTTAGTATCAAAAAATGGGTGCCCGTTTCATGAAACTAAAAATGGGCGTTCATTTTTTGAAACTAAAAATAGGCACCTGTTTCTTAAAGAGCCTTTGCAATCAAAAAAACCAGACTGTGGGCCTGATCTAATGATTGCAACTTTTCATTTTATTTTCTATCGATTCGCACCAGACAAAGAGAATATTTCTGCCAACATTCCTTTTATTTGTCTTATTTTGAATCTGACATTCATAAAATATTGTTTCAATTCAAATTTTGGTGCAAAAATGGGATCAAATCAATGTAGAAAGAGGTTAAAGAAGAATCTGACACCTAAGGAGATTGCAGAAAATAGAGAGGAGGCAAAACAACAACGAGAAAGAAGAGAAAGACTTCGAAACCCAAAGAATGTTGGAGCATCAAGTTCAACAATTGTTTCAAAAAAGGAGGACAATCAAGACACCATAATGGATGTAGAGGTTGAAGAAGCAAAATCGGGTGCATCTTCTAATCTAGTATTGGATATAGATATGTCTTCGCATCCAATTATTACAACTTATTCTGATAAAGATCTTCATGATTTTCTAGAACTAGGTTACAATAGAAATGATTTAAATTTTATTCCTAAAAATAGATTAACAAGTTTAATTGCATGTGAAATTTTAGAAATTAGTAATGTTAATCATAATGATAAAGGAACTGAAAGTCAAACCCCAATTGAAACTGAAAATCAAACACAAATTCAAATTGAAATCAACAATGTAAATGTAAACATATAAACACCGATTGAGAAAGAAACTCATTTGAATGATAATGAAATAAATGAACAATTTCAATTAAAATTTGATGTGTTAGACAATCTACATGGTTTGGTTTCATCGAGACAGATTAGGACACATGCGAGCAGATTGTTTAGACAATTTTTTTATAATAAGAAATTTGGGTTTCAATGTCAATTAATGTTACAATTAATTAAAATGTCTAAAATGCGAAAAGTGATGAAGAGGTTAGGCATTTATGTGAAAACTAAGAAGAAGGATGAGTCTCTAAAACAAGTTGTATCAACTATTGCTAGTGCCTTTGACACAATTGGAAAGAAAAGTCATTCTAAATATAGTAATGCGGCACGGTGAGCAATAACATCAGCTTTAGTAAACAAAACTACTACTGATAAAACAATGATTTCAAACATAAGTGGATATCTTAATATTAATCGTAAAACTTTAGCAAGAGTTGTAAAGAGAAGAGTTAACTTTGAAAGTGATCCGGCAAACCATTTATGGACCTTCAGTGGCAGACTCCCCAGGTCTGACATGAAACTTACTGGTGAAGTCAAAACTTTGATTAAAATTTTTTGGCACGATAATACAAGAGTATCCCCTAATGCCAGAGATGTTCTTAAATTAAGAGTCAGTTCAAAAGTTCATGATCCACATCCAAAACACCTTTTAGATATGACTCAAATAGAATTGTATAAAAAATTTGTGGATGATAAGGTGTTAACTATTAGTATTAGTCAAAGATCTTTTAAAAAATGTAAACCATGGTATGTAAGGATTAACAAAGAAAGAATCATCTGTTGTTGTAAAACTCATGTTTAATTTTGTTATCATTATGATATTTTTCGATCTATACATTCTACTATGCATACTAATGAAATGTTGCAGGAATGTGGTATAAATATACCACCTGAAACTGTAAAGGAGTTTATATCAAATTTGTTTTGTAACCCACCTAATGAGCAATTTTATCTTTTGAATGCATGTGTTTCTGGTGTATGTGATGTATGTGGCAATCTTACATTATTAGATGAATGTTTGCATGAAAATGTTTCATTTGATTTTGGACAACAATTAGTTGATGTACAAAGATTTAAAACTATTGAGTATCCATTGAAGGATGAAAAAGTTGGAAAATGGTGTGACCTAATAACTGAAAAACTTAAGTGTTAATGCTTTTATGAATGAATTCAAGAATAAGATCATACCTAAATATGTGAAACACTCTCACAATTCTAGATGGCTTGATGGACAATTTCACATATGCAAGAATACATTTCCAATTGGTAGTATACTATCAGTTGTTGACTTTGCAAAGAACTACACACTTGCACCACAAGATGAGATCCAACCACAATATTATAATTCAGTGCAAGTAACAATTTTTGTTCATATTGTCTATAGACATGCACCTGATAGTACAGAAGAGGATCAAAAAATATTGAGAGAGTACCATTTCTATATGAGTGATAATAAGTTACACTCATCGGAGCTTGTCCAATATTGCTTTAATACCTTTTATGAAAATTTAAGGAAGAGAGAAATTCATATAACACAACATCTAATATGGTCAAATAATTGCACAAGATAATTCAAGAATGCTAGAATGTTTTATTGGTTGAGTAGGATGCACAAGAAAATAAATATCCAACATATCCAGAGTTTTTTTGAGGCTGGACATGGGAAGGGAGAACATGATGGTGCTATTGCATGTGTTAAGAGATCCCTTTGTAGAGAGCAACTCAAATTTGAGGAAAAATCAAAATTTAAAGATGCATGTGCAATTGTTGAAT
The DNA here is from genome assembly GCA_027943335.1 of Chamaecyparis obtusa. Classification (NCBI taxonomy): domain Eukaryota; kingdom Viridiplantae; phylum Streptophyta; class Pinopsida; order Cupressales; family Cupressaceae; genus Chamaecyparis; species Chamaecyparis obtusa. The sequence continues at coordinate 49,002 of BSBK01010678.1, forward strand.
GGTGTAAAACAAGTTTGTCTACAGGATCAAGTTAGAACTCTACAATCAGACATTTTTTCTAGCTAGTTGAAGAGAATAATATCTTTTCAAGATATGATTGTAATACAATTAGTGGATTGGCTAAATGGCATTCATTTAGGAGTTCTAATTCTAACACTTGGACTATATGGACTAGGGAGCTTGCATGTTTTTTTCAATTTTGTGTTGTAGGTGAATGGGAAGAATGCGAGAATACAGAATGGGTTGAAGAATGGCAACAAAAATTATTAACACCTAGTGAGAGACAAGATGAAGATGTTATAATAAATGAAGACCTGGATCATGCCTTTGCATCAGAAGATTATGATCATGTTTCAGATCTCATACAACCTGGTAATTTAATATAATTTATTGTAAAACTTTAAATTATATATTAGTTACATATGTATGTCATATAATTTATGATTATATATATATTCGAATTATAAACCTTTAATTTAAACAAGTTTTATTTATAGTGCACATGTACTTAATTTGGTTTTGCAAGACATGTGTATGCTGTTGTTGCACCTGAGGATAATGAAGAGTAGATAGAGTATTGGTTGGCTCGATGTGTAGAACCCAAGAAAAAGTTGATATGTCATCAAGTAGATGATGATAATTTTCAGTATCCAATTGGGTCTATTGTGGTAGTTGGTACATGGCTACGCAAATACCTAACAAGAAGGAATGGTTTACCAGCTTTTGAAGACTACCAATTAGAAAAGAATATTATACACTATTCCCATTTGGTAGTGGCATCAAATATCAAATTGGAAAGATACAAAGGGAGACTTGATAATAAAATTTTATGGACACTTTCAATGGAAGAGCATGAGGCAATCATAGACGCATTGCAGAAAAGAGAGGATGCTGATGGTACATTAGGTTGAATCAAATGTATACATGTAAGTTTTTATTCAATTGTCTTATTAACTTTAAAATTAAAATTAACTTTAAATAAACTTGAGTACATAAATTCTAACATTTCAACATGTTTATTTTTATGATGCAGTCCATGTCGGGAAGAACATCTAGATGCATTGCAGAAAAGAGAGGATGTTGATGGTACATTATGTTGAATCAAATTTATACATGTAAGTTTTTGTTCAATTGTCATATTTGTATATGTTTTCTACACGTCTTCTCTGAAGTGTCATAATTTATAATTTAGAGATATAGATTTGAAATTAAAATTAAAATTAACTTTAAATGAATGTTTATAAATTCTAACATTTCAACATGTTTATTTTTATGATGCAGGATGTCTGGAAGAACATAGACATGAACTATTTATGTAGTACAATGCACTTTTGTATTCGTACAATTTTGGGTTAATAATTCAAGATCACATGAACTCACTTTTATACATCAAATTTTATTTTAAATATTTAAGTTAAATTCATAACATTGTATTCACCTAATTTTTTTGTTACAAATATTAAACTATGCACATTGATTAGATTATGTTCACTTAATAGATCTCATTGTTTAATAGTTATTAAGTTTGTAATGTATCCATATTGTTCTTGTCAATTTTACATGTATTAATAGATGTCATTGTTAGATCTAGATGATTTTTTTTATAGTTAATCAAAGTGTTCATATTACTCAAGTAACACATATCTAGATATTATACTTAGATCAATTACACATGAATTAATAGATCTCATTGTTAGATAGATGTTTTTTTAATGATAAATTGATAAATTACATAACAAGTCCTGATTAAGATAAATTGATAAATTACATAACAACTCATGACTAAGATAAATAACATAACAAGTCCTGAAATAATTTACATGTATCATAATGTCCATCATATCAACTCATGATATATACATACAATCACAAAACAAAGTCCTACTCTAAAAACAAGTTCAAGTACAATATATGATAACAAGTGGACTAGTATATAATGCAAGTCCTACTCTAACAACAAGTAAAAATAATATGAACAAGTCTAAACAAGCCTAAATAGTCATCATAAAACAAGTCCAAATAGTCATCAAAAATAATATGAACAAGTCCAAATAGTCATCATAAAACAATTTCAAATAGTCATCATAAATAAAATGAACAAGTCCAAATAGTTATCATAAAACAAGTCCAAATAGTCCAAATAGTCATCATAATCTAACTCTACTCATCTAGCTGATCTACAGTCCTCTTCACTCCATGTGAAGAGGACTGTGATGCATCAACATGCTTTGTCTGGTCCTGAGTACCCTCATCCTACTCTACCTGGTCCTGAGCACCCTGATCCTGCTCTGTCTGGTCTCGAGCACCCTCATCCTCAACTACATGAAAAGTGGATGAAGCCAAGTCCTATAAAAAAAATTAAAGTACAAATTAGAAATTATTTAAATTAATCATCTAAGATCTAGATACACACAGGACATTGAAAAAGATCTAGATACACACAAGACATTGAAAAATTACTTAAATTAATCATCACCTCAAAGGACAGTGTCGATGGATGCATTTGGCTTAATCCTGTATCCATGCCAAGACTCATGGTGGTGTCAACCTAAACAACATATATAAAGCATGAATCAAACTTATAGTACATATATACATAAATTATAAAGTATATATAACTTGATTAAATATATAAATATGGAATAAAAACATGTGTACATTACCTATGTGTGACACGTAGCTAATGTCACTGATGAGTGAGGATGTAAATGGGATTGTGCAACATGAGACAATCCAAAAGCCTACAATTACAAAAAAACAAGTGTGAATCAAAGTTGTACATAAATTAGTAAGATACAAATACTTAAAATTAATAAATGAAAAACATACTATAGGTATATGCAGCTGACTCTCGGTGACTGGTGGGGCAGAGAATGAAGGACTTCCAATCTTAATCGTACATGAGAGACCCTACAAAATCACAAAAATATGTCAAACACATTATCAATTAAAGTTTATTTTGTTTAAAGTTTAAATGTATCAAGATCAAAGTGCATACCATGAATGCAACACCGAGATGTCAAGGTGTCGATGTCATATGATGACGGCTAATGAATGTTGGAGGGTCAACCCTCCTCTGTTCACCAAAAAATCCACATGTTATGGATCATAATTGTATAAATAAAAAATTTAATATTACGCTATATTTAAATTATAATTAAATTTACCTGTGCGGGATGATCATCGTCTGCATTGAGGAAATCAACATATGATGAGATATCATCTTCGGCATCACCATGTGCACCATCATCATCATTGGCATATCCACCATGTGCACCACTAGCATCATCACCATATCCACCATGGGCAGCATGGGCAGCATGGGCAGCATCAGGATCAAACTAGGGACCCATACATATACCCCCACAACTCATGCAAACATGTGCTATGCTGGGGGTAGTCCTCGCCTGGGTCATGCGCTATAACAAATTGCCCGTAAGGGAACTCAAAGAATCAAGAGATGACTGCACTGCTCAATGATAGACAAGTGCAGGAAGTACAAGAGTTGGAAGAGGAACAAGGGGCTCATTGCGCACACAATTTCTAGTTCTTTCACTCAATTTGGCCCCTGCCCTATGCTATGGCATGCTCCGGCCAACCCCCTGAAATGCTCTCATGTCAAAATAATTGGGTTTCTTACCCAATTCAAACTCAGCCCATAATTTCTTCAAAAAATAAAGTGGGACCTCATGATTAGTATGTGGTGGATGGTCAAATACCATCCACCACCACTCCCAAAAATGCTCTGCTATCCCGAGGTGTCTAGACCATCTAATGGAAATGCATGGCTTCTTGCCAACTATCTGCTCACCCATTGTAGAGTTCAAAAAATAGCGTGCAAAATCATTTTTTGTAATTTTTAACTTATTAACCTCTTTATAAGAGAGGCCATCAGCATAATATACATGCATAGACTCCCTCCACGACTCAAAACCATCAATCTCATTGTCTAATGTCTGTATGGAATCTACTATGCCTTGCATGCTATCGGCAAGGCGTAGTAGCTAGACAGACGAATATGGATCATGCCTAATAATGTTTATGTCTCTCAAGATGTCCTCTACATTTCTCCTAATATTATCTCTGAGCTCTCTAGGTGGAGGTGGAGGTGGAGGTGGAGGTGGAGGTGGAGGGGGGGGTGGAGGAGGAGGTGGTGGTGCATGCTGACCTATAAGCTCATCAATGTGAAAATCATCCATATTGTCAATCTGCGTACAAATAAAAACATCATAATTTACAATTAACATACTGTAAAATATATTTTACCTTACAACTTGAATGACTTAAATAATCAAAACTTAAGAGAGGAGAGAGAGAGAGAGAGAGAGGGGGAAGAGAGAGGAGAAAGAGAAGAGAGAGAGAGAGAGAGAGAGAGAGAGAGAGAGAGAGAGAGAGAGAGAGAGAGTTAACATACTATAAAATATAAAACATAAAAACTTAAGAACAAATAAAAACATGATAATTTACAATTAACATATTGTAAAATATATTTTACCTTACAACTTGAGAGAGAGAGAGAGAGAGAGAGAGAGAGAGAGAGAGAGAGAGTGAGTGAGTGAGAGTGAGGAGAGAGAGAGAGAGAGAGAGAGAGAGAGAGAGTGTCTGTGTTTTTAAATTTATGTTTTGGTTGAACTAAATTTATGTTTTGGTTTTCTAAATTTATATTTTGATTTTCTAAGTTTAGGGTTTCGTAAATTAACTTTTTATCTAGGTTTATGTTTTTGTTTTATTATCTAGGGTTTTAGTTTTCTATGTAGGGTTTTGTAATGTAATTTTGTATACCTAAATTTTACCAGTTTTCTACTTTAGTACAGTAATTTACTTGAAGTAAATTGAAATAAAAAAGAATTACAACTTTGAAAGATAAAATATAAAATTAAATTTATGCCATAATTTTGAAAATAACATTAAACATAGCATGAACTAAATTTATGTTTTGGTTTTCTATTTATTTATATTAAATGATTTTCTAAAATTTGGTTTTCTAAGATAATAAAAAACAATAGTATGTAGAGAGGAGAGAGAAAGAGGGGAGAGGGAGAGAGAGGAGAGAGAAAGAGGAGAGAGAGAAAGAGAGAGTGAGAGAGAGGAAGAGAGAGAGAGAGAGTCTGTGTTTTTAAATTTATGTTTTGGTTGAACTAAATTTATGTTTTGGTTTTCTAAATTTATATTTTGATTTTCTAAGTTTAGGGTTTCGTAAATTAATTTTTTATCTAGGTTTATGTTCTTGCTTATCTAGGGTTTTGGTTTTCTATATAGGGTTTTGCAATGTAATTTTGTATATACCTAAATTTTACTAGTTTTCTACTTTAGTATGGTAATTTACAAAGGAAATTGAAATAAAAAAGAATTACAACTTTGAAAGATAAAATATAATTAAATTTATGCAATAGTTTTGAAAATAACATTAAACTATACATTTTTAAATTAAAAATAACCTGAAACTATAATTTTTAAAAACAAAAATCATAAAAAAATAATAAAAAAGAATAGTACGTACCTGGAAGATGAAAAAATGACAGGTGGGGTCGATAAGGGAAGCTAAACCAGGCACGCAAGCTGTATCAAACATGATTCCATTTTCGCTATGGATGAAAATGACAAGAATTTTGTTTAAAAGAAAAAATATATAGATTTTCAAAATGGGCACCCGATTTGTTCAAATCGGGCACCCGTTTTGAACAAATCAGGCGCCTGATTTGTTCAAATCGGGCCCCCGTTTTGAACAAATCAGGTGCCCGTTTTGCTGTGGGTGCCCGATCCTAAATGGGTGCCCGATTTTTAAATGGGCGCTTGATTTGAAAAATTGCTTCGAGCTCCCGAAGCTAAACAGGCACTCGATTTGTAAATATCGAGCACCCAATTTGTATTACTTGTTTTCCTTCACCGCGAACTTTCACAGAATTGGCCCTCAACTCCGAACACACACCCTTAAAATAGATCTTGAAGAAATATGGGAACCATTTTTGATAGATATTGTACAAATGAAGATAATACTCCCAAGAGGAAATTCTTCAATGTGGAATAATTGTAGGAAAATATTTTACTTTTATATGCACATCTGCAATGTTTTTGATATATTTCTGAGATAACAAAACCATAGAAAGAATAGCATATAGAAGAAAGTAAAGAATAATGATGATACTTTGAGATATTGTGGAAACTTAAAGGAAAAAATTCTTGGTGGGGTTATCATGCAATCAGTGAGTGATCCTTCATTCCCCTCTTCTAGTGACCCTTCAAAATTGGGTTATCATGCAATCAATGAGTGATCCTTCATTCTCTTGGTCTTCCCTACATCCAAACATGTTGGAAATACACAATACAATGATAACAAGTCTTTCAAAATCCCCCTTTCCTCAAGGAACACTATCAACCATCCCTTCCACATAGCATTTCACTATTGTATGAGTGGATTGTGTAGGAAAAGTTAACATCAAACAAGGAGCAAACTCCTCAACACATCTTGGAAATCATTGAATTCAATAATAAATGAAACCTAACACCAACACTATTCCTTCCATTCACTTCTACCAAGAATAAAACATTTAATCCATTCAACATTACATATAATCATTAGACAGTTACATTTCCTAACTGTGTAGAGGAATAGTCATGACAAAAATGATGAAAACTACTTTCACCCTTGCACAAGCTATTCCAAACTTCAAGTAAAATGATCAATATGCTATATCAAATCATTCATATTCATAGTAACCATTCAAAGGATCATTTTGTCAATGAACCCTCTGACTGTACCCCTGCGGTAGAGAAAGGAAACCTCAAAATAGAGAAAGGAAACTTAGTAAAACTAGTCTATGCCGCTCTTTGTGAAGGAAACTTAGTCATGACATCAAGTATCATCTCATCATGGTCTATTCACCATGTTTTAACACCCCATTCACTTTGATCTATTCAACTTACACCATTCTTCTTCTCTAGGACTCAAAGGCTTGAAACAGTATATGTGGTAAAAATTCATGAACTACTAAAGAAGACTTGCTATTTGTCAGACAAATCTTCATTGTCCCCCACAAAAAACTAAGTAATAACTACTCTACCCTTAATTTGTTTAACAATGCACCATATTGAAAAAATTAGGTTCTATCACACATGGCATGAACTCTCTTCAAACTCACAATACGTTGCATGCATAGTACAAAACTCATGAGATTCTAAAGAAGACATCACTCTTAATGAGTTATAAACATGCCATTGTTTCAGTTTTTCTTATGAGTTATGATAATTTTTACAAACATGCCATTGGTTCAATTTAGTGTATTCATTTTTTTCAGACAAATCTTCATTGTCTTCTAATTGTCTTCTTTATATACTAGCATGTGTTAATTGGCTAACAAATAAAGAAGCATTTAGACAATCATAAGACAATGAAGATAATTTTAAATGCATCTAACACAACTTTTTTTTTACAAAACTGAACCAATGGCATGTTTACAATAAGGAAATAGAGTGATAATAATATGCTTAAAATTGTATTATATTTAATACACACCAAAGGACCAGTCCCAATAATTCTTAAACATACTTTATCTGATATAATGAATTCTTAAACAATTAAGGTTGGAGTAGACATAGTTATCACACAATTTTTTGTGTGGTACATGGAAGATTTGGCTAATTAAGAGTGAGGCCTTCTTTAGAATCTCATATAAATTTGGCTGATTAAGATGAGAAGAAAAACACAATTCATTAGTTAAATTTTTCAATTTCATGTATTTTTTCTCCTATTTATTAGGTGCATTAATTGAAGGTTGAATGTAAGAGTCTTATAATGTTGTGTTACCTTTGGATCATGAGTTTCTGATACTTCTATGATGATCTTTCTCAACAAGTATTTTATTTTATTGTTGTTTTTTGAATAACATATTGGGGAAATACAAAATTGTATACTTCTACAGGACAGTGAACACAAAATTGAAGCATCAAACAAGACTTGATCAAGTTGTAGGTGGAACATGCACTCAAATAGTAAGTAATGTAGAATAACAAAATAAGTAATCCGTCATATCTATATTCACAGAATGGTTCAAAATTAAAATTTACAATTCGATAAAAGTACTGACGGGTGTTGTTCCATGCACCCTCAATTAAAAACTTACCTCCATTTGTGGTTTCAAGTTGCCTCCATTTGATTTACAAACTACTATATTATTTGAATATCTTTGTTTCTTGCCATAATAGGAAAGAGTTTGAGGTGGAAGACTACAATAACAAAAGTGTTTCAATTTGATATACTATACTACAACATCATTTCATAATTAAGTTTTCAATTTCTATATATAATTAGGTTATAGATAATCTAAGTGAAGAGGGATCATGTCAGACAATCCAAGTGAAGAAGGTAATGGGGATACAATCATAGATTGTGGTCGAACTTGAAAAGAAAAGGTGATGGAAAATGTTATTGTCCCTGCAATATTTGTAAGGGCTTAAACACTAGAAGATTGCTAATCAAAAAAGCTAAGAGACATTGTAGGGATAATGGTCACATTGAAGGAGGGTTTTATTATCATGAATTGGTAAGTTTTTCATTATATTTATTTAACAATTAATATGTATATGAAATACACTTGGTGATGAGATCATTATCATGGTTTATTTATGTTCATCATTTTTATATAGGTCGACCTCCCTAGGGGAGTACATGATATGGACCATGGAGGTTTGAATAAGGAGAATATGGCTTTGGAAGTGAAGAATCATGGAGGTGTGAATATTGAAGCTAAAGATTATGATCCCATGGAAGATGACGATGATGCACCAGATGATGGTACTAATACATTGATCCATGACACATTTGGTATTGATGATGATGAACCAAATGATGATGATCAGGATGATGTTGATATCATCCATGATATACCTCTACTTGAGAAGACAGCCACACCCATTTACAAAGGCTCCCAAACAACTCTTCTCTCTATTGTATTGTTGTTGTTGAACTTGAAGGTTATGAATGGTTTATCCAACACAACAATGTCACGTATCCTAAGGTATGTCATATATGTCATTATAGTAATTAAATGGTGAAACATGTACCATAAATATTGTTATGACTTTAACAACTTATATTTTTTTTCTATAGATTGATAGGTGAGTTTTTGTTACCACCATCAAATATTCTCCCTCGCTCATACTGAGAATTATGTGCCACTATGAAAGATATTGGAATAGAGTATCAAGCAATAGATGCTTGTCCCAATAATAATATTATTTATCATAAATAACATGAATTTGCAACAGAATGCCCTAAATGTCATACGAGTAGATATTGAACAAATCAAATAACAAAAAAGGTGCCTCACAAGGTTCTTCGTTACATCCCCATTATACCATGTTTACAAAGATTATTCAGGTGTACTAGCTTGGCACAATTTATGGATTACCATGCATGCAATAGGAGTAAAGATGACATTATTCAAATGTCTATGGATGGTTCTATATTTAAGGACATAGAGGAAAAGTGGCCGCACTTTATCGAAGAACCTCGAAATCTCAAGCTTTCAGTGGAAATAGATGGTGTCAATCCATTTGGAGAGCTAAGATCTATTTGCTCTATTTGGCCTGTATTTTTCATCAACAATAAAATTCCTCCATGGATTTTGATAAAGAGGGAGCACATTATGTTAGCAATGATTGTTCTAGGTATTTGATCATTTAATAGTTATTTGCATGTAACTATAAATCTTGAAGTAAAATGGTCATAATAATTATGTAATGTTGTTGTTCATTCAACTAGGTAAATATCAAGTTAAAGATATGAATGTATATATTGAGCCTCTTATCGACGAGTTGGTGGAGTTATAGAAAGGTGTCACTATGTATGACATCTCTAAACCAATAGGAGATAGACAATTCCAATTCCATGCAATGCTTGTATGGACAATACATGATGCCCCAGGGGTAACACATTTTTATAGTATGTTATGGTGAATTCAAGTTGCACATGATAATTCTAAAAATAAAAATTAACATATTTAATCCAATTGTATCATTATCTTGTAGGTCTTCAAACAAAGGGAAAATTTGCATGTCCAGTTTGTGGTCCAAAGATGAAATCTCATCATTCAAAAAGTTTAGGAAAGTAGGTGTTTGATGAGAATAGACACTTTCTCCACAAAAATCATAACTATTAAATTACTAAAAAATATCTTTTCAATGGGAAAGAAGAGACTACATCTAAGCCATGGAGAATGACACCTTGACTATGGAAGTTGGCATATAATAGAGTTAATCGTCAAGGTACTACCATTCTACCTAATGGTTTATGTTTGGAATTTGTATATTTTTATTGTGTTTTGTTTGTTGATTATGTGATTGATGATTGTGAATGTCATCAAGGCAACACTACTGAGCACCTTCCAAAGGGACTAAAAAGTTATCCCAAACAATTTAGTAGGTTGCCCTACTACGAGCAGCTGCAAATTGTGCATTTGTTTGATACTATGCATATTAGAAAGAATGTAATAGAGACATTGTGGAAGATATTGGATGGAAGACATGATAAAGAAAAAATTGTCAAAATTTGTAGCGACATTCATGAATCCAATCATGCTATGAAAATTTTCATTGAATCAAATAGAAATGGAGAACGGATTAATATAAGTACCCTTTCTTGGTTATTAACAGAACAACAAAGTGATGCCATAAAAGAAGTCATACGAAAAATTCAATTTTCCATAGGATTTTCTGCAAACATAAGTAGTACCATATCAAAGAAAAGTGAATTTGGGCCAGGGTTGAAAACACATGATTGGCACACCTTCATCAAGGTAATTCATGTTCTTTTGTATTTACGATATATTTGTAAATTGCATGTACTTCTCATTGTATTATATGAGAATAGAATGACATGATTATTTTTATAATTGTTGCAGTACATGCTACCCCTATCTCTCCCAGAGAACTTCGACAATAACATCAAACAAGTGATATATGATCTTGGAAAATACATGAGGTAAGCAATGATATCTATTCAATTTTTTGTATATATTGTAAAGTCTTGTGTTTATATATTTGTGTGTCTTGAATGTCTTGTAGGTGGTTGTCATCTAAAAAAATCCATAAATCAGATATAAAATAGTGGAAGAGAAGAATTCCTCATTTAATGTGCGAAATGCAAAAGTATCTACCTTCAACATTTTTCAATGCACAAGAACACTACCTCATATACCAAGTTGAGGAAATTGAAATGCATGGACTTGTACACACTCGATCAATGTGGATGGTTGAGAGGCATCTGAAATTTTTTAAGGCTTTGGTTCAACAAAGAGCACGTCCTAAGGACTCTATGGTGGAGGGATATATGGTATACTAGACTATGGTGTATGTTACTGAATATCTTCCTAAGCTTGCAACAAAGATCTATATAGATCAGATTTGGGATCTCAACACCATTAGAAAATTTGAAGGGGAGTACTTGGTGGGGAAAGGTAGAATGAGGAAAGTGAGAGGTAATAAATTATAAGGATGTTATTGTAGCTGTTAATTAATTCTTAAACTTCAAAATTAATTGGTTGTAAGTCATCTATTTATTTTTTATATAGCTGCTCGAGAGTGGGATGCAATACATTTGTATATTGAAAAAAATCAAGATTGGATGATGAAATGGATTGAACAATGTCATCATTTAGGTTGCACATTAACATGGGAAGTTGTGTCTTCATTGGTTAATGAAGCTCATCATAACAAAGATCCAAATGTTACGCAAAGGGAAATATATTTAGCACATGATTTATGAGATTTTCAAGTACGTATAAATTTGTTAATCACTCATACGTTTATGAACTCTCGATGCATTAATTTATACATGTTTTACATATTTTTGTAGGTCAAACACCACAAGGCTATGTTTTGCAACTATCATAAATTTTACATCAAAAAGTTGGATGACACAAAGAAAACTTGTGATTCTGGGATAAGTGCAGTCTTTTAGGTGACTAATATTTCATCTAGAAATTACTTACATCCTTGAGAGTCTGAAAATTAATACTATGGCATTTTGGATGATATATACTTGAGTGTGACTTTAATTCCTTCAGATTAGTTCTCTTTGTCATCAAATGGTACAGGCTACGACTTAATCAAAATGATCCCGATAGAACTGTTATTGAACATGACAATAGATTTCTAATGATTAATACAAGGTGGTTTGAGCCAGTTGAGGATGAGCCCTATGTTCTTCCAAGCCAATGTGAGAAGGTATTTTAGTCAAAGGTTCCACATAAATTGGGTTGGTCATTTGTTGTTAGACATGACCCAAGAGGAAGGCCAATGAGGTATAATGTGATGAAAGAAGAAGATTGTAAACAACTAGAAGATGATGTAGATGATGATCACAAACAACAGTTAGTTGATGATGTTCTTGATGCAAGTTTTCTTGAAGAAGAAGATGATGACGACGATGATGACAATGATGATGATGATGATGATGATGATGATGACAATGACAATGATGGTGGTGGTGATGATGTCGACGTCAATGATGATCATGGTGATTAGCTGGATGAAGAAGAAGAAGATAAAATGTACAGTTATGTTATCATTGCTTAATCTATTTAATATTGATTTCTTGATAGAAATGTACAGTTATGCAATCAATGCATAATCTAATTAATTTGTGATGTACTTACTATGGGATGCTTATGGTTTTTAATGTACTTACTATGTGTTTTTGATTATATGTATCATGAATTTTTTAGCTAACATTACATAATTGAATTACATATGTAGGTACCCAGACCCCTTTCATGAGCATCCCATAGTCTCATGGATCGACAAGTATAAGTCAATACACCCTATAGAGATTAATGTATTTTAAAATTTAAAAAATATCTCACATTACTTGCTATCTCTCTCATTTGATGGAGTGCGGGTAGAAGAAAATAGGTATTTGTCAAATGTATCTTCCTCGAGCAAAGAAAGTGAGTCATTTAGTATGTCTAAATTAGGAAGATCAACTAGAGGTCAAAAGACTAGAAGGAAATTCAATAAACGCAAGAAATTTTTCCTTCCTCGAGGGGGGTCATGTTCTCATGATGATGAGAGAAAAAGCAACATCGAGGTGCCCTCTAGGTACCAAAATCTACAGAAAAAATGGGTCCCCAAGGAACTTCCTCCAATAAACACTAATTTTAGTGTTAAAGGCAAGATATATCGTATTGCACCATTGTCAATACATGGTTTAAGCATATTTTCCATGGATGGCATAAAGGTCTCTTACAATAAAGTGTTGGCAATTTGGTTGAAGTGAGTACATAGATGTTGTCATTATGGAAACATATGATCCACATGAAGATCGCATAGGTCAGAGAGCAAGTATAGTAGAGCACATTGCAATTTGTCGAAGTGTAAAATAGTGTTTTCACCAGTGCACCAAGATACAGTTTGTGTTTGCAACATTGACTGGAGTAAGGTCAATGCTTGCGCATTTGAACATAGACTCTCTAATGACTAGTGATGACCCATCTTAGAGTGCAAGTTAGTATGTCATGTATGGAATTAGTTATGATAGTTTTACCGAAGATAGTGTTAAGCCGACAGGACAGAATATGAAGGCAGAATTGGTAAAGAGTTAAGGGATTATTTTGTTTATCAAAATAATGACTTAACAATATAAAGGGATGACATCCTAGATGTTAAATCTTGGATAAAGATATATGGAAGCCGACCATGTAAAGTTATTATCTTTAATAACTTGTATATATGTAATTGTAATTGTAAGAAGAGACATGTGGAAATATTGTAATGATATGATGTGAATGTAAGAGCAGCGAAAAGATATTGATGCAAGTAGCATAAGGTTATATAACTTAATCCATTTTTGTAATAAGTATACATTGTACATTACTTGTTTGGGCAGTGGGCTCATCTGGTAATCAGATTTTGTATTAACAACTCCTAACAGGGTTGAGGCTTCTAACAAGGCCTATAGTCCCTTAACTAGGACTAATACACTATATGCTTGTAATAGACTCCTAACAGGGTCAACATCTTTAACAGGATACTTTTGATTAGTGGATCTTTATGGGTACCATCCCCATTGGGGTTTTGCCTTGGCCAGGGTTTCCTCGAGAACATATCATGTGTTATGAGTTCTTTATTTCTATTTCTATGCATATTGTTTAGCTTCTTATGTTATGCATGTATAAAGATAATTTGTTATATCCATATTGGGCAAAAGAGAAAGTTTGTAGAATACTAATTCACCCCCCCTCTCAGTATTCCCTATTTCTGAAAATTGGTATCAGAGCTTAGTTACTCGGAGAAGAATCATTCAAGGAAAGCCTAGGAGCTTGAGTAAGATCTCTATGGATATGGATCAACTAAAGAAAAATCTTGAAGAAGCTCTTAAACAAATTGATATGCTTACTAATGAAAGAAACACTTTGAAAAGGAAATATGATGATGCAAAGAACCTTATTGAGAAACTGAAAAACAAGGTAGAAGATCTAAAATCTGATAAGGAATCCAAAATTCTTATTGAAGATTGTGATGACAATTTAGAAAAAGAAAATGCGATTCTTAAGCATGAATTGAAGATAGAAAATCTAAAGCTTAGTTTGAAATATGGAAATGACAAAAATGAAGCAAATCTGAGATTTGAGAATGAAAGGTTGAAGATTGAGAATGAAGAATTAAAATCTAAACTTGACAAAGTAACATCTGAATTTGAGAAAGTAAACTTGCAGCATGCAGAACTTGAGAAATACAATAAGATTGTGAAAGGTGAATTGACTCAATCCAAACAACAACTTGAAAGGCTATATTCAAATAGTGAGAAGATCAATGAACAAGTATCTTATGGAAAACCATCCTATGATAAGACTGGACTTGGATTTAATAGATTCAGAACAAATGATGAAAGAAAGAAACTAGATTTGAAAGAATCTGAAAGCATAGATAAGAAGAAGTCAGATGAGATCAACAAATTTGATGACACACCTAAATAAGAAGAACCACTGAACCAAGAAGAATCACCCAGAGGTATGCAAAGAGGATTCAAAGGTAGATGTTTTGGTTGTAATACTATTGGTCACATGAAGAGAGATTGCATAGGTAAACAATTTAAACCTCTCAATGGTTATTGTTATAATTGTCATGTTTTTGGACACGGAGCTATTGAATGTAGAAGACCTAAAGTTATTGAGAATAATTATGGTAGTAGAATGTTTAGAAATACTAAAAATGTAGATAAAAGACCTACTAAAGATATGAACAGAAGGAATGAAGTAGTATGTTATAGATGCAACAAGATTGGACACATTGCTAGAAACTACAGATCACAAATCAATCAGCAAGGACCAAGATATGGGAACAATGGAATTATTTGTTAGATATGTAACAAGATTGGACATACAACAAGGTTTTGCAGAATGAACAATGAAGTTTTTCATCCTAACCCTAACCTTAGAAATCATGCAAGAAGTAATGAAGATGCAGGTAACAGACAGAAAGGTTGTTGTAGTAATGCATTGAAGTGAAGTTTGTTAAAAGCACAGATCAAGGAGACATATTAAACATTGAAGTTAATCAGAAAGGTGAAGTATCAAGTGGTAAGAATGAATCCTTACCTGACCTATCTATAAGCACTTGATTTATGATAATTACAGTAGATTAGGAACTTAGAATTAGTGTAGAAGTAGATTTACGATGAATTAAGTCTTGCATAGCTAATGTAAGGTATTTTATGATGTAATAATGCTATGGTTAAGAGCACAAAAGAAAATATTATGTTTTGTGAGATCACAAGAAGTTTTAAGTTTTGCAGGATAGCAGAAACAACTTTTTGGAAAGAAGCGGTGAAAGAATTGAATGCGATGTCAGATCTAAGTGAGATTGAAGTAACAAAAGGTTATGATCAATGTTATTTTATTATCAAAGTGAATTGAAGTGTTTAGGAGAGAAAAGAATAGAGATTGGAAGCATTTTGCAGTGATTTAGCGAAAGATTTAAGCACCGAATCTACGAAAGTCCTAAAATCATGAACTTGAGGTATTTATCTTGACAAATCTTTGAATCAGTATAAGGAACTTGAAATAGTCATGGATGTATCCTTAATTCACAATATTAGAGATAAGAATAGACCTAGAATGAAGAAGGAACTAGTAGAACCCTTGGAAGAAGATGATCCTAGGTTAGCACTATCATCCATACCAGACGAAGGTTTACATTTAGAAAATGTGAGAAGTTATCTTGGATGCAAGTTAGAAACTGTCAGTGATAGTGATTTTACCAATGAACATATGAACATTTACAATTAGGATATGTAATTAAAACAAGGATATGAACATTTGAAAGATAATGAGATTGTTCAGTATGCTTTGAAGTATGAATTTGACAATGAAGAATGCACTAAGATTATTCTGAGCAGAATTCATAATGGAAAGTTTTGGCTAGAGGATAGAGTAATAGAGATTACAGCTAACTTGATTCATGAAGTCATAGGTTTATCTAAAGTTGGTTCTATTCCTTTAAATGAGAAAAATAGTCATAGACAACACAGGTTCATCCTACAATGGCAGAGGAATTGTGATTAGCAAGATCAAACCACATGATGTTAGATATTTATGCAAGTACCTAACAACTAAGTTTTGTGCAAATTCTAGAGAAGATGATGTGGCAGCTAGAATGGTGCATATTGCCTATTTAATGTGTGTTGAAAAGGTACCAGTTTATATATGTGAAATTCTAAGAATTCAATTATTTGAAAACTTGGAGAAGATTAAGAAATCTAAGTATGCACAATTTATATTTTCATCCTTAATCACATACGTGTTTTTCCACTCATTGAGAAGATTTCCATACACCATTGTACATGATTGGAATGATGGACAAACTGCTATGGATAGGATAAATAAATTTTATTTGAGACATGTTATTGACAAAGTAAATGAGAGTGCTATGTTAGTAGTGAAGACATTTCAGAACATGGTAATTAGCAGATCAAGAATTCCACAGTCACTTGTGAAGATGTATAAGAATGATATATGTTTTATGGTTGACACTGACTTTACCTATATTGAAGTAGTGGAACCTAGAATTGAGTTCATAGACACTCTTGGCTATGAGCTATCTAAGGTTGAAATAGAAGAATATGTTGGTAGATTACTTAAAAGTAAATTGGACACTCAGTGTAGCAGATTTGGAACTTTTGAAGAGAACTTCAACTCAAAAAAAGCTATAATTGAAGAGAAGCAATCTAAGAAGAGAGTTGACAGCACTATCAAGAGAATACTGAAAGATACAGGAATTTCAGAACAATAATTCTTAATAGAAAAATAGATAGCAGTAGCAATCAGGGATATTGGATAGAAAGAAGTCTTGATTGTACCACCCTTGTCATCCAGTGCAACACAACAAGAACCTACACAAGTCAAGGTGAAAGTAGAGGAACTAGAAAAGGTACAAGTAACAACTAGATCCACTTCCTCCATAGCTAGCAAGAGAATGAAAGAAATTGCTACTGGACCTGGAAAGAGACAGAAGACTATAGTTCAACTAGTACCAAGAGTAATTATAGAAGTAAAAGGTGATGACACTACAGTTAAGAAGAAATCTTGGAAACCTAAAGTTGAAAAGCTTAATGAGCAGATTATTGAAAATGGAGACTTTACTAGAATGAACAAGTACTATAGTCTTTATGATTATTCAGATAGTCTTAACTTGGAAAATGCTATTGTGAAGCATATGATTTTGGTAGACAAGAAATTTGATTCTATTCAAGGTCAAATACCTGATGAGTTGTACACCAAACTGCTAAATAGAAAGCAGAGAGCAACTGAAGAAGACACTAATATCAGAAAGAATCTTGTGAAGAAGCTTTGTGAAGTAAGAGATGATGAACACTTGGAGTAGATATTGAAGGCCTTAAGAACCCATTTGAGAACCGAAAGGAGAACCATTTTGATTATGGGAGGTAGATATGAAGAAGTTAATTTAGATACAGAGCAGGCAATAATCAAGGTCATGGCAGAAAATGTTGGAGAGCCATCGGTTGCAATAGAGCAAGCAGTTGAAGCTGAACAAGAGGATATTCCTTCTCCTTCAGCTATTAACATTGAAGATGAAACTATGAATATAGAAGGTACTAAGGTCACCTTGGATATTGATGACAATGTATTCAAAAACTTAGCAAACATTGTTGACAATTCAGCTCTTGATGAACTGGATAGAACTGAAGAAGTAGAGAAGACTCATTCTATCAATGAAGAACCTAAGGAGATTGAGATTCAAGCACCTATTCCTACCATAGAAGACATCAGTCTTACTCCTGAGACTGTAAAGAAGAAAGAAATTGGATCTTTGTTTGAAGATTTAGGAAAGGAAGTTGATGATGATGATCAGTTGGAACTGATCACTTCTTTGAATAAAATCATTGGCAAGAACAAGAAAGTGAAGAATCTTGAAGGGAGTCTGAAGGACCTTACTGAGAAGTTAAAAAGCATTGTAACTACACAAATCACAGAAGAAGATCCTTTGAAGAAAGCTAAGAAGGTAATGAGCACTTTTGACAATGAATTCACTAACCTATCTGATATTGCAAAAGTGAGAGCTCAAGTAGCTTATGAAGCTAAAATGCTTTTGAACATAAGTCAGAATATTAGGAATGATATTAACAGTCTTGATAGTTGTATCAAGAACCTGAGGAAACATTTATAGATAGGAAAATCATTGTACATACAGTGTACAAAACTAGAGATTTTGACAACAGAAGAAAAATAGAAGATCGAGTTGAAGGAAGCTAAGATTCAGAATGAATGTAACCTTCTTTCTAGACCTAATGTGAAGGTATGTGATGTTGAAAAGAAAAATCGGAAGCTTTATGATGAAATATGAATATTGCAAGATGAGAGGAACAAAAAAATGAGGAGACTCACTCTTTTGAGAGAACACATCTCTATGAAGTTGAGTATCATTGAAGAGCAGTTAGAAGAATGTCTTATAGCTAAGACATCCTTTCAAAAATTCAAATTTGACAACCTCCAAGCTTGTCAAATAGCAGCTTATGGACTGAGCACATTACTCAATGTGGTAGATTCCATCAAGAATTCATGGGAAAAGGAGATACAAGCTATGAAAGCTGATTTTGCAGATTGTGTTGCAAGCCTACCGGCTTTGCAATAAGAAAATGAAGGTATAATCTTTTTGGGATACAATTTTGTAACCCTCCCTACCTTATTTTGTCATTGTTGTCAAAGGGGGAGAGATATTAGAGAAGAAAATTGATATATTTGATAAGGATTGATACTCTTAGGGGGAGCATTGTATTAGAGTTTATATTTTGAGGATTTATAAGGATAGTATACATATTCTATACTATGGCCACAATTTTGATACAATTTTGAGATTTTGGCTTGTACACTTAGCCAATTTTCTCATATGTTGCCACCAATGACAAAGGGGGAGATTTTTGGAAATTTGGCTGAAGTGAGTACATAGATGTTGTCATTATGGCAACATATGATCCACATGAAGATCACACAGGTCAGAGAGCAAGTATAGCAGGGCGCATTGCAATTTGTCTAAGTGTAAAATAGTGTTTTCACCAGTGCACTAGGATATGGTTTGTGTTTGCAATGTTGACTGGAGTAAGTTCAGTGCTTTTTCACTTGAACATAGACTCTATGATAACTAATGATGACCCATCTCAGAGTGCAAGTTAATACAGCATGTATGGAATTAGTTATGACAGTTTTACCAAAGACAATGTTAAGTCGACAAGACAGAATATGAAGGCAGAATTGGTAAAGAGTTAAGGGATTATTTTGTTTATCAAAATAATGAATTAACAATATAAAGGGATGAAATCCTAGATGTTAACTCTTGGATAAAGATATATGGAAGCTGACCATGTAAAGTTATTATCTTTAATAACTTGTATATATGTAATTGTAATTGTAAGAAGAGACATGTGGAAACATTGTAATGATATGATGCGAATGTAAGAGCAGTGAAAAGATATTGATGCATGCAACATAAGGTTATATACCTTAATCCATTTTTTAATAAGTATACATTGTACATTACTTGTTTGGGTAGTGGGCTCATCTGGTAATCAAATTTTGCATTAACAACTCCTAATAGGGTTGAGGCTTCCAACAAGGCCTATAGTCCCTTAATCAAGACTGATACACTATATGCTTGTAATAGACTCCTAACAAGGTCAACATCCTTAATAGGATACTTTTGATTAGTGGATCTTTGTGGGTACCATCCCCACCGAGGTTTTCCCTTGGCTAGGGTTTCCTCAAGAACATATCATGTGTTATGAGCTCTTTATTTCTATTTCTATGCATATTGTTTAGCTTCTTATGTTATGCATGTATAAAGATAATATGTTATATCCATAATTGGACAAAAGAGAAAGTTTGTAGAATACTGATTCACCCCCCCCCTCTCAGTATTCCTTATTTCTAACACAAAGTTGTTGAATTGATGGAGTATGTTGGAACTTGTTACGATTACAAAAGTTGGATGTGAATTGTTCAATATAAAAAAAGTATGCGTAAGTATGCACTCTCAAAAAATTATATTCAACAAAAAGACAATGAGAAAAGTAAAAGAGTGGCTATATACATTGATGGAAGGCCAAAAGCATCAGGGAATATTGTAGGTTTTATAAATAGCACACGACCTCTGTCAACTATTAATTAACCCAATTGCATATTTGAGGCGTGTGAGGGAAATCATGTATTTGTATGTGTGATAAAATTAATAAGAGAAGGGGAAGAGTTGCTTATTGATTACAATTTGAATCACATAGATACAAACAATGTCACTGTCGTTAGGGTGCAGGTAAATACTATTTACCATTAAATAATTGAGTTTTTTTGCAAACCAAATTTAGAGAGTCTCCTCACCATCCACCTCATCTCCATCATCATCTTCTAATGAAATTTATTAATGTTGTCCTTTTGAATTATTGGTTAACTTTAAATAATAATACATGACCACAATTGGAGCAACCATAGTGGGGACAATGATGATCATGCATGCACTTCTTCCCAACAGGTAAACCTCTTTGTTATTGTACTACAAATTAGATAGAAGCAAAATGTTAAATAAAGTTTGTTATTATATTCTTTTCATCACTATTTCAGATTAATTCTAATATTGTTAGGAATATTATTGTCATAGATAGGTGGTTAGCAGAGAAAGGGAAAGGAACTCACAGTCCTTGAAGAAGAGTCCTTTGATGAGGACCTAGTTGTTGATTTAGGTGCTTGTGATGAGCCGGCCTCTGCAATTAAAAAATGCCTCCACAAAATTGGAAAAAGATTGGCTGAATTTGCATCTATATTCCCTCTGACTCTTGAGTCACAAAAGAGGGAAACTAAACTAATGCACCTATCTCAAAATGACCGAGTAAGTATTAATGTAATTTTTAATTATAACAAAAGTTCAATAATAGTTTTTCTCATATAGTAATCTTTTATGTCATTAAAAAATAAGTGGATGTGTTGCTTTTATAGATTTTTTTGTGTAATTTTGTTCCTCATGGCCATGATGAGGGTATTGCAGCTAGTTCAGGTAGATCGCATGTTGGACTATTTCTTTTTTTACTTTCTAACAATATTGTCTATGCTAATCACTAGTTTTATTATGCTCTAACAATCTTATTCTTCAACACATGTCAATGATCATTTACTATCACCACCTCATATGATGGCAAGCTCAGATGTACTGCGTCCTACAATGTTGGCAACACGTAGCATGACCACAAATGCCATGGAACCACCTACTCGTACACAGATTTTATTTTCTCTTTCATTATATATATATGTTTATTTCCCTTGAAGTGTTCTTTCTTAGGGCCATTTCGTAATGGATTCAATTTATGCAATAGGGGATGCAATACTTGATGGTGATTTTCTTGGATGTACTAGTATTGCTACTATGGGAATGGTGAAGGATTGCATATTTCTTGTGAGCGAAGAAGGAGTTCCCTTGAAAATAGCAAAACTTCTAGGTACTTTAAAGATGGGACCTTTCATTTACTATACAATCATATGAAAAATACACCTTTCATTCAATATGAGAAGCTTACATCTATTGTATTCTTATTTTATACTATTATATCCTTTGACTAATGATCCCATGATTATTTTATAGGGAATGATGTTTTTAACAGTAAACTTAATGACGAGTGTTTGTGGATATTCAAGCCCACCATCTGTACAGGGTGGAACATCATATCTGAACTAAAACCCCAATCCACTATTTTGATTTCATATCATTTCTAAGATAGTTATCATTACATCCATTTTTGAATCTAACATTGGTTTCTTTCTTAAAAGGTGGAAAACCCAAAATCAAAAGTGAAAGGATGATCTCGTAGAGAGTATGACAAACTTATTTGGACCTCATGCATTTGAGAAGGGTAAGCTCCTTCAAAGAGTTGGGATATGTTTGAGGTATATTAGGGACCAGTATAGGTGTAAATTAACCAAAAACCCACATTAACAACACCCCCCTTGCATTCTTGATTTAGAGTGGAAATCTCTTATTCTAGATGCAAATGAGAAAACTAAAATAAAAAAAGAAAATACACCACCAGAGAATAGAAGAAGGTATTTGATACTATTAAGAATGTAATTATGTACTAAATACTCTTCATATTTATATGAACTAACATATTTCAATCTCTTCATAGATTGCCTGACACATCAAAGGAAACAAAGGCAAGATTGCAAAAGCACGGGCAACACAAGCTAGGCTCTAGCAGTTATTTGAAACTTGTTGCATGAGTTGTAAGTGTTAATATTGGTAGAATTGAATGAGGAAAAATACAATCTATAGATGGCTTTTAACACTGAAAATAATTCTTTGATCTTTAAATATTTATTTATAATTTAAAATCTTTTTTTGATTTGATGAAACAATAAAATAAAATTTGATGATACCATGTAAAAATGAAGGGCGTGGAGTTCAATGTAAGTTTCACACAAGAGGACAAGATAATTGGCTTCCAACAAGACTATAAAGCCGTGGCAGAAAGAATAAGAAGTACACAAGGTTCTACTGATGGATCTATCATGGTAAGTTAGCTAAATAGATGATATTTCAAATTTTATTATTTACCAATTAGTTTATTTAATGTTAAGTTCCAACATAAAGTGAGTAAATCTATTTTAAGTAAGAAAATAGTGATAACATGAATGTGTATGAAATTGAAATGTAGCATGCCAATTCTTGTCGTACACAACCTATGCGTGTTGATGACAATGAGGATGTACATCATAGTAATACAAGTAAACATCTTAAATTGATTGGTGTAGTAATAAAAATTTAATTGCAATTGGTGTTTGGATTAATGTAACAATTTGTATTGTAGTTGTAGAGAGTGTAGAGACCAACGTTGTTAATGAGAAAGTTGAGGTTGAGGCCGAGGCCAGACAAACTAACCTCGATGTTCATGATGTGACTAGATCAAGTAAAGAGCTATATGATTATGGCCTGTAAAGTACTGAAATACTTTAAAATGTTTTTAATGTTTTTAATTATAATAAAATGTTTTTAATGTTTTTAATTATAATAAAATGTTTTTAATTTAACCCTTTTATATGTTATTGCAGATGACCCCCCTTTGCATCAACATAGAACTAGGCATGCATTGAGATCTAATGAGAGGGTAGATGATCATCATGATGATATCGATACCCCTCTTAATGATTACATCTTAAAAACTAGAAATCAAAAGAAAAAAAAGAAATGATAGTCATTTATGCACCTTAATTGATAATGACTGATTTTTATATGCCAATGAATTTAATTATGTAGTATTGAATGTTCATAAATTTTATAATGTGTTAATGAATGTTATCATGTGATAATTAATGAATGTTACATTTTATTAACGTGTTAATGAATGTTAATGAATGTTATTGTGTGATAATTAATGAATGTTACATTTTATTAATGGATGGTATAATTAATGAATGTTAGATGTTAATAGGGAATTTAGAGTGATGTTAAGGGGAGGGATGGGGCCAAATGAGCTTCCACCTTCACATGGTTGGCCCTATTTAGTACAAAATATAAAACTATTCTTGAAACAAAGCGAAGCTCAATAAGATTGTTCCTTATATAGGGTCTCAAGTGTAGCCTTTATCCCACTCTCAACATTGCAAGGCTTCAAGTGGTGTTCTATGATTGGTTTCTCCATCTCCCACTGACATCTTATCTTTCTCCTAAGAATTCTCACCAATCCCTGATACATGGATGAGGAGAAGATGTCCCTTATAGGCTACACATATATAATATGGTAGGTCTAGGGAACAAATATACTACAACATAGAATGAGTCAACTTGAGTCTATAGTTTCTTCATTCACAATGAAAATTCAAATAACAAGCCATATTTTAGATTTAATATTCATATTCATCTTCATCATGATCATAGCCATCATCGTCAGCATTTGGTTCAACTTCATTTGAACCAAACTCCAATTTTTACCAAAGGATTGGCCCAGGAACCCAAGTTCCTACCAAACGAACCCAAGTCGAACCCAAAGGAGAACAAAAGTAGAACTGAAACTTAGCCTCAAAAAAAGAACCAGATAACTTGGTTTTTTTCTAATTCAAGTTTTTTTCTAAATTCTTCTCCAATTCCAACCTAATTATTCCATATTTTATTTTCCAATTTTCCTTCTTCCTCACTCCAAATTATGTTATGTTGTTATTTCCTTTTACTAATTGTGCTATTTCAAGGATCACCACCCATGACTTGGTTAACATGATGAATGTTGTCAATGCCTTTATTACCAAGGATTCACCACCCACCATTAATGAATATTAATGATCATTGTTTCCTAAGGGTAATCATTGTTTGTGTATGTTGATCACCCAAGTCTTTGGATGTGATTTGCATGCTATGAGGTTTGTCAGAAGTGGGGGTATGACATGCTGCTTGGATTATAACATATTGACACTTACACCATGAAGATGACAAATGATTAAACAAAAAGAGAGGACCAATTGAACCATCTTGTGGTCAGTCTATATCACATTGAGAAACAACCTCAATACTGAAGAATCAAAACAATCAAAAGTTTCTTCAAGACCATGAATGATCAACAACATTCCATCAGAAAACAAAACACTAATCTATATTATCATTAAGCCATAAGATGTAGTACCCCACCCATAGTTCAATTTTAGGTTTCTTTATGTTTCAGTGTTTCACCAAATTCTTTTAGGTCACTTTTGATGTGATCAATTGTTATGATAATGAATGATGATTATGGATTTATGTTCATTGAATGTGTATCAGGTTATTGCCTATATTAGATGATGATGTCATTTGATGTTATGTTCATGTTTTATATCAAATTATGGTACTAATCCCATACTGGCATGTGTATGGTTCTCTTGTGTTTGCATTTGTTTGATGTGTTTGTTTGGTAGAGGACGGAGGCATAGTTACTCACTTAGTCGAGATCCACACGACTGACCGTACCCTATCATTGTTTGATATATATTATTGTATGTACATGCTTCATCTTGTGGTGACAGGTTTGTAGGTATAGGGCATCATCTTCCCTGAATTGGTAGGAGTGAGTGTGCCCACAAACATTCATCTCAATGGTAAAGAGGGGAGATACTATAGAGACCCAAACCCTAAACTAGGCCAAATTGTCCTATGATTGGACAAGTGTCAGTCTTACTACCCTACCCAAATTCATCTAGATGGCATGAATTCGTGGATCCCTTCTCCTATGTTTGCTTGATTTATTGTGTTTGATTTTTACTGTGCATGATTCAGTTGATTTATGATTATGTGGGTGATTATTAATTTATTGATTATAATTGAATTGTGTTAATTTAGATTATTTTATGAGAATATCGATGTTAGGTGCATAGTTGAATTTAATGATTAATTATGTTCCTAGGATTTAATTGAGGGAATTAGATTAAAGTTAATTATTTTAGTATTGGGAATTAATATTGATTATGTCCTAAGTTCTTTATGATGAAATTTAATTAAAATCAAATAATTGATTATTTGGATTTTATTATGTTTGTGAGTATTATTAAATCATTAAATAATTAATTGCATGAATTCATGATGCATTAAGTATTTAATTTATTTAATAACAGATTTTATTATTAACACGTGCCTTATTGAGTTGTGCACAATTATATTTATTTTTAATTATTAATTAGTAATTTCTCTCAACAAGTGGGAGAGTTTGTTTAGGAGTTCTTGGTGAGTCATCTAGGGTTTTGCTTAATTGGTGGAATGGATTTCCATATAGGGGGAGTTTGCATTCATTTTGCATTAAATCAGTTTTGTTGGAGCAATTTTGGAGAGAGAGCTTTTGGATTTTTTGTGCTTGTTTGTGTTCTTGAGCTTGAATTTTGGGTGAAGGTTGTTTGCATTTGGATTTGGGGATTGTATGCACTATGATTCAGATTTGCAGATGGAGCTTTTCTATTGTCAGATCTGAGGGTTTCAACATTCTACAGGCCTTCCTATTTAGTATTTGGCATTGGACTTGAGGTAGGGATTTGTGAAGTTTTTCTATGAATTCATCAGTAGTTCTTTCTGCAATTTCTCTATGTTTGTTTTAGTTTATAGATTAAGATCTATTTTCTATTTATTTTTTAAATTTGAGGGTTAGAAAACTCATTAGAATTCTATTTCATATTTTTATATTAACTTGGCACAGTAGGGTTATGCTGTCTAAATTTGGAGAGAAAATTCATCCTAGAACACATAGAAAATGAAAAATCAATCTCTATATAGTTAGTTCTATAGTTTGGATAAAATAATTTAGTGGGTTGTTAACAAAAATTCAATTTGGGTTCTCGGAGGGACATTACATCTGGTATCAGAGTGGAGTTTCTACACTAGGAACTCTGGGTATGTACGCCTATTAGGTTTTGTGTAGTCTAAACTTGAAACTAAACATAGACATATAACATTCTACTTTTAGACCATTGCTTTATGATATGTTTCCTTTTGTTTGATTTGAGGTTTGTTGAGAGTGTTTGTTGGATCTTTGATGTTGCAGGAATCATGGCTATGACTAGATACACTAGAGGTCGAGGTAGAGGTCATACTGGTAACTGTGGAAGGGGTAGACAACCTAGCCCTTCTACCAGTGTCAGTCAGGAGAGTCATTAGCAGCAGTCTAGGGGTGAGCAGAGAGAGGATCGTCAAGATGATCCTGATATGAGATAGCTCTTATGGGCAATTCTTAATCATCTTGGTCATGAGTAGGTTAGAGCAGAGCGGGCTAGAGAGAGGTCTAGGAGTCCTCCCAGGAGGGACTTCACAGTTGATCCTACAGTGGTGGGAGCTAACCAGGTGAGAGATCTGATGAGAGGGTGACCCATTCCCTTTGATGGTAAATGTACTGGTTTAGAGGTAGAGACTTGGTTGATAGCCTTAGAGTGTATTTTCATCATGCATCCCTTTAGTAGTAATACTAAAGCTAGGTATGTGATTATGCAGCTTACAGACTTTGCAGCTATATGGTGGAAGATAGAGGAGGAGAAGTTAGGGTTCCGGATAGACACTGTCACTTGGGAGTTATTTCTAGAACACTTCCAGGATCACTTCCTATCAGATCAGTGGAGGTGATAGAGAGCAAATGAGTTTCATAATTTGAGATAGTTGACCTTGTCGGTAGGAGAGTATGAGAGTCAATTTTTCAAGCTAAAACTATATGCTAGATTCAGACAGGATACAGCTCTCCTAGTACAACACTTTGTGAGGGGACTAAATGCACACATCATTGGAGAGGTCCTACTATTTGAGCCTAAGACTCTTCAGGAGGTGGTCATTAAGGCCACCCTTATAGAGACAAATCTTGCTTTAGGTCATGGTAGTCAAAGAGGTGTCCAGCCTAGTGGTTCCAAGGGGAATCGGTCTCAGAGGAATGGGAATTTTTAGAATCCTTCTACCTTTTTGAAAGGTAATCAGAACCAACATAATAAGGATTTTTCCCATGGTTATGGTGGTGGTTCTCGATCAGAGAACTATCACAACTGGCAACATAGTGTGCACAATCAGGATGATCAGCTCACTCAGAACTCTCATCAGGATTTTGGTGGGGGTAGTTTTCAGTAGCCTAGTACTCCTTCTGCAAGGAGAGTCTTCAAGGGGGATTGTTTCACTTGTGGCCAATAGGGTCATAAGTTGTATGATTGTCCCCAATTTTTAGCTCAGCATTCAGGATAGAGGCCATTGGTTTTTGAGCCTACAATGGGAGATGCAGGTAGATCTCATGGGGCCTTTGCAATAGGGAATGATCCTCAGTGTTCAAACCCTAAGGTAGGAAAAGGTCTGATGGGACCTACTCAGTGATCTTCATTTTTGTTTTCTTTTTAGTGTAGCGAGGATTATGGGACTTACATCTCTACTTGTTCCAGGCTTCTAGGAGTAAGCCTAATTCTAGGGGGGTGGATGTGGTACCCCACCCATAGTTTGCTTTTAGGTTTCTTTATGTTTCAGTGTTTGACATAATTCTTTTAGGTCACTTTTGATGTGATCGATTATTATGTTAATGAATGATGATTATGGATTTATGTTCATTGAATGTGTATCAGGTTATTACCTACATTAGATGATGATGTCATTTGATGTTATGTTCATGTTTTATATTGAATTATGGTCCTAATCTCATACTAGCATGTGTATGGTTCTCTTGTGTTTGCATCTGTTTGATGTGTTTGTTTGGTAGAGGATAGAGGTGTAGTTACTCACTTAGTCAAGATCCACATGACTGACCATACCTTATCATTGTTTGATATATATTATTGTATGTACATGCTTTGTCTTGTGGTGACAGGTTTGGAGGTACAGGGCATCATCTTCCCTGAATTGGTAGGAGTGAGTGTGCCCACAAACATTCATCTCAATGGTAAAGAGGGGAGATAATACAAAGACCCAAACCCTAACCTAGGCCAAATTGTCCTAGGATTGGACAAGTGTCAGTCTTACTACCCTACCTAAATTCATCTGGATGGTATGAATTCATGGATCCCTTCTCCTGTGTTTTCTCGATTTATTGTGTTTGATTTTTACTGTGCATGATTCAGTTGATTTATGATTATGTGGGTGATTATTAATTTATTGATTATAATTGAATAATGTTAATTTAGATTATTTTATGAGAATATCGATGTTAGGTGCATAGTTGAATTTAATGATTAATTATGTTCCTAGGATTTAATTGAGGGAATTAGATTAAAGTTAATTATTTTAGTATAGGGAATTAATATTGATTGTCCTAAGTTCTTTATGATGAAATTTAATTAAAATCAAATAATTGATTATTTGGATTTTATTATGTTTGTGAGTATTATTAAATCATTAAATAATTAATTGCATGAATTCATGATGCATTAAGTATTTAATTTATTTAATAACAGATTTTATTATTAACATGTGCCTTATTGAGTTGTGCACAATTATATTTATTTTAAATTATTAATTAGTAATTTCTCTCAACAAGTGGGAGAGTTTTTTTAGGAGTTCTTGGTGAGTCATCTAGGGTTTTGCTTAATTGGTGGAATGGATTTCCAAATAGGGGGAGTTTGCATTCATTTTGCATTAAATCGATTTTTTTGGAGCAATTTTGGAGAGAGAGCTTTTGGAGTTTTTGTGCGTGTTTGTGTTCTTGAGCTTTTGGAGATTGTGCTTGAATTCTGGGTGAAGGTTGTTTGCATTTGTATTCAGAGATTGTATGCACTGTGATTCAGATCTACATGTGGAGCTTTTTTGTTGTCAGATCTGAGGGTTTCAACATTCTACAGGCCTTCCTATTTAGTATTTGGCATTGGACTTGAGGTAGGGATTTGTGAAGTTTTTCTGTGAATTCATTAGTAGTTCTTTCTATAATTTCTCTATGTTTGTTTCAGTTTATAGATTAAGATCTATTTTCTATTTATGTTTTAAATTTGAAGGTTAGAAAACTCATTAGAATGCTATTTCATATTTTTATATTAACTTGGCACAGTAGGGTTATGCTATCCAAATTTGGAGAGAAAATTCATCCTAGAACACAGAGAAAACAAAAAATCAATCTCTATATAGTTAGTTCTATAGTTTGGATAAAATAATTTAGTGGGTTGTTAACAAAAATTCAATTTTGGTTCCCTGGTGGGGTGTTACATAAAAAATGTCTTTAAAGTTTATAAGCATCACAAAAACTTTCAAGAAACATAGTACTATCCAAAATGAATACCCTCCAAATGATTATTATTATGTTGATGTTGATGTCTATAATTTATGTCTAATGATTATGATGATGTTGATGTTGATGTCTATAACTTATTTCACTTACTGATGCTTATGTAGATTGAATTTTGGATTGCTAGGCTGGAGAATGCTTTCAAATTTTAGGGTCTATTCTACATGATACTCTTAGTTACAACTCAAATGTAACTCAACATATTTTTGATGCTGGGAAACCCACTGCAGAAACTCATCCACACGTGAAATTTAATGCTGTGAATCTTGGCATTGTTAATGTTATTACTTTTCCAGATGTTTCATACTTGTGAAAATGTTATTACTATGCTTAATGTTCCATTTAAATGCATTTAACACAAAAAAACAAATTTACAAAACTGAACCAATGGTATGTTTACAACAAAGATGTGTTGAGGAGTTTTCTCCTTGTTTAATGTTAATTGTTCCTGCA
Source organism: Chamaecyparis obtusa (assembly GCA_027943335.1). Taxonomy (NCBI): domain Eukaryota; kingdom Viridiplantae; phylum Streptophyta; class Pinopsida; order Cupressales; family Cupressaceae; genus Chamaecyparis; species Chamaecyparis obtusa. The sequence goes on from BSBK01010678.1 coordinate 79,678, forward strand.
TAATCCACTCATACAATAGTGAAATGCTATGCGGAAGGGATGGTTGATAGTGTTCCTTGAGGGAAGGGGGATTGTGAAAGACTTTTTATCATTGTATTGTGTATTTCCAATATGTTTCAATGCAGGGCAGACAAGAAGAATGAAGGATCACTCACTGATTGCATGATAACCAAGTTTTGAAGGGTCACTAGTTGAGGCAAAAATCAAGGTCTAGATGATTGGGCCATCAGAGGACCCTATTTCTTTGTATTAATTTCTATTCAAATTAGATGCATGGATTTCTTATGAATTATCGGTTGGTATGTATCTTGCAACTGCATCTGTAAATATGCATATACTTCTCTAGGGTTGTAAGCCACTTAGAGATGAAAATAGAGAAACTAAATAAAAAATCATTCTTTGTCCTATTTCCTTTTAACAAATTCTCAACTATCAATGATACAATACATTTGATGCCCTAAGATATCAATACAAATGACACCTAGCTAGAAGCTCATGGGCTGTCCATTTGATAACCACAATCAACATTTCAAAAAAATGGATATCCTTAGCACAAGCACCAATAACATCAAATAATGGAGTTAAAGCATGGGCTAGGGCATGACACCAGTAGAATGTGGTCATTTCAGTGACAACAATATACAATGGTGTCATTAAACATGCCAATAATATCAACAAAAATGAATCCAAACATTTGAAAACCAATGGCATGTTTACGGCAAAGGTCTAATAGAACTACCAACGATTCTTAAACATACTTTATCTGATATGATGAATTCTTAAACAATTAAGGTTGGAGTAGACATAGTTATCACACATTTTTTTGTGTGGTACAAGGAAGATTTGGTTAGGTCAAATCTTCCTTCATGCTAGCAGTCTACAGAATTATACCTTTATTAACAATTGATCATATCAGATAACTAGTATGTTTAAGAATTGTTGGGACTGGTCCTTTAGCATGTATTAAACATAATAGAATTTTTAGAATATTATTATCATTCTATTTCTTTGTTGTAAACATGTCATTGGTTCAGTTTTGTAACTTTAGTGTTGCATGAGTGGATTGTGCAGGAGCAGTTAACATTAAACAAGGAGAAAACTCCTCAACACATCTTGGAAACTATTGAATTAAATAATAAATGAAACCTAACACCAACACTATTCCTTCCATTCACTTCTACCAAGAATAAAGCATATAATCCATTCAACATTACATATAATCATTAGGTAGTTACATTTCCTGACTGTGTAGAGGAACAGTCATGACTAAAATGATCAAAACTATTTTCACCCTTGCACAAGCTATTCCAAACTTGAAGTAAAATGAGCAATATGCTATATCAAATCATTCATATTCATAGTAACCATTCAAAGGATCATTTTTTCAATGAGCCCTCTGATTGTACCCCTACAACAGAGAAAGTAAATCTCAAAATAGAGAAAGGAAACTCAGTAAAACCAGTCTATGTTGTTGTTTGTGAGGGTATAGTCATGATAAGTGCCTATCAAACCTCTCCAAACATGTAAGATTGTCTTTAAATAATTTATTGATCTCTTCTAAACATTAACCAAATAAAACCTACATTTGAATCCACACACAATAACCCCAAAATGAAGGGGTTTGTATCCTTTAATGAATCTCAATCATTGGTAACACATGGACAATCAAACCAGTAGTCTCCAAAGAATTCAATAAGTGACTGGATTGTATTTAATACATGCCAAAGGACCAGTTGTATGAAATTGTCAATCACATAGCATTTCACTGTTGTATGAGTGGATTGTGCAAGAACACTTAACATTAAACAAGGAGAAAACTCCTCAACACATCTTAGAAACCATTGAATTCAATAATAAATGAAACCTAACACCAACACTATTCCTTCCATTCACTTCTACCAAGAATAAAGCATTTAATCCACTCAACATTACATATAATCATTAGACAGTTACATTTCCTGACTATGTACTACAAGTATAGTCACAACAAAAATGATCCAAACATTTGAAGATAATGGATCAATATCCTTGAGCACAAGCACCAATAACATCAAATAATGGAGATAAAGCATGGGCTAGGGAACGACACCAGTAGAATGCAGTCATTTCAGAGAGCATTCGTGATCAAATAAAATGCAATGCATTTGAAATTTGCGGTTGAATATGATGCTAGATGCTTGAAAGATGAAGAAATCACATATCTTCTCTTGAGCTCAGCTTTCGCTCCTTTTCTCCTGCTCCTTCTCTATCCAATAAAAATAAAAATGATGAGGTCATTTCACTTTTTTTTTTCATAGCCAAATCTTCCTTGTACCACACGAAGAATATGCCATTGGTTCAGCTTTGTAAATTTGTTTTTTGTGTAATTATTAATTGGAAAATTAAATGCAGATAACACCTTTATCAATTTAATTAGCATGTTCTTATCATATTAGATAAATTATGTTTAAGAATTATCGGGACTGGTCCTTTTGCATGTATTAAACATAATAGAATTTTTGGCATATTATTATCATTCTATTTCTTTGTTCTAAACATGCCATTGGTTCAGTTTTGTAGATTTTTTTTTTGTGTTAAATGCATTTTTTGTTAGGAGGGGTCTTCTTCTGAAGAGATTGATGAAAATTGTGCACCTCAAAAACCAATTCATAAGGTACCAATCATGTTTCCTATTGGCTTATACTTTTGGATTGGTAAATCTCCTTATAAGTTTCATGTCCTTTCTTTTGATTACTATGGATGAGATATATATCTTACATTTAACATTCAACTTTTTTACATTTTAGAACATGTAGTGTGTTTTTTGAGGATTTTACCAAATCAACTTTTAACATAAACTGAAAACACCAAACTGATATCTTTCCCTTTCAACTTGACAAAATATTTGCATTTGACCAATAACTGCAAGCAACTGAATGATAAATCCACATACCTGTATCTTTGTAAAATACCTGGAACATCAAAAAGATGGCTAAGTGGCTACCACCATGATTTTTATCTACTGAATATGAGAAAAAAAAGCACCGAAAATAATCGAATAGAAAACATGATTGGTCATTTCAGAGAGCATTCATGATCAAATAAAATGCAATGCCTTCTCTTGCACTTGATCAGCTTTCACCTGCTCATTTTCTCCCACTCCTTTTCTCTACAATCAAAATAAAAATGATTTGGCCATTTCAAAATAGTGAATCAATATCCTTGAGCACAAGCACCAATAACATCAACTATTTTGATTTGTTGGTACCCTAATATTGGCAAGAGTTCTTTTATTAATAAGATTACTCTACAATTGTGATGAAGTAGTATATTTTGGCAAATGAAGAGTGGAAAGATGATGATATTCCTGAGATCATGGATGGATACAATGTTGTAGATAGAATGGGAAGACATCTTTCTAGCCTGGCCCTGGATCCTTCAACAATTGTGGTAGGATCCAGACCCAGGCTAGAAATATGTCTTCCTTTCTGTTGTGAAATATAGGCTCTACTACTGCAACAATGATAGACTGTGATGTAGATATCACAATAGTTGAGAAACATAAATGTAGGCATCATGGTCACAATATTTTGGAGACACAACATAATTGAGTGGTATTCCCAGATGATGCAAATCAACCACTACTTTGCATCATCTGGGAATACACTCAATTATGTTGTGTCTCCAAAAAATTGTGACCATGATGCCTAAATTTATGTTTCTCATCTGTTGTGTCCCAAGACCCCTTGTGACCCTTTACAACCCTTTATAATCCCTAAGAATACATCTTAGAGGTCTTAAATGTCATAAAGGGTCATAAGAGGCTCCTAGGAGGGGCTAGATGAGCTTCCACCTTCACGTGGTTGGCCTTGTTAAGAAGAGAATGTTAAATTATTCTCAAAACAAAGAGAAGCTCAATAATTTAAGGTCTTAGTCCATGGAGATGCTAAAAATATGATGGGAATCAATGATGGAGAGTTTTTAGATTATGATAATACATATATGGAGTGGAGGCCAGATTGAGTACCAGTGCAGAGATGATGATTCAGTAACCTACATCTATAAAACCTTCACAATTATCCCTTCTTTGGCCTCCACTCATTCCTCTTCTCAAAAATGGCTATCTAGAAACCTTGGATACTGTTTCTCATCCATGCATGAAATGTGCTAGTGATCATATAAAATTACTTTAGGCCTCTAGAATTGATGAGATGTACAAGTGTAAAATATTTTTGTGAGACTGGGATCAATTTGTGCAGTGTACATAAATGCAAGGCAGTGATTATTCTCAAAGATTGATATGTATAAGTCTTCTAGGCCTTACCCAGTAGCTAGGACTAAAGATAACACAACTCAAGAGACCATCATAGGTTGCCTCTTTCTTCGGTCTATATTATTGATAGAATGTTTTACCTTTCATTAGCTCATCAAATCCAAAGATAACTATTAAATGATCAAATACCTAGAACAATCATTGCCAACATAATGTGCTCCCTCTTTATTGACATCTATGGAGGAATGTTACTATTTATGAAAAAAATAGGCCAAACAAAGTAAATAGATCTTAACTCTCCAAATGGATTGACATCGTCTGCTACCACTGAAAACTTGAGATTTCAAGGTTCTTCAATAAAGTGCGGCCACTTTTCCTCTATGTCCTTAAATAGATAACCATCCATAGGTATTCAAATAATGTCATCTCAACTCCTATTGCGTGCATGGTAATCCATAAATTGTGCCAAGTTACTACACCTGAATAATCTTTGCAAATGTGCTATAATGGGGATGTAATGAAGAACCTTGTGAGCCACCTTTTTTGTTATTTGATCTGTTTGATATCTATTCGTATGACATTCAGGGCATTCTGTTGCAAATTCATGTTCTTTATGATAAATAATATGATCATTGGGACAAGCATCTATTGCTTGATACTCTATTCTAATATCTTTCATAGTGGCACATAATTCTTGGTATGAGCGAGGGAGAATATTTGATGGTGGTAACAAAATCTCACCTATCAATCTATAGAAAAAAATATAAGTTGTTAATATTAACAATATTTATGGTACATGTTTCACCATTTAATTACTATAATGACATATATGACATACCTTAGCATACGTGACATTTTTGTGTTAGATAAACTATTCATAACCTTCAAGTTTAATAATAACAATATAGCAGAGAGAAGAGTTGTTTGGGAGCCTGCGTAAAGGGGCATCACTACCTTCTCAATTAGAGGTATATCATGGATGACATCAACATCATCCTGATCACCATCATCAATTGGGACAATACCAAATGTGTCATGGATCAATGTATTAGTACCATCATCTGGTGCATCATCGTCATCTTCCATGGGATCATAATCTTCAACTTCAATATTCGCACCTCCATGATCCTCCACTTCCAAAGCCATATCAGGTACTCCTTTAGAGAGGTCGACCTATATAAAAATGATGAACACAAATAAACCATAATAATGATCTCATCATCAAGTGTGTGTGTGTGTATATATTGTTAAATAAATATAATGAAAAACTTACCAATTCATGATACTCAAACCCTCCTTCAATGTGACCATTATCCCTACAATGTCTCTTAGCTATTTTGATTAGCAATCTTCTAGTTTTTAAGCCCTTACAATTATTGGAGGGATAGTAACATTTTCCATTGCCTTTTCTTTTCAAGTTCAACCACAATCTATTGTTTGTACCCCCATTACCTTCTTCACTTGGATTGTCTAACATGATCCTTCTTCACTTAGATTATCTATAACCTAATTATATATAGAAATTGAAAACTTAGTTATGAAATGATGTTGTAGTATAGTATACCAAATTGAAACACTTATGTTATTATAGTCTTCAACCTCAAACTCTTTCCTATTATGGAAAGAAAGAAAGATATTCAAATAATATAGTAGTTTGTAAATGAAAAATATGCCTATCTAACACTTTTCGAGGGTGCAGGGAACAACAAATGGAGGTAACTTGAGACCACAAATGGAGGCAAGTTGTTGATTGAGGGTGCAGGGAACAACACCCATCAGTACTTTTATCTAATTGTCAATTTCAATTTTGAACCATTCTGTGAATATAGAACATGGATGTAATGCTAGAAAATAAAAAAATGTAGACACGATAGATTACTTATTTTTTTATTCTACATTACTTACTATTTGAGTGCATGTTCCACCTATAACTTGATCAAGTCTTGTTTGATGCATTAATTTTGTGTTCACTGTCATGTAGAAGTACATAGTTTTGTATTTCCCCAATATGTTATTCAAAAAACAACAATAGAATAAAATACTTGTTGAGAAAGATCATCATAGGAGTATTAGAAACTCAAGATCCAAAGGTAACACAACATTATAAGACTCTTACATTCAACCTTCAACTCATGCACCTAATAAATAGGAGAAAAAATACATGAAATTGAAAAATTTAACTAATGAATTGTGTTTTTCTTCTCATCTTCATCAGCCAAATTTATATGAGATTCTAAAGAAGGCCTCACTCTTAATTAGCCAAATCTTCCTTGTACCACACAAATTAAGGGTAGAGTAGTTATTACTTAGTTTTTTATGGGGGAGAATGAAGATTTGTCTGACAAATAGTAGGTCTTCTTTAGTATTTCATGAATTTTTACCACATATATTGTTTCAAGCCTTTGAGTCCTAGAGAAGAAGAATGGTGTAAGTTGAATAGATCAGAGTGAATGGGGTGTTGAAACATGGTCAATAGACCATGATGAGATGATACTTGATGTCGTGACTAAGTTTCCCTCACAAACAATGGCATAGACTAGTTTTACTAAGTTTCCTTTCTCTATTTTGAGGTTTCATTTCTCTACCACAGGGGTACAGTCAGAGGGTTCATTGATAAAATGATCCTTTGAATGGTTACTATGAATATGAATGATTTGATATAGCATATTTCTCATTTTACTTGAAGTTTGGAATAGCTTGTGCAAGGGTGAAAGTAGTTTTCATCATTTTGGTCGTGACTATTCCTCTACATAGTCAGGAAATGTAACTATCTAATGATTATATGTAATGTTGAATGGATTAAATGCTTTATTTTTGAAAGAAGTGAATGGAAGGAATAGTGTTGGTGTTAGGTTTCATTTATTGTTAAATTCAATGGTTTCCAAGATGTGTTGATGATTTTTCTCCTTGTTTAATGTTAACTGTTCCTGCACAATCCACTCATAAAATAGTGAAATGCTATGTGGAAGGGATGGTTGATAGTGTTCCTTGATGGAAGGGGGATTGTGAAAGACTTGTTATCATTGTATTGTGTATTTCCAATATGTTTGGATGCAGAGAAAATGAGGAGAATGAAGGATCACTCACTGATTGCATGATAACCTATTTTTGAAGGGTCACTGGTTGAGGGGATAGTCAAGGTCCGGATGATTGGGAGCCATTAGAGGACCCTATTTCTTTGTATTAATTTCTATTGAAATTGGATGCATGAATTTCTTGTGAATTATCGGTTGCTATATTGTATCCTGCAACTGCATCTGTATATCTACATATACTTCTCTAGGGTTGTAAGCCACTTAGGGATCAAAATAGAGAAACTAAATCAAAATAATTCTTTGTCTTATTTCCTTTTAATAAAGTCTCAACTATCAATAATACAATACATTGGATGCCCTAATCTATCAATACAAATGGCACCTATCTAGAAGCTCATGGGCTATTCATTTGATAACCACAATCAAAATTTCAAAAAAATGGATATCCTTGAGCACAAGCACCAATAACATCAAATAATGGACTTAAAGCATGGGCTAGGGCATGACACCTATAGAATGTGGTCATTTCAGTGACAACAATATACAATGGTGTTATCAAACATGATAGTAATATCAAAAAATGTGAATCCAAACATTTGGAAATAGTGAATTGATATCCTTGAGCACAAGCACCAAAAACATCAAATAATAGAGATAAAGAACTGGCTAGGGCACTACACCAGTAGAATGCAGTCATTTTAGAGAGCATTCATGATCAAATAAAATGTAATGCATTCAAATATGATGCCAGAGGCTTGAAAGATGAAGAAATAACATACCTTCTCCTGCACTCAACTATCGCTCATTTTCTCCTGCTCCTTCAACTCTATCCAATCGAAATAAAAATGATGAGGCCATTTCAATTTTCTTTCATCTATACCCCAAATATGTCAGAATTCTGATGGCCAATTAAAAACCCATTGTAATACCAACACCATTAGGGCCTATTACAAAAAAAACACCAAATTCATAAATAAAAATTACTTGTTCGAAGTTTCTGTCGAAAATTGGCCCCAAATGTAGTAGTGTGTGATAAAGATATCTTTCTCCATATGATAAAATTTTAATCCAACAAAGAATTTTACCTCACCAAACATAGACATTTCAATTTTAGTTTGCATCTCATTTGAAAACTTTTGACATCGGGCATCTTGTCCTCCAAATATGATATCATCAACAAAAATTTCAGCTAACAAAATCCCTTTACCTTCTTTATTTTTCATATATAGATTGTTGTTGTCATTTGTTCTCGCAAATATAATCTTTATCAAATAATTGTGCAGACTCTCATACCATTCTCTTAGAGCTTGTTTCAATCCATATGGCACCTTGTTCAATTTGCAAACCATATTTTTCTAGTTTGGGTCAACAAATCCTTCAAGTTGTTCAATGTATACTTCTTCTAATATACCATTTAGAAATGTAGATTTTACATCCATTTGATATACTTTGAAATCTTTATATGCAACATATGCAAGTAAAATCCTTACTCCTTCTAATCTTTCTACAAGGGAAAATATTTCCCCATAGTCTATCCCTTCTTTTTGCACATAACCCTTACATACCAATCTTGCCTTGTTTCTTGTGACTTGTCCATGTTCATTTAGCTTATTTATGAGTACCCATTTTGTTCCAATAACATTTTTATCTTATGGTCTCGGCACCAGAGTCTAGGTATCATTCTTTTCTATTTGATCAATCTCTTCATTCATAGCTTGAATCCAATCATCATTCTCTAAAGAATCTTTTACTATTTTAGGCTCAAACTCACATAGTAAACATGTAGGGTCTTTCAACTTACTTCTTGTCAAAAATCTAGATTCTTTATCTCCAATGATTTTCTCAAGCTTATGATGTCTTTTTACATACTGTGTCGATGTAGGTTTAGATTTATTTTCTTCTGGATCTCTAGGTTCATCATGTAAATTATATGCTTCAACTTTTGATTTCTCAGCAGCATCCTCCTAATGCTCGGCATTTCTTATCCATGACTCCACATATGGTTCTAGTGTGTTACTTGCCTCTCCATCTTCCATGTACTCAAAAGATTTGTAATCTTCAAGTTCTTATTTTCCTTCCAGTTCGTTATTTTCTACATATTCATCAACTCTAACATTTGCACTTTCCACAACTTTGTTAGTGTTATAATTCAAAAACTTATAAGCTTTTCTCTTAGTGGAATATCCTAGGAATATGCCTTCATCTCTTTTTGTATTAAATTTTCCATTCATATGGTCTTTCAAAATATAGAATTTACTCCCAAAAATTCTAAAATACTTCACATTAGGTGCATAACCATGCCATAACTCATAAGATGTAGCATTTGTACCTTTCCTAATCTATAATTGGTTTAGGGTATAAACAACTGTAGTTATAACTTATCTCTAGTAATTTTGTGTAACATTCTTCTCAATCATTAGTGTTCTTGCACAATCCATAATTGACCCGTTTCTTCTCTTGCCTATGCCATTATGTGTAGGTTTTCTCCATGTAGACATTTGTCTCTTGATTCATCTATCATTATAGAATAGATTGAATTCATTTGAGATAAACTCTCCACCTTGATCATATCTCAAACATTTTAGGCTTCTACCCATTTCTTTTTCAACTTTTTTCAAATACCACTTAAACAACTTAAATGCATCACATTTCTCTTTCAAAAACATTATAGTCATCATCCTAGTGTAGTCACCAACAAATAGAATAAATTACTTTTCACCATAATAGCTTTGTACATCCATAGGTCCACAAAGGTCAGTATGAACCAATTCCAAATAAATTTTAGAACTAAATGTCTTTCTCTTAAAACTTGACTTTTTCATTTTTCCCAATTGACATTGTTTACACATCACATTATCATGTTTCTTCAATCTCAGAAAACCTCTAACTTTCTTCTTTTTACTAATGTTTACTAGATTGTCAAAATTTACATGACACAACTTCTTATGCCATACCATACATCATCAAATTGTGCAAACAAACATGTTACTTCAGATAGATCTAGATAGAAAAAATTACCTCTTGTATGTTCTCCACTTCCAATTAGTTCACCAGTGGCATCAAATATTTTAGCCTTCTTGTGATAAAACTCTACTCGGTAACCAATACTATTCAATTGTGCAACACTCAACAAATTATAATTAAGACCTTCAACCCAATAAGCATTTTCACATGTGATCTTATCAATCATCTTAATTGATCCTTTACCTCTCATAGGACATGGTGCATCATTACCAAACTTAAAACTTCTACCTTTGCAATGATCTAGTGTTTCAAATTTTACTTTTATCACCAGTCATGTGATCTGAGAAACCACTATCAATAATCCATTTATCACCTTTACTCACATAAGAAATTAGTGCAGTTTTCTCATCTTCATCACAATCATCTTTCATAGCAACATAAACTACTTCAACATCACATTCAATAGATTCACTAGTATCACAGTCAGTTTCCTCTTCAACAATATAGCATGATTTCTTAACTTTGTCCTTATAGTCTCTATACCTTTGGTGATCTTTTTCATTGTTCTTATCCTTGTACTTGCTTTCCCTTCTCTCATCCTTGTTAGTCTTGTCAGGACATCTTGCTACAATATGGCTAACTTTGTTACATGAAAAATAGATTATATGAATTTTACCTTTATATTTCCCTTTTCCTCTTTTTAGTCTTCTAGCCACAAGTGCCTCAAGATCATTTAGTTCCTCATTATAAGTGTCACTATCACTATCATTGTCACCATCACAATCATTTTTCACACATTTTTATTTTTCCTTCTTAGACTTATCCAAAACCATTTGTGACTTAAAAGTAGATTCAACATTAGGAATAGAGTAGTTATCATAGTTAGATAACTCAAAAGCAGTAAGCTTTCCAACAAGACTTTTTAGAGTTAGAACATTAGCAGGGTTACATCTTGATTCTTGTATTGCAAAAATTGTGATAGCATAGATATGAATCAAAGTTCTCAATTCCTTACCAATAATAGTCTCATCATCAATGATTCCATTAGCTCCTCTAATAGGATTCACTATCTCCTTAATTCTACCATAGTACTAAGAAATATTTTCACCTTCTTGCATTTTCATTCCATCAAACTTACCTCTCAAACTTTCAACTTCTTCTCACAGTGCATTTATACCACCACCATAGATAGTCCCAAGAGTATCCCACATTTTCTTTGCAATAGTGCCATCTTTCATATCTTCAAATTCAAGATAGATTAAGGTAGATCCAATCTCCAACATTACTTGATTGTGTTCTTATTTTTCTTTCATCTCTTCGGTAGTCAATGGTGCAACAATTATAACATGGTCATGTTCAACATAGTACTTTGTCAAATCACCAATACTAGGTAGATGAAATTTCATAAAAATTTACCATAAAGGAAAGTTCTCTTTGTTCAACTTTGATACCTCCTTTTTATACATCTTTTTCATTAGCTTCAAGTACCTTTAAATTTCCTCTTTAAGCACCAACAACTCTGATACCAATTGCTAGAATTATTTAGAACAATAGAGAGTGGGTTCAATAAGTTGTTCTTAGGTCTATATGTACCAATTGAACTTTCTATCACTTCAACAACCTCAGATCTAATCACCAACATAACTCGGTCTATAAAGTATATATATATCAGAAACATATAACATGCAATCCACTATCCAAAAGTAATTATCTTATATAATATAATAACATTAACATCAAAATATTCACACAAGTATAACACTAGGATTTATAGTGAAAAACCAACTTGGGACAAACATCTTTGTAACATGTTACTCATATTTTCACTCTTTTGAAGTGAGCTCTATGAAAAGCTAACCCTGTTAAAGGTTTACAAACACACTTCTAGGTGTGACCCTGTTGAAGGATTTAAACACTCTATCAAAAGTAACCTGGTCAAAGGATTTAAGTACATTCCCTAAGAATTCCACCTTGATTAAAGGATTTATATAATGACTGTTAGGTCAACCTTGATTAAAGGATTTAGATTGATACAATGGTAAGTAACAGTAGTTTCTAATCTAAAAAACATAAAATCACTTTGCAAATAACGGATCCACTTTACACATATATGCTAATTTACTGACTAAGCTTCATTTTCATCTCCATCACTAATCTTCCCATAATTCACTTCAAGCAATCACAACTTTGTTGAGATCCTTCACAGTTTCACCTTCAACCTTCTTCTTAGACTTATCAGCCAATAACATCAACAACTTCAGCCCATGTTGTAACCTCATACTTAGGTTTTCCTTTATACCTCTTCAATTAAGTAGATCCATCTTTTTCTACTTAATCTCCTCTATAGATCTTAGGTTTAGGTTAGATCCATTGGATCATTCCATCATTTAAGTTATTCATCCTTCCTTCTAGATACATCTTCAAACTTCTCATTGAATCCATAATAAAATGATTTACCATGCATTAAATTCTTCATACAATCAATTAATAAAGTCAACGTGATCTACATATTCCAAGAATTTAACTATGTCAACTGGGAATCTCAATTCTTTCTCCAAATGTAAATTACTGATACTCAATCAATACTGTGTTCTTCTCCTCATTCATCACTACATATCTCAGTCATCTCTTTAATCTATCTTCCTCGAAAACTATTGTGACTTGGCAATTTCCTATTACTCGACATAAACTAATGTCTGGTCAACACTATATTTACTTGGTATACACTGGCACTTGGTCGACACTAACATCACTCGGCTTAAACTATATTTCTACACTTTTTCTGGGTTGAGCCTACTTCTTCAGTCTTTCTTCTTACTTATATAAACAATACATTATCTTATCAATGTACCAAATAATGAAGTACTGATTGAAGTATCAAATAACTCAACCTTTCCTTAGGTTCTCTTATTATCTCTTTACCCTAATCCTCTTCATCAATTAACAGATATGGTAGTATCCTAGATAGCAACTATCTCACTAGTTAAGGTTTGACATCAACGACAATAGAAAAATTGTGTCAATTGCAATTTCCAACACCCCTAAACAACACACACCCTAAGAATAGGGTGTCAAGGTCTTAATCACTTTGTAACCTCTTCTTTATATCTCTTCTTCAACAATGTATTTTCATCACAAGGTTTGATGTTTTGTTTAGTTGTGCTTCTTCAAATATGGTACATAAATTTCCTAATTCTAAGATAGCCACTTAGTTGGAATGGATGTCATTGTATGTTGGGCACTCCATGACCAAATCCCAAATAAAAAAATTGCCATGTTTTTAGACAATGTCTCATAGTAATGATTATACTAAAATTTCAATTCTTCAATTAACATCAATGTATTCAAATAATCCATTTTTTAAAATGATTTATTGTTTTTCAATATTACCTTCATTCATCAAGGGCCAAATAAAATATATGGAGCTCACGATATTTCCATATGTACTAAATTACATATATTATTATTTAAATATTTGAAATGATTTAAATATCAATTTATCTATTAGAAATCTCAATGGTAAAGGGATTCAAACCTTCACATATATCAATTCAAACCCCATGAACACTTGAAGAATGTGGAACCTTGAAACTGTAGAACTGATCACATCAAAACTTTTAATTTCACTTTCTCAATTTTAGGCAACATAAATTCATTGTATCATGATGCATGTCGGATCTCTTTGTGAGACCAACCTGATTTCTTTTGTTCTAAGACAACATGACCTTTGATTTTCTATGAAACAAAAACATGCATCTAGGGAAGAAAAATGAAGCAGGTTTCCAAGAAAGTTTGATTTGTGTTACTTCTATCTTGTGACCAAAATAGGCCAAGTAACCTTTGAAATCGCCCTAAAAATGACTTAAATCTAAAGTTTTCATTTTATTATTTAAATAGGCATTCCTCAACACCCCAATTACTTCCAATAGAATGGGATTAGTTCTTTATATTTTTCCTGATTTGGCTACATAACCTTATACATGTATAATAGATAATAATAATAGTAGAGAGGGGACAAAGAGATGTAGAGAATGTATAGATAATGTGATGTGAAGGGGAAAATAAGATTCTATTCTTAACTCCTAATTCCCAAAGGAAAGATCCAAATTGATTAACCATAGCAAATGGTCAATGCATAAATGAATCAATCAATTAGTAATAAGAAGAAAGAGGAAAACCTTATATTCCATTTTGGAAGGGAGTATTTAAAATCTTAATTGAAATGAATTGAAGAAAAATATTAACCTCAAAGTATAATAGATCTTGAAATTATTGTTTTCTGGTATCTATACTGAGATTCTGGAAATTCTACAACCGAATCTGAAACATAAACACAAAGACAAAGAAAACTCAAAAATATTTTTCTTTTATGTGTCAAGTCAACCTTGACCTAAATGAAGGTCGACCTTGACCCCAAAATGTTGACCTTGACTAGCATTGCTCTGACGGAAATTCTATTCATGGATCTTGAAAATCTATCGAAAAGGGTATCCAAATCTTCTCTATAATTCATTGTTTCGCACCTTCACCTGCAAGAAAAAATGGTTTTATTGTTTGGATGAGGGTTTTGCCTTGGTCAAACCCCAATTTGGAATTAACCTTTAAAATATAATGTAAATGGAAAAGATAAACAAAGTAAATGAAATAATTCACCTTGCTTATGTTGAAAACCCTTGTGGAGGATTTGAATCCTTGAATCCATAAGTATGGATGCTTCAAATGAATGTATAATTGTATAATGTAGGATGTAGGATGTCTCAAATCAATTGTATTTATATCTTCAACATGAATCTTGAATGGATCTTGGATTTGGAAGAAGCTTGAATGGATGTGAATGGGGAAATCTTTAATAAGAGGGCTCCATAGAGGTTTGAATCCTTCAATGGCTACCAATGGATCTCCTTGATGAATTGAATACTTGAATTCTTGAATGCTTCCTTTCTCCTTACTAGATTATGTTTTTCAATTATAGTTGATGCATTGAAATGAGAGGAGAAGGCTTCCTTATATACTAGTCTAGGGCACAAACTTTTGGAGATGTCAACATAGGAAAATTAAATTCCCATTAAGCCTATACCCCTAGGAGTGGACCTAAATTAAATATATTTAACAATTTACTATTTTGAAGCCCGAAACAGCCAACCCGAAAGTGGGAAATAAATTCTTTCCAAAACCTAACATACCGAAACCTTCAAAAAAATAAAATATGGACCTTGGGTCAAGGTTGAGGTCGACCTTGACCTAAAAGGTTGACCTTGACCTAAAAGGTCGACCTTGACCTTGAGGTCAAGAATCTCAGGATTTCAATTCAGGATGCCAAAATTATGCCAAAAAGATGTGGAAAATAGAGTAGAATAGGGGAAAAAGCTAGATCCAATTCAAAGACACATTCAAGGTGTTTGACATGACCCCAAACCACTTATTTAGAGGACTAAACCAGTCCTAAATGGAAGTGCTTCCATTTTTTGATGATACATTTAGCCCCTACTTTAGCAAGAGTATGGAATCGATGCAAACTCTTGGTAAAGGAGATCATAAAGGAAAAGAAAATCTTATTGGAATCAAGGGGACAAAGCAATTCTCAAGCCCCCAGGGACTCAAGTCTTTGTCAACCCCAATATTGTAATAAGAGAGACATATCTAGAAAAAAGAGAGAAGAGGGTGTGATTACCTCATCTAATGAAAACTTATGTCCGATTGTGAATCACAGAAGGAAACCATGCAACTAAAAAGATGAAGTTGAACCACCTAGTGAATGTGGGTACTCACTAGTTGACCCATCAAGGATTCCCCCTTAGGAATATTCTATTCCATAAGAGCAAAGCCAAAACAAAACAGATCAAGTCTTAAGGACACCTTCCGACCTTAAGGGATCAAAACCTTGCAAATTGAAATTGGGGGGATCAAGAGATCCTATAATGTAAAAATTTGTGCTTTAAGGATTAGTCTCTAATCCATAAAGGGACAAAAAGAGTTTTGAAAAATATTTGAAATTGTGTGTCTTCTTCAGGATTTAGAAACTTATATGTGTTACCATCTGAAGATTTAGCAAAAATAAAAATAAAAATGAGTGACCCTTCAAGATTTAGCAACTTATGTGTGTTACCTTTTGAGGATTTAGCATATTTGAATTTGAAAATGCGTGTGTGCAAAAAGTAAGCATAACATATGCCCCCACATAAAAGTCATTGCTAACACTTTAACAGGAGTAATGGATTGAATGGAAACATAAACAACTCCACTGATTATGTTTCCACTACAAGATGCCCCTAAGTGAAGACAAATCAAGGGAAATACCACATAAGGATACAAAGAACACAAAAGGGATCTATCTACCATGGGTTCATTGTGATCATATTATAATATATATATGATATTATTGTAAATTAATTGACATCATTCCCGAAAGAAAGTAGAACTACAATCAAAATGGAAGAAAGAAACATAAGAGTTATAAAGAAGAGTCTTTTCAGACATCAACATGGAGACCAAAAAGAATCAGTACTACCAAGTCGCAAATCCAAGAGGACTACACAAGGAAAAAAATTATTAACAATAGCACAAGTACAACATAACAAAAAAATAACATATAGAAGAATAGAGATACATGTAGAGGAATTGCACAATTGGTTTTATTCCTTTATCACCTTGTACCCAAAAGGTAACAAGGGTCATATAAATGAATGTAAAAAACATTTAGCAATCACATTATGGGAGAAACATAATACAATAGGAAAACACACAAAAGGCCACCATGAAGGACAAGCCAATCAAGTACATCACCTTCTCTCCCCCTCTCAGTTTATATCACTTAAGGAAGGTGGGAAACTTGCAAGAGGAACTAAATCCAACACAGTAGGAATAATAGCTAGTTACAAACAAGAATCCTCTTCAGAATTGCAATGTTTGATACTAGGTGTAATTATCAATTATGTTGAAAGCATATTAGGTGAATCAGTATCAATATCAATAGTCTCAAATTCATCATTAGCATCATAAATAGTATCTTCTTCATCAAGATTAATCAAAATAGAATCTAAGATATGAATAGAATCATCATAATCATTCATCTTAACATCATTATTAATAGTAACTTCTTCTAACACATTAGACATAGTCTGGTCAAAAGAAGGTAAATAACTTTGAAGAATAGAGGCATGATCCTTAGCTTGAGCCCAATGCTTCTTACAAAATTCATTGGAAAATCAGTTATATTTTGTCTTGTTTGAAATATTTTGAGAACTAGGAGTAACAACCATCAGTTACTTCATAGGTTCTATTAGGAGGATTCTTAGTAGACTGACAAGCAACACTAGGATCTTGATTAACAAGATTAGAAGCAATGGATAAAGGAAGTATGAAAGGTGTAGGAAAAAGATAAGGGTTAAGATCCATCTGAGACATGCTTAACTCAAGAATCTTGTGATGTTTATAGGATTGATATGAGAGAAATAGGTTATCAGGTCGAGGACATGAATTAGGTAATGAAGGCCAAAAGAAGTCAAGGGTAGCACAATCCCTGGGCCTAGAAAGTTGATATAAACTATGATTAATTGTCTTCACTTCTTCATCATGAATGAATTTAATACACTTATGTATAGGAGAAGCAATGACATGCATGGAATTAAACCAAGGAAAACCTAAATTAACTTGAAATTGATTAGAGGTAGGAACAACAAAAAAGGTAGTATCCATAATTTTACCGCAAATTTCAATAGGAAAGTTAATAGAAAAAAATAATGGATAGAAAAAACCATCACAAGTTTGGATCCACACATCAGATGTATCATAATAATCACGTTGTAAATTATTCATAAAATTTTTTTCTTTGGTGATGACATTGACTAAGGATGTAGGATCAACAAGACAACCATGCTTATGTATATTAGAATCCTAGCATAAATGTAGAGGGGACCATCATGAGCTTTAATAGTCTCTAAATCATCAAAGTAATCAAGAGTTCCCTAGGTCTTTTATTCTTAGGTTGTTTTTGAGGTTTAGGTTGAGGAGGAACTTGAAGTTGCAGTTGAGATTGAGGGTGGGGTGTAGATATAGATTGAAGTAAAACAACATGCTCCACATGGTTAACAATATGATTGAGATCATCCATCTTTGAATCATAAATAATATCCATAGAAGATGGCTGAACAATGGTATTAGTATGATGTGTAGGTAAAGGATTCATATAGATTTGGAGGTTTTGATTAGGAGAGACAAATTTTCTCCCACTACCATCAAAATTATCAACAGATAAATCATTAGAATCAATTAAGTCTTGAACCTTATGTTTTAGAGAATAACACTTCTTAGTATCATGGCCATTCTAACGATGGTATTGATAAAAGGCTTTGGAATAAAAGGATTTGGATACTATCATAGCAAGTAAAAGAGGTCAAATAGGAGGCAAAATAATCATATTAGCATTCAACAATTTACTCATAATAGAATCTAAAGATTTAGTAAGAGGAGTAAATGTATGATTCAGATGAAAAGAAATGGATGCAGAATTGACATTATTGGATGCAACAACAACTTGATCAGCAACTGCATTTTCTTGTTTATTTATCTTTACATAGTTAGGTTTTTGAAACTTGTTGGGATTAGGAGCAGCATCACTCTTATCAACTGGAACATGAGCAATTGGAGTGTTGCTCTCAGATTGACTCACTTGTAATTGATAATGATGAAGCGCTACACAAAGTTGTTGAAAAGAGGTAAATTCAGTAATCAAAATCTTATCTCTAATATCCTTTTGTAAATTTGCAATAAACATATGTTGAATATCAATATCAAGAACATGATAATAAATTTGAGCATACAAATGCTTAAATATACCATAAATTCAACCAATTTTTCTTTAGTATTTTTTTTACAATGCATCAAATTAGTTAAGGACACTTGTAGACCAATGTTATTTTTGAATTGTTGGATATAGGCATTAGAAAGTTTTGGAAAATAATCAATAGAATAATGAGGCAAGGAACAATACCATTGCAAGGCCTTATCACGAAAATTTCTAGCAAACAACTTGGCTAAAATCCTATGGTCATGAGCATAGTCACTAAAAAGGATTTGAAATAGTTTAACATGAATGACAGGATCTCCCTTACCATTGTAATTATCAAGATGAGGCATATCAACTTGTTGAGGAATAGGAGCATGAATGATGTCTAGGGATAAAGGACTACCCATGTCACATGTAGGAATACAAAACTTGGATTGGGTTAAGGATGCAAGTTGTTGGTATAAAGAGGACACAGTTTGAGCCAAACTAATGATTGTGGAATCATTAGAAGAAATAGGAGGCATAGAAATATTAGAAACACTAGGAAAAGTGTAGGAAGTGGTGGGAATATTGGAAGACACAACCAATGGAACACTTGGAACCATAGTTGGAAGAGGGTTAGAATATGTCAAAGAAACACTATGGTAAGAAGGTTGTGATGTAGGTAGAGACATTGGTGGAACACTCATAGGAAGAGATGGAATAGATGTCATCACCAAAGGAGGAGTATAAGTAGGAATTCTAGGTAAAGGAACAAAAGAAGGTTCCACACTAGTGACAGGAGGAGTGAGTCCTAAATCTTGATATTCTTGAGCTAAAGGTTTGACATTTAAATGGACAAGATGAGTGATACCATGCAAGAGATTAACACCTTGATCACTATCCCAAACAACTTTCTTAAGAGCTGATGTAGGAGCATCCTAGGTGTAAGAGCAATCTTGCATCACCCAAAAATATTTTTGGTTTTTTTTTCAATAAGGGCTATCTTGTGCAGAGTTGCTATTTATGGAAACTTACTATTTTTAGTAAGTTGGTCATATGATCTTGGATGTTCTGATTTCACAGTTGGAGGTCCATCTTAGTCATTTCAGCCTACCAATTGAGTTTCAATGCCATATCATTGATATTGGTGAAGTTATTGAGGTTTTTCAGTATGAAATCTTTTAGGTCAATTTTGAAGGTCTTAGAGGCTCTGGATCGTGATCGACCCCTAGCTAACTAATGCTAGCACCTATCAAGCACTGTAGATCTCGTCATGGCATTTCTGAAAAGTGGTTACAATAGAAAAATGGAGCTACAGTTAAAAAGTTATGGCCTCCGAAAGTTGGGTTACCTAAAATTATATTTTATATTTCTTTTGAGCCGACCCTATTGTAATAATTGTGAAAAATAAAGAATTCTATGTTTAGTCGGCCTACAGGACTAAATTTTTGGAACCTTCTTGGGTGGTGGAAATTGCCTATATAAGAAAGGTCTATAGTGTTGTCTTAGGTAGTTCAGGACAGTTCTGGGTGGTAGATTTGGATAATAATTCGAGGCTTTGTCCTATAGAATATTGTAAGGGAATGCCCATGTGGCTTTGCATATTGTAATTCTGAAAGTTTGTAATTCCACATTTGTGGAGATAATAAGAAGCCAATTTTCTATTCTTACATATTGTTGTTGTTTCTTTGTTTATGTTATGTGTTTGTGGTATTAAGGGGAACACCCTTCATCAAGTGGTATTAGAGTAGGAGTTCCTGAGTGTGTAAATAGATTGCCGATTGTGAGGTAGTTTGCACTAGGATCATGGGTTAGGGTTTCTGTGTAAACAGATCACCGACTGTGAGGTAGTTTGCACCAGGACCATGGTTAGGGTTTCAGTGAGAAGCGTGAAAATACCTCTGTGAAGGGAACGTGGTGGAAGAGCTGGTGTTGTAACACCTGAGGTTAGAGCACTCCAAAGACAAGTGCGAGCATTGTAAGAAGAGATTCATAGAGGAATGAATATTAATGTTAGAGACTAAAGCGAGGATGAAGCTAAAGAAGGAAATGATGATCAATAAGAAGCTAAAGTTTTGAATCAAGAGAAAGAAAGGCTTTTTTGAGCCATTTCCAAGATTGGGAAAAGACCTAAGATCGAGGTTCCTACATTTTTAGGGAATCTTAACCTAGAGGAGTTGATCGACTGGATCAATCAATGTGAAGAATATTTCGAGTATGAAGATATTGAGGATCCTAATAGGGTCAAATTTGTGAAGGCTCCTGAAGGGTCATGCAAAGATCTGGTGGCAAGAGACTCAATAGGAGAGAAATAGAAGAGGGAAAGATAAAATCACAAGATGGGATCAGATGGTGGATAAATTGAAGCGATAGTTCATTCTTGTTTATTATGAGCTTGACCTTTCAAAGAAGATGCAAAGTTTGAAGCAAGCAGGGAGATCTATTCAAGAGTATACAGAGGAGTTCTATCGAATCCTCATCAAAATAGGCCATCTGAAAGCTGATAAGAAGAAAGTTGCCCATTACCTTAATGGGTTGAGGCCGAGCATTCAAGAGGAGTTGAATTTGGTTTGAATGAATAGTAATTAAGAGGCATACCAATTTGCCTTAAAAGTAGAGGAAAAGCTGAACAAGAAGTTTGAGAGTAGAAAAAATGGAAGAGGTCACGCTAGATGATCTGGTGGATGATCATATGGAGGCTGAAATGAAGATTTGAAAAGGAAGGATGAGGCTAGTAGTATTCAAAATCAGAGAGGAAACAATTCCAATCATTTCC
Organism: Chamaecyparis obtusa; assembly: GCA_027943335.1. Classification (NCBI taxonomy): domain Eukaryota; kingdom Viridiplantae; phylum Streptophyta; class Pinopsida; order Cupressales; family Cupressaceae; genus Chamaecyparis; species Chamaecyparis obtusa. Next base: position 101,472 of record BSBK01010678.1, read on the forward strand.
AAGATTAGAACAATAGAGATCAGAGAGGAAGAGGAAGAGGACAAGGTTCAAGAAGAGGAGGCTTCCATGGAACATGTTTTCACTGTGGAGAAGAAGGTCATAGGGCATTTGAATGTCCTCAATGCCAAGGAAGGATGGATAGGAGGAATGAAGGCCAGGCCAGAGTGGCACATGTAGATGAAGATGCCAGATCATCAAATTCTGAAGATGTTGAAAGAGGAGAAATGTTGATTAACAGAAGAGTCCTGTTGAGTGGTGAGAATGAACCTGAACAAAGGAGGAGCCTATTTCACACTACATGCAAGTGTGAGGGTAAATGTTGTGATGTGATTATTGATAGTGGAAGCACTGAAAATTTGGTGTCAGAAGAGATGGTGACAAAGTTGAAGCTCAAGAGATAGAAACACCCACATCCATACTGAATTTCCTGGGTTCAAGATGACCACAAGGTCATGGTCAGTGAACAGTGCCTAGTAAAGTTCAAGATCAGTGGGTACCAAGATGAGGTACTATGTGATATCATATCTATGGATGAATGTCATATGTTGTTGGGTAGACCATGGCAGTTTGACAGATGTGTTGTACATGATGGTTGTATGAATACCTATTCCTTGACAAAGGATGGAGTGTGACATAAGCTAAATTCATTGAAGGAGACCAAAGAAAAGGTATGTGGTAATGTGAGAATAACATTTGTTGATGGAAGAAAATTCCTAGATGGTATGAGGCATGAGCACGTGTGTTTTTCTTTAATTCCAAAAGTTGGTAAAGAGGAAGTAGAGGATGTACCTATAGAGGTTGCACATTTTTTGAATGAGTTTCAAGATATTGTTGTGAGGCCTCACCCTAGACCAGCCATAGCTTTTCCGTATCATTATGGTAGCCCTAGTGATTGGCTTAATGTTCTGATTAGTTAGTAGATTTTACTCTTTTGACAAAGATTTGTTTACAATAGATGAGAATGCATTGCATTTTATGATGCTTTTTGTATGCACAATGTTGACCTTATGGTACATTATGACTGACATTATGATAATGAATTAAATACGGAGGTGTCGAATTAGAGAATTTATGTTGTTATACGTTGTTAGGAAAATAAAAATAAAAAGAATCAAGAAATGAATTAGGTTGAGGTGTGTATTTCATTTCGGGTTAAATGTTAGGCGATGAGATTTCTATTATGAATCAAAATATTAAATACTTAGGAGAAGTTTAGGAGTGTCATGATGACATTTAATTGCAATGGAATTAGATATGCAATATGCTACATGCTTACTTTAGTGAAGAATTGAATTGAGATTGATATAATTATTGTATTCTATATGATTACAAGCATGTGATTGAATTATGATTTATATGTGAACATTGTGTTGTAGGTGATTCTATCTAAGTAGTTGAATTATGACTTATTTGAAAGTGATTGTATGTATGCATTTGAATTATGGATTATGTGAAAGTGATTAGAAGTATGCATTGGAATTAGGAATTATGTGAAAGTGATTGTATGTATGCATTCGAATTATGAATTATAGGAATGCAATTGAATTATGAATCATGTGTGCAAATTAAATTATGAATTATATATGCAATTGAAGTATGAATTGATTTATGTAAATCAAATTTATTTGATGTGATTATTGAATTCTATATAATTACATGTAGACAATTGAATTATGACATCTCATTCTATGTGATTGTATGTTCAATTGAATTGTGAGAGAACATTACTTGTTGTGTGATTTCATGTATGTAATTGAGTTATGAATAATGTGTGGATATTACATCTTATATGTTTATATGTGATGGTTTTCTTCCTTGAATTACTAATGCGGCATTTAGGTTTTGCAGGTGGAAGGACCATGGAAATGTTTGGGGAAACCACTTTGAATGCATGTGCTAATAGTAAAGCCAAGGCCCCATCTATTGAAGAGACCAAGGCCTCCTTGTCAAGTGTTTTATTTGTAACTGTAATGTGAATGTATGTGTAGGAATGTTAAGTGTTGTAATATTGTGGACATACCTTAATTGTGATGTTAATTATGTGAGTGTCACTTGACACTAGAGGTATATGTTAACTAAGGTATGTCATGTGGTTGGAGTGTGAGTGCAAGTTCTAGAAGCTTCTTCAGTTAAGGGTATTTTTAGCAGGATAGGAGCCCAATATTGACTTTTTGACCCCTTCAAAAGTGCCTTTTTGAATTTGAACGAAAATGCAAGTTTGAATGTGGTCCAAGATTGTCCTCTCTTCATTTTGGACCAATCTTAGGTCTCCACTTCCTTGGAACACCTTTTTGGGTGTAAGGGGTTGTGTAAGGGGTTGTGTAAGACTTTGGGAAGACCAACGAATGGGATGGGCTTCCATCTTCCTAGGATTTTGGGGATTGAGTTGGAGGCCATTTTAGAGGGGAGTTGGGAAAACAATGGTTTTTGTTCACCCACTCTCTACCTTAAGAGACCACTAAAAACTTGGAGAAGGAAAAAGCTGGGGATAGAAGAAGGAAAAGGCACAAAACTTCACCATTTTTACAGTGGATCATAGGTTGGAGGATCTTGCTCTTCATCTCACTCTTTGTTGTAGTAGAATTATTGTAGTTGTAGTAATTTGTTAAGTGTTTTAGCTCCCCATGGTTGGTCATGGTGAGAGCATAAAATGGTATTTGTGTTTCTTTTGTGATATGATTTTGGGTTGTTTACTCTTGGCTCAATCACCCTTGGGAGGGAAGAGCAACCAAGAGGGGGTGTGGGGATGGAGGCAACTTCATGTGTAGAGTCTCCTCCATGTGTGGGGAAGGATGAGCTTGGGTGTGTTGTCCCCAAGTAGCCTTTGAATTTTAGCCCAAGGGGCATTTTGGGGGGCATAAGGAGGGATTTGGCCTTGTGTGCCATTGATATGAGATACATTGTTATTGTGGTCCATGTGTCACCCTTGATATTGTTTATTGTGGTCCATGTGTGGCCTTATTTTGGCATTGGCTTCTCCATGGGTTGCCCACCCTCACCCCATTAAAGGATCATGTTAGATCCTATGTTTTATCCTTGAGGGAATTTGGGTTATTGTGGAATGTAAGTATGTTTTGTGTGAGTGTTTGAATGTTCCTCATTCTTTGTGGTTTCCCCTAGCTCGGGGGTGGCCTCTTAGAGGCCTAGGCTAGGAGGTGAGCTCCCATGGTCTTCCTTGAAAATGGTTTTATTGCAGGAAATTGGAGTATTGAAGCCTTCTTGGTGAAGTTAGGACTCTTGAAAGATTTGAAGATGTACTCATATTTGAGTTGTAATACTTTTGTTTTGTGATTATTGTTTTTGTAAGGAAATATGGAATCCTCTTGAACACAAATGCTATTGTTATTGTGTTTGTAATGGAGATAACTCTCCAAGTTATGTATTGTAATAGGTGTTGATGAGCTTGAAAGAGTTGTATTGTGTTTGAGATTTCTTTCATTATCAAATTGCTGGAAGGTTATCAACGTGCTCTTGTTAATGAATACTTTGTTATTGTGAAAAAGATAAGTTTGTTCATTGCATGATATTGGAATTAATCACTTATGATGAAAGGGTAGAATAGATTTCCTTCATTGCTAAATGGTATTTAAAATGTATTGCAAAAGAGAAGGCTATTGGAATGAAAAGAGAGTTTTCATAATATTATCAATCTTGTTTTAGGATCAATGTGTGTAGATGTATTTGATTCAAGTGAAAAATCAATCTCTAATTTCCACCTTTTATCCATGCAAGTAAATTGTAAACTAGTCATATTAATTTGGTTGAGAAACCATTAGTTTAGTGTGTAAACATGGATTGAATATGTATAGCATTAAAGTATTCTATTGGAAAGAATAATGTTAGGAAAGAAATCAATTTTCTGTCTTTAACAAACCAAAATCAGTAAATAGAATTAAGTGTGTAAGTTTAACTATATTGCAAACACAAACAAGTTATAAGGAAAACAAAAAAAAATGGCAATGGAGACCTACAGGTCTATGGAATTTGTATGGGAAAATTTCCCATACAAATTCCATTGCCACAGTCATTATTATATTTTAAAAATCTGCCAACTTATATTCAAAACTAATAAAATATTAGTGAATATATTAATTCCCTCACACTTTCATTATCCCCCCAAAAAGTGGCGCAGGAGATGGAAAAGCTTGACTTAGCAATTAATATCCTTGTTTTTAATTGGCCTTTGCACCCTCATCCTTGATACTTGACAAGACTGCCTATAACATAAAGTTTGTTTTACTTAAGTTCTTATTCCTAGCTCCTACGTGAGTTTTCCTTAGGGAGAAGTGGTTGGATGGAGAGGGACCCAAATCCCCATACTCCCATGTCACCTCAGCACTCCACACCAAGGAAAGTGCGCTGGCTTCTTGGTAGGGTGTCCTTGTCTTGGACTTTTTATGGGGTGAGGCCCAAACCCCCATGACATCATTCTTCCTCCACCCCTTGGAAAATGGCGCAGGCTTTCCTTGCTTGGGTGTATTCCCTTGGTCCATGCGCTAGCTTGTTGTTGACTATATTTTGTGTTAAGGCAAGGTTCTTAGGAGATTATGGTGGGCCCTCCTAACTCCCCTTCCTTATTGCAGCCCCCTTCTCCCTTCATTTTCACAGCTTTTGATGGGAATGATGTCCCCTCCCACTTGGCACGTGGGTCAAGGGGGAATAGGGTGCTTGGCCTAGGGTAGGGGTGGATGGTAGGTAGGGTGTTTAAGGTGTTTTAGATAGGTGTTGAGCTAGTGGGTTCATGGGGAGTTTAACTTGTAGTTTAGATAAATTATTAGTGGTTAATTTTCTTAGCATAGGTTAATTCTTTAATAAATTTTTATTGTTTTATTTAATTGCTATTCTATAAGTTTGGTTTATTAAAATTTTATTGTAGTAACTATTTTATATATATATATATATATATATATATATATATATATATATATATATATATATATATATATATATATATATATATATATATATATATATATATATATATATATATATATATATATATATATATATATATATATATATATATATATGTATATATATATGTATTTATATATATATATATATATGTATATATATATATATATATATATATATATTAATAATTAATATATTAATTAATTAATTGATATATTATAATTATTTATTAATATATATATACATATATATATATATATATATATATATATATTACTTAATTATTATTATTAAATGATATTTATAATTTATCAATTGGTTAATAATCATATTAATTAATTGATATGTTATAATTAGTTTATAATATATGTCTCATTTAATTATAATTGTCATTCAATTAGATGTTTAATCTAGAAGATTATAATTTAACATGTTTTGGTTCAATATAAATTATCTTAAAATTTTAATAAATAAATTTGAAATTAGCTTATGCCTATCGCAAATTGATGACCAATATTAATAAGAACATTATTTAGAGAATATTCTAGGCAATGTTCTTATACTTTAAATAATCTATGTGGATATTAAATCAACAAATCATTCGTTAAATTCAATTAATGAAACCTCCTAATTTTGAAACCCACTTGGTATCATTAATAAAATAAATTATGAAAATTAGACCTTCCTAGATTGTAATCTAGTTGTAGCTAGTAGGGTGACCTAATCATGAATAGTTTAATTTTAGTTAATTCTTTGCAAAGGGTCACTCTATTAACACAAATAGTGATTTGTTAACCTATTAGCAATCCTTGAATAGGCCTCGTTGACATCATCAAATGCTTATCGAGAATTGTTCATCCTAACCCCTTCGAAACTTGGATTACAACTTCACCACCTTTATCGATTACTTATCAACTAGTATCCTTTTGGAAACCAACGTTGGTAAAGGACTTATTCTTCAGAGTCTTTTCGAACTATTGTCTGCAACAACTGTTAACCCGCAACATTAAATTAGACCTAATTATTCCTTTTTAAAAAAAAATTGGTGTGATTTAGACTAAACTTTGATGGGCATGACAATTGTATTTGATAATGTACCTGATGGATTACCATCGGTAAGGAAGATCAGTCATTAGATGGATTTGATTCCAGGAGCCAGTTTGCCAAACAAGGCAGCAGCACACAGAATGACACCAGCAGAAAGTGAAGAGTCGAATAGACAAGTACATTTGTTGTTACAAAAGGGATTGATTCAGGAGAGCCTGATTCCATGTGTTGTACCAGCGGTATTAGCACCGAAGAAGAATGGAGAATGGAGGATGTCTACAGATTTTATAGCAATAAATAAGATCACAATCAAGTACCGGTTTCCATTGCCATGAATGGATGATATTATGGACTGTTTAAGTGGGGTTGTGTATTTCTCAAAGATAGATCTGAAGAGTGGATATCACCAAATTCAGATCAAAGAAGGAGATGAATGAAAGACTGCCTTCAAGACAAAGGAAGGACTATATGAGTGGTTAGTCATGCCTTTTGGGATAACCAATGCACCAAGCACTTTCATGGGGCTCATGAACGAGGTTCTGAAAGAGTTTCTAGGTAAGTTTTTCATTGTTTACCTAGATGATATTTTGATCTTTAGTAAGACATTGGAAGAGCATATGATGCATATTCGTATGATGTTTGAGAAGCTGAGAGAAGAGAAATTGTTGATAAATATAAAGAAGTGCAATTTTGTGAAGAAAGAGTTAGTATATTTGGGATTTGTAATTTCAGTAAAAGGTCTAAAAATGGACCTAGAGAAGGTACAGGCTATCCTTGAATGGCCTACTCCAAGGAGTGCTACTGAGGTAAGATCTTTTCATGGTTTGGCTAGCTTTTATAGAAAGTTTATCAAAAATTTTAGTAGTATTTGTGGACCCTTGACTGAAACAATGAGAGGGGATAGAAAAGAGTTCAAGTGGACTAATGGGGCAGATAAGAGTTTTAAACTGTTGAAATAGAAAGTTATAGAAAAACCTATTTTAGCACTTCCTGATTTTAATAAGGTGTTTCAAGTAGATTGCGATGCTAGTGGTACTGCAATAGGAGCTGTTATGAGCCAAGAAGGTAAACCTATTTCTTATTTCAGTGAGAAGTTAAATGATGCCAAGAGAAAATATTCTATTTATGATCAGGAATTCTATGCTATAGTTCAGGCATTGAAGAAGTGGAGACACTATTTGCTTCCTAAGGAGTTTGTTTTGTATACTGATCATCAAGCTTTGCAATATTTGAATAGTCAAGGAAAGTTGAATCAAAGGCATTTGAAATGGGTTGAGTTTTTGCAGAGTTATACATTTGTTTTGAAACATAGAAGTGAAAAGTCTAACAGGGTTGTAGATGCACTTAGCAGAAGGCAACTATTGCTGACAGAGATGCAGATTGAGGTGGTTGGGTTCAAGGAACTCAAGAATTTGTATCCAGATGATCCTGATTTTGGTGAAGCTTGGAAAGCTTGTAAAGAACATGTTACTCTGGACAGAATGAAGTGGCTGGATTTCATCATTTAGGATATGCTATTCAGAGGGAGTCAGTTGTGCATTCCAAGAAGTTCTATGAGGGAGAATCTCATCAAGGAGAAGAATAGCAGAGGATTGGCTGGACATTTTGGTCGTGATAAAACCCTTGCCTTGGTTAGTGAGAATTATTGTTGGCCATAGTTGCAAAAAGATGTCAAGAAGTTTGTACAGAGTTGCAGAGTATGTCAGATGGCCAAGGGAGTGAAGTAGAATATAGGGTTGTATCAGCCATTACCTATACCAGAGAAGCCTTGGGAGGATATCAGTATGGACTTTGTTCTTGGTTTACCAAGGACACAACGGGGACATGATTCAATTTTTATGGTAGTTGACAGATTTTCAAAGATGGCACATTTTGTTCCCTACAAAAAGACCAATGATGTTGTTCATGTAGCGGAATTATTTTTCAGAGAAGTGGTGAGACTACATGGTTTGCCAAAGAGTATAGTTTCAGATAGGGACACCAAGTTCGTTGGATATTTCTAGAGTACATTATGGAAGAAGTTGAAGACAGATTTGAAGTTTAGTTCATCACATCATCCACATACTGATGGACATATAGAGGTGGTGAATAGGAGTTTGGGAAATTTGCTGAGATGTTTGGTTGGAGATAAGCCAACAGGATGGGATTTGATTTTACCACAGGTAGAATTTGCATACAATAATTCTGTCAACAAGAGCACTAGTAAATCACCATTCTAGATTGTATATGGGAGTAGTCCAAGAAATGCATCTGAGTTGAGAAAGATAGATAAAGGAGAAATAAGTAGTGCTGAAGTTGAGGATTTTGCAGAACATTTAAAGAACATCCATGAGCAGGTGAGGAAGAACATTACCAAGATGAATGTGCAATATAAGGCTAAGGCAGATGAGAAAAGGAGGCATAAGGAATTTTAGGTTGGAGATGAAGTCATGGTTCATTTGTGGAAGGAAAGATTTCCAGTTGGTACATATAACACATTGAAAATGAAGAAGTTTGGGCCATGTAAGATATTAAAGAAGCATGATTCAGGAAATGCATATGAGGTCAAGTTGCCTACTGAGATAAATATTTCACCAGTATTTAATGTTTCAGATATGACAGAGTATCATGAAGGTGGTGTTGAAGATGAGATTACAACAGCACAATGGAGTATTCCAGCAACCAGTTCAGATATCAAGGAGATTGAAGACATACTGGATAGTCATGTTGGCAAAAGCATAAGGAACAGGACATATGAAGAGTATTTGGTCAAATGGAAAGGATGACCTATTGAAGATTCATCATGGCTAACAAAGGAGGAGGTTAACTGTCTTGGTTTTCCTCTATACACCTGAGTCGCGACAGGGTCACTTCTCAAATTACATCGGGTGTCTGATGCAGGAGCATCCTGGGTGTAAGAGCAATCTTGCATCACCCAAAAATATTTCTGGTTTTGTTTTCAATAAGGGCTATCTTGTGCAAAGCTGCTATTTATGGAAACTTACTGTTTTTAGTAAGTTGGTCATATGATCTCAGAATGTTCTGATTTCATAGTTGGAGGTTCATCTCAGTCATTTCAGCCTACCAATTGAGTTTCATTTCCATATCATCAGTATTGGTGAAGTTATTGAGGTTTTTGGGTATGAAATCTTTCAGGTTAATTTTGAAGGTCTTAGAGGCTTTAGATTGCGATCGACCCCCAGCTGACTGGTGTAGCACCTATCAGGCACTATAGATCTTGTCATGGCTTTTCCAAAAAGTGGTTACAATAGAAAAATGGAGCTACGGTTAAAAAGTTAAGGGCTCCGAAAGTTGGGTTACCTAAAATCAATTTTGTATTTCTTTTGAGCCAACCCTATTGTAATAATTGTGAAAAATAAATAATTCTATGTTTAGTCGGCCTAAAGGGCTAAATTTCTGGAACCTTCTCGGGTGGTGGAAATTGCCTATATAAGAAAGGTCTATAGTGTTGTCTTAGGCAGTTTGGGAGAGTTCTGGGTGGTAGATCTAGATAATAATTCAAGGCTTTGTCCTACAGAATATTGTAAGGGAATGCCCATGTGGCTTTTCATATTGTAATTCTGAAAGTTTGTAATTCCACATTTGTGGATATAATAAGAAGCCAATTTTCTGTTCTTGCATATTGTTGTTGTTTCTCTGTTTCTGTTATGTGTTTGTGGTATTAAGGGGAGCACCCTTCATCAAGAGCATCTATAGCTTGAATAGAATCTTGATTATGGTTTTCTTGAATAAGCCAATTTCCCATTTTATCAAGTTCAGTTGAAATTTTTTGGACTTATTCAGGAGGAAATCTTAAAGAATCATCCTCATCATGAGATGAGTGAGAAGAGTTATGCTCCATAGTAGGATTGGAATCATGAGTGATTACATTTTTATCTAGGATCCTAAGAAAAGGAGAGGAAGACTCATGCTCAAAGAAACCCATAAGTCTATGACTTCTTCTAGCCAGAATATTATAAGTAGGACTAGAGGTAGTAAAGATCATATACCAATGAAATGCAAATGAACTAAACTAGGAAGACACAAGGTATGTAAATGCAAAAACATAAAAGAAAATTAATCTAATATACATGAAAGATCTAACCTAAAATGTAAATCTAACACCACAAAAGAAAGATTTTTTGTAAGAGGGTTCACCAAAATCCAATAGATAATAATAATAGTAGAGGGGGAAGATAGAGATATAGAGAATGTATAGATAATGTGATGTGAAGGGGAAAATAAGATTCTATTCTTAACTCCTAAATCCCAAAGGAAAGATCTCAATTGATTAACCACAAGCAAATGGTCAATACATAAATGAATCAATCGATTAGTAATAAGAAGAAAGAGTAAAACCTTATATTCCATTTTGGAAAGGAGTATTTAAAATCTTAATTGAAATGAATTGAAGACAAATACTAATCTCAAAGTATAACAGATCTAGAAATTATTGTTTTCTGGTGTCTATACAGAGATTCTGGAAATTCTACAACTGGATTTGGAACATAAACAAAGAGACAGAGAAAACCCATAAATATTTTTCTTTTCTGTGTCAGGTCAACCTTGACCCAGATGAAGGTTGACCTTAACCCCAAAATGTCGACCTTGACATGCATTGCTTTGATGAAAATTTTGATCATAGATCCTAAAAGTTTTTCGGAAAGGGTATCCAAATATTCTTTGTAATTTTTTGTTTCGCTCCTTTACCTACAAGAAAAAATGGTTTTGTTATTTTGATGAGGGTTTTTCCTTCGTCAAACTCTGGTTTGGAATTAACCTTTAAAATATAATTGAAATGAAAGAGATAAACAAAGTAAATGAAACAATTCACCTTGCTTATGTTGAAAACCCTTGTGGAGGATTCAAATCCTTGAATCCACAAGTATGGATGCTCCAAATGAATGTAGAATTGTAGAATGTAGAATGTAGGATTTCTCAAATCAATTGTCTTTGGATCTTCAACACCGATCTTGAATGGATCTTAGATTTGGAAGAAGCTTGAGTGGATGTGAATGGAGAAATCCTTAACAAGAGGGCTCCATAGAGCTTTGAATCCTTCAAAGGCTACCAATGGATCTCCTTGATGAATTGAACACTTGAATTCTTGAATGCTTCCTTTCTCTTTTCTTGATTATGTTTTTCAATTATAGTTGATGCACTAAAATGAGAGGAGAAGGCTTCCTTATTTATGAGTCTAGGGTACAAACTTCTAGAGAGGCCAACATAGGAGAATTAAATTCCTATTAAGCCTATACCTCTAGGAGTGGACCTAAATTAAATATTTTTAATAATTTACCATTTCAAAGCTTGAAACAACTGACCCAGAAGAGGGAAATTAATTCTTTCCGAAACCCGACATCCAGAAACCTTCAAAAAATAAAATTTGCAACTTGGGTCAAGGTTGAGGTCAACCTTGACCTAGGTCAGGGTCAAGGTCAACCTTGACCTAAAAGGTTGACCTTGATCCTGAGGCCAAGAATCTTAGGATTTCAATTCAGGATGCCAAAATTATGCTAGGAAGAAGTGGAAAATGGGGCAGAACAGGGAAAAAAGCTAGATCCAAGTCAAAGTCCCATTCAAGGTGTTTGATAGGACCCCAAACCAGTTACTCGAAGGGCTAAACTAGTCCTAAATAGAAGTGCTTCCATTTTACGATGATACAACATGTAAATATTATAAATTAAAGCAACTTATCCCAACCCACATTAGCTATGTCTAATACATTTTAAAACAAGTTTAAAATATTAGTGTGTAATAGTTCTAGTGAAATTAAAAATAAAGACATTAAATGAGTAGGGAAGCAGTAGTTTAATAGAAAAAGAATGGAGAGCGGATAAAGAGGTGTGATGCTAGTGGGAAGATAATAATAGTAGTGGAATACATTAAAAGATTGAGATTGTTGAATAGTATAGCTTTTATTTATTTACCTCACAATTTCTAATAATATTTGAAAGACTTTCAATTCTTTGAGTGAAGGCGATCATATTGTGTTTGAATTTTTATTGATTGGGATGTAATATATTAGTTTGGAAAGACTAAATTTTTTTACCAACACAATTACAATAGTTTAGTCAGTATAATAAATAAAAATTATTTAATTATATAGGATCAAAGATGAGTTAATTAAATCTTAAAAATATATAATCAATATTGAAGGATAAATGATCAACTAGTTTTGTCATAACTTTATGATAATTAATTATTTAATTAATAAAACTATTTAATTAATAAAGGAAACAATAGCTTAATGAAATAATTAAAAATCATTTAATTAATATGGATTTAAAAGTTTTTGAGAAGATGAATGACATGAAAAGGTAAAAATATGTTAGTCATTTCATGAACTCTACAACTTGAATAAATATCATAATCAATTTTAAATTTTAATACCAAATTATATATTTATTTTTTATATGAATGAATTGTAAAATGCATACAAATTGAGTTGTAGAAGTGAAATTGAGAATCAACAAACCACTTTACCAAATAATCATATTAGAAAATCCTAATTATTTTAAATAGAAAATTCTTAGATCTAAATTCCCTAGGTTCCCAAATGTCTGTTGCATAACACCATACCGAGCTTTATTTATAGCATACCAATCGCTCTAAAAAAGGTTATAAAAGTCACTACTATTACTACCTCAAGCCTATAATATCCAATCATACATATAATCTTGGGGTTTTCCCCTTTTAGAAAATTAAAACAAGGCATTTTCTTTTCACAAAAAACATTCATTTTTATAGTAAGTCAGTGGGATTTTTCCCCTTTGTGACAATCAACAAAACATGTACAAATTTAACTTAAATTTTATCAATGTTGTCCACATCTTGTTATAGAGAAAATTGATATTGGTATTTTGATTATTTTATATAGATAAGAGGCCATAGCTAAGATATAGTATTATTTATTTATTATAAGAAGTATACACCAGTCCTAGCTCAAGAGAGTATATCAAAAGGAAAGAACTAGCTCAAAAAACGTCTGGTCACATAGCTCAGAAAACCTAAAAACCTAAACATAATTACATCTAAATGACACCTTGCTACACCCAACTACAAAAAACATTAGTCAAAAGATCTCGAGGAGCCACAACCTAGATCAAATGCATGTATGAACCTCAACAAGTTAATACAAAAACCAATACAATGTGTCAAGCTACTCATACATTAGGTCATCCTACCATTTGAACCTTTTGTACACCTAAGATATCTAAACATAATATCTTCAAGTGTAATGACTTTGAGAACAACTTCAAATTTTCTTCCTCTTGTTCATTCTAGCAATTTGGCACATCTTCATCCAAAATCTTGGGACCTAGCTTTTATCTCAGACTTGCATGCCATCTCGATCTTGGGTGATTAATTTTTGTTCTCTATGTCCATAAGAATGGAAGGCCCTACTTACTGCTGATCCAAATCTACATTATCTACCTATGTTGCATGTATTTTTTCCACTTCTGACGAGTCCTCACTGCCTATGCCATCAACCTTCACCTGTAATATTCCTTAAAACTAATTTTATCTAAAATGTATGAAAGAATCTTCATCACCATTACAAGTTCATGTTCAATCTCAACATCATCTAATTTCCTCATGATTTCCTTTAAAAAATTATTAAAAAATAAAGTGAGTAAGTCTGTAATCAAGATATCCTCATCTAATCTATTATAAAATACATGAAACCCCTAGTTTAGAGCCTTATTAGATTGCTTGTTGTCCTAAGAACACTTGAGAACATAAATCTCATACTTTTCATGTAATTCAATAAGCTTCCTTATGAATTATTGGTCCTAAGTTCCATTGGAATCCCTCCTTGTGTAAACATTAGCCATTTCTTGGTTAAAAAATTATGTTCCTTCCGTATTGGCCAACTGTTCCAAAGAGTTTGCAATTAGATGCAAGATAGGGGATAGATAGTCATTTTTCTTATCAGCCTTAAACAAATCTAAGGGACTGAAACCCTTTTCCAAAATTTTCTCCTTATAATTATGAAGTAATAATTTTTCTAATTTAGATAATAAAAAATTCTCACTGTCGGCATGCAAATAATTGGAAACTCTATCCTTCTCAAGTTGAAAACATTCCTCAACCTTCAACAAATAGCTTTTCAAGAATAGAAACTTTCATATTCTTCTAACATTGGTTTTTCTAATCACTAACACATAGGTCGACCACTTGACTTAAAATAAAGGCACATGCATTTAATTGGATCTTAAGTGATAAAAAAGGTAACGAAGAAATAGAAGGAATGCCAAGGAACTAGGGTTTCACCATTTTTTTTGAAGAACTAGGTTAACCTAGTAGAGGGCCATTTCAGGGATTTTTTAGGGTGAGGAACAAATTTTGTGACACAACCAACAAAGTCGATTTCAAGTTCTTCAACACAATAATCCATGCAACCAATTTTGTGTCATCTACCTTTTTTTCATCTTGATCTCCATCATAATCACTCTATCTACTATCTTAAACTAATATCTTCTCGCTGCCAAAAAAATTAATTTATAAATGATTGACCAACATTATCCTTATTAGTTAGATGAGGATCTATTTGATGGTAACTCCCTCTACACCTAAATTTTCTAGTAAATCTACAATATTTTCCCCTTCTCTATGTATATGACTCATTGTAACACTCTCCAAGCTTCCCATTAATTCCAACATTGTGTCTAGGAACAACTTGTTGGCATTTTTAAAAATAGATTATGCTCTTAAGGCTTCCAATATACCTTCAAACAGATTTTAAGAGTGGTTAATTCAAAAATTTATAAGGAGCTAAAGGTAATTGGACTAGCTATAGGGACAAGACTACCCTCTGCACTTTTGGCTCTGCAAGACCAAGGTGGGTGTACCTAATCTAGTGAAAACTATACTCTTACAACACCAAGAATGGATTCATATAACAAATGATAGCAAGAAAGTACTAAATGCCAACCAAACATTCATTGAATCTCCATTACTATGGACAAGCTAACAACTCCACCACCAAAGTTTAAAAGTTTAAGGCTGGTTCTTGATTCAAATTTAATGATTGTAACAACCCTGATCAATGTGTGCTAATAGGAGATCTACTCATTTAGACCAGTGCCTTATCCATTGGGCAAGAACTCCAAGACACATAAGATGAAAAGACTAGAAAATATCCAAGATTCATAGCTATAAATACATTTATCACAATCCTTACTACTTATAAAGAATCCTTGTGTAGACTAAGATGAACTCATATTCCATCTAGAGCAATATTTAATCGAATCCTAAATCAGAACTCAGGAATGAAAATGCATACATAAATAATTATGTAATGAACTAGAAAGTTCAAAATTTATAAAACTCAACACAGAGGAGAGAAAAGAACCAAATACTTGCATTAAGTATGATGAATCTTTCATATGCATACAATATATCTCAGAATATAAGCTTCCAAATAACAACTTAGACTTGCAACTTTTTATCTCTCATTAACAAACACTAAGGGAAAAATTCTTACAATCCTGACTGAGATTAGGGTTCACAAAAATATGCTAGTCAAACACCTAACTCCCAATACCTATGAATGATCATGAAAAATCCTTTTATCACAAGGATTACAACAAGAATCTCATCATTCAAGACAAAATTAAAAACTTCAACCACCCTTAAGTAATTGAATTACTGTAGACAAGACACGCCACCTAGCACAAGGCCATAGATATCAAAATAATCATCAATGTGAGCAACACATCAACTGGCGCCCCACAAGGACAAAAAAGACCTTATTAAAACCTCTGTTAATTCAATTTGCATCAGAGATGGTGTGACTTTTTATCAAATTCTCCTTGGCATAAGCACCTTAGGACACAAAATCAAGATGTGACGGATGCCATGATCTTACTCATAAATTTTCACCTACAACTAAGTTGGAACATGATCAAATTTGATTTGGCTTTATGGATTTCTGGCTCATTGTCTCAAAACCTATAGAAACCCTAGATAGAATTTTAAATTTTGAAAAACAATGGTTACCACCAGGTTTAAAACATGACCATGGATCAAATTCCTTCCCAAAACATCAAAAAGTCCTAATAAAATCCTCCCAGGTGGACTAGAAATTTTTCCACATAAAACTCCAGCCAATATAAATATTTCATTAAAACCATGTACGAAATTGTGGTGCCTTAAGAATCTTACTCAGCAAGACAAGTGTCAATCAGTCGTAGAAGAGAAAACATTAAATATGAGAAACTTTCCATTCATGACTATCATTGATCCTTCATAAACATGTCAAATCTTTACCTCTAAACCATGATAATCCCTCTAACCCTAAGTCACTTAGTGTTATAGCAACTAAAGACTTCTCACAATCACTTGATATTTGGCCTAGCCTTAGTTTAATCCTAAGAGCATGAAAATAAATCATTTTCTAGATTGCTAGATGCTTTCCTAACCTTGAGTTTCATTCAGAGAATGAGCGACAACCTTTTATACACTAAGTTTGCACCCTTGTTTCAAGCTCTCTTGGTCTTGATAACTTAGTATAACATGGGAATCATTTCTAGGTTGTGGGACCTATGCTAACTAAGATGAGACCTCTAGGTTCTAGGCTGGTTCCTCTTGGATGATTAGCTTAATTTTCTCTTTGATAGGAAAGTAAAACTTGAGGGGAAAAGGGATAGAAGGAATGCATGAAAGGGAAGTGACTAAAAGAAAACTATCCTGCTAGGTGATACACCGAAATCAAATGAACACAATACACTAACCAAACTAGCATGAAAGCTCTTAGATCTAAGAGAATATAATCTTTCTAAATAGGCTTGTAGAAGTGTTTCATAGAGGGGTCTGAACAAAAGACACAGACTATCACCTGCAAGCATACATTCTCTTCAGCAAAAGGGCACAGGATTAAGATAGAATGACAGGGGGTTGAAGTATACCCACAAACTCACTCAAATTAGATCAAACACAATAGTACACATATAAGCTAAAAGAAAGAAGGGCCTTGGAACTCCAAGGTTTCTCTAACAAAGCTAGTACATCATATTCAATAAGAGAAATACAGACAAGGAAAAATACCAGAGAGAAAAAAATAATTACCACGGATAGCCTCTATTGAATCTAAGATTTCAATGAAAGATTACAGTCTGTAAGAGCTAGAGGGCAGAACAAATGCCACGGATAGCTCCTAAGAAAGAAGAATTCTTTTTACAAAAATGTAAACTCTGAGCTTCAAAAGCTCCCAAAAAAACATTATATACATCTCCTTTTGCAAATAGGTAGGAGCCAAAACCTAATTAGGGTTACATAAATTGTCATATAATAATCAAACCCTAACCCTATTAATTCTGATCATAAATGTATCTTTGAAAATATCTTGGCTGATCAGATATCTTGTGTGTCCACCTCTACAAGTTAAAAACCTCATGCCATAACCATGGCCCTTCCTCTGTTGAATTGAGTCTATCATGAATGCTCAAATCTGATCCTTACAGATATTTGAGTTTTTTTAAAGTATAGAAGGCCAAAGGTGGCACCAACCTTTAATGCTTCTTCGGTGCAAGAACACTAACATGGTACCCTAAGAAATTAGCAAGCGGCAGCCATCAACTCTTCTTCATCATCCTCCCAACTGAAACTATCCTAAAGACATAAATTCTGAGCTACCCACAACCGCATTCGACCAACAGCAAGAAACTAGCAAGAAAAACCCCATGAAATATATTTAAATTTGAAAATAATGGCTAGCTGGTTCAAGTTTAGAACATGGTCATCAATATCATTCTTCTCTAGCAGATGAATGGCCTAGATCACCTTTGTAATAGTCGCAAGCCCCTTTGAAAAGTCATCGGCCACATCACTGGTGGAAAGCCAATAAAAAATGAGCACCTCAGCAAAACATAGCACATCAAACCCACGACATCCTTAACCCTTCATCAGACAGTTGTCATTATATCATGATACTAAACATCATTCATATTACTTCAATGGTATAATGAAAACCATATATCTTGCTTGGGTCTTAACCCGCCCCATAAGCCAAAGACCTCGGGCCCACTAACAAACCTCCACATCATAATTCCGCCCACCAATAAGAATCGAACACCTCAGACTATGTGGTAGTGGACCCACTGAGATGAAGCACTGTGTTGGAATGAAGATCAACGGTTGTCACAATACCACAAGGGGGAAGATTAAGTCTTATGAACATGTGACAACCGTCGGATCAAGAGATTAATCCTGTTAATCAAGGATGCTTAGGATTCTAATAAACTGGGCCTAGACCTACCATGTGTCCCATTTTCATTTTCCATTAACTACCCCCTCAGATTCATTCGGCATAGGACCCACCTGACAGGAGTGCTAAGCTAAAGAAGAGGATCGATAGTCATCGTTATACCGCAACACTTAAAAAGGCATCACCTTTAACCAATGATATAATGATAGTCATCGATCTTGCTTAGATCTTAACCGCTAGCTGAGAATGAGGAATGGGCCTACCCAGATAGGTGTCACCCTATCACTATATCGCATGTCAAAAAGTTTGACAACCCGTAGTCTTGAGATCTAATGACAGCCACAAGTTTTACAAGGTAAGTTATTTTGGAGATATTGCTGGGAAAACTTAGGCTTTGAGGAGAAAATGATTAAAAGGGGCCCCGCCCGATGACCTAATGGTATAACACATAAAGGGGTCACTTTTAAAAGGCACATGCATCTAAAGGGACTTGAATGGTCCAAAAAGGTAACGGTGAATTATAACCTGGCCAAGGGTTCTTAGGGGTTTTTGGGCTCCAACGGTCACTTTTTCAAATAAAAGACCTGCAAACTAGAGAGTTACATAACTTGCAGAGACCAGAAGAAAAGGTAGAAGACCGTGAAATTTTTAGAATGCTCAATAGGATTAAAAAGAAGACCCTGGATGGAGTCCAACCTAGGGCCAAGATTGAATAGATAGGAAATTTTGGGCAACATTTTGGTGATTTATGCTAGATGTAAGCCTGCTAGACATGGAAACCAATGGCCCTGAGCAATTCATTGGGCATGGAGTCATCACTTTGAACATAGAACCTTATGACAGAGAGAAAGACTTGGAACTAGAGGGACAAAACTATGCATGGGCACTTCTTGGAAAATAGGGAAAACTAAACTAGAAAAGAGGGACAGAAAAGAAAGGGAACATATTTACAGAGATTTACAAAGAAGGATTAGCCTCAAAGAAAGGCTTCAGGTGGAATCCATTAACTAATATGGGCAAGACATCTCCTTCAAAAGTTGATAACTGAAAAGCATTAGGCCCCTTGCATTTTGTAATAACAAATGGTCCACCCCAAAAGGAATCAAACTTTGTATGTCTTCCATACCTTGATCTGAATTCATCCCACTTGAGAACTACATCTCCAACTTTAAAGTCTCTAGCCCTGGATCTTTTATCAAAACTCCTCTTTGTTTGAATCTGATGGAACTCCATATCTTTCATGGATTTGTCTCTGAGTTCCTCCAACTCTATGAGTTGAGCATACCTGATTTGCAAGGGGATCTCTTTCTTCAAACAAGGCATATTGAGTGGCCAAGTCCAAAGCTACCAATTCAATTGAAATGGACAACTTAGCCTCTCTGCCATATACTAACACATAAGGAGAATTTCCAATAATCTTTTTTGGGGTGATCTTTTCTAACCATAAGGCAAACTTCAACTTAGTATGCCAATCTCTTTAGTTATCCTGTAGAGTTTTCTTGATTATCCTAATCAAGTTCTTATTAGTTGATTCTACCAAACCATTACCCTGAGGGTAGTAATTTGAACTTGTATTCAGATAAATGCCATTTTTTATTGCCCATTCTGAGACTTTAAGGCTTGTGAATGCCAATGCATTATCTGATATTATGGAGTTTGGGGTGCCAAATCTATGAATTATCTCATCATAAAAACTTAAGACAACACTCTTGTTTGATTCTTTTAAGGCAACTTCCTCTCTCCACCTAGTGAAATAATCAATTGCAGTGATTATCCACTTGTGGCCTACACTAGATGGAGGATTAATCATGCCAATAAAGTCTATGCCCCATCTCATGAATGGTTGCTCTACTCTGATTGGCTGAAGGGGCAGCGTTGCAAGCCTTTCTTTTCCTGCAAACATAGCACATTTGATACATTTTCTCAAATAATCATGACTATCCTTAAAGATAGATGGCCAATAGTACCCAGCCCTCATGATTTTAAAATCAATAGTCCTGAGGGAAAAATGATCTCTAGAAGGTCCATCATGAAATTCAAATAGGACATCAGCTATCTTTTTTGAATCAATACATCTTAAAAGGATGCCATTGTGATCCTTTCTAAAAAGAACCTCATCTATTAGCACAAAGGGAACAGATTGTAACCTATAATATCTTCTCTTTGTTGAATCTAGGCCTGTAGGACATTGCAATGTCTTCAAGTAATGATTCATGTTAGGCAACCAACCTGATGCCTTGGCATGTTCCTCTATAGAATGCACAACCAGAGATGCATCTTTTTGTTTTGATTTCTTTGAACTTTCACTCCCTACCAAATGCTCACAAAGACTTCTTCCTCTAACTAGCTTGGTGGTTTGGATATCAATGTCATATTCCATTACTTTGGTAATCCAACCAGCTCTTTTTTCATTTAGGTCCTTGGAAAGAAAAAATTCTTTGACACTTGGATGAGTAACCTTCAAGTGTACCTTGTTATGGGTCAATAAATATCTAAACTTTTTAAGACTTTTTACCACAACAAGTACATGTTTTTCTACAAAAGAGTACCTTTGTTCATATTCTTACAAACCTTTGCTAAAGAAAGCAATAGGCTACTCCAACCCCTCTGAATTTTCTTGAGTCAGCATTGCAGATATAGCATCATGACCTCCATAAGAATAAAGGATAAAATCCTTATTGAAATTTGGGTTTAATAGGGCAGGAGCTTCTATCAAGGCCTCCTTGATAGCTTAGAAATTGGCTTTCCCTTCTTTAGTCCAGCTAAAAGTTGAACTCTTCTTTAACATAGTTGTTAAAGGCTTCAATAAATCTGCAATATTAGGTAAGAAATGCCTAACAAAATTAATCCTTCCTATGAAAGATTGGAGACTTTTCTTATGATTTGGCAATGGTAGCTCTAGAATGGCTGCAATCCTTTCAGGGTCTATTGTAATTCCTTTCTTGGATACTATATATCCTAGCAACTTTCCTTCATGAACTGCAAACACACATTTCTTGGGATTAAGAGATATCCCAAACTCTCTACATCTTTCAAAGATTTTCCTCAGATGTTTGATATGATCTGCTGCATGTTTAGAATAGATAGTTATCTCATCTAAGTAGACCAGTACAAATTTATACATGAGGCTTTTAAAGGCCATATTCATTGCCTTTTGAAAAGTAGCACCTGCATTTGACAAACCAAAGGGTATTTTTTGATAAGCCATGGTTCCCCACTTGGTTGTCAATGTAGTCTTGTATTGATCCTCTTCATTAACTAAGATCTGATTATATCCTGAATAGCCATCCAATAATGAAAATCTCTCGAATCTAGAGACGCATTGTAAGATTTTCTCCATAGAGGGTAATGGATGGCGGTCTTTTAAAGAGGCCCTATTAAGTTCCCTGAAGTCAACACATAACCTCAACTCCCCATTCTTCTTCCTTACAGAAACAAGGTTGGAAACCCAACTAGTGTGCTTGATGGGGTAGATGATACCACTTTCTATCAATTTGAGCACTTCTTTATGCATAAGTGGCTCAAGCTTGGGATTAACAGGCCTTTGTTTTTGTCTCACTGGTTTGGCATTAGGTTCTAATTCAATAGTGTGCTGAACAAGGGCTTGATTAAAACCTTTGAGGTCTTCATATTGCCATGCAAAAACATCACTGAATTTTTTAAATAATTGGGTGTTAGCCTATTTTTTTGAATTAGTGTTTACCTTTCCAAATTGTAAACTTTTGCCTGGTTCCAACTCTAATTCAACACAATGTTCTTATTGAACTACCAAGCCAGCTTTATTCTTCTTAACTTGATCATCCTTGTTTAAGACAGTCTCTCAAGTGACAAGACCTCTAGGCATCTTATTAGACTTGAGTTGTATTACTTGGTCATCATAATTTTGCAATAGTCTTTCTTGGTTATGCTTTGAGAAGACATCCTCTTCAAACAAGAATTGCAGAATCTGCTCATCATTGTCAAACACTTGCCAATTAGTATCATTATTAGGGATAGAAGGTCTGACAATCACTTTGATAGGTTTTTGGGTCTCCTCCTTTGAAATACTATTAGGAATGTCATATTGAGACCCAATAGTAACTAATCTATCTGCATTTTGATTTGGCCTCCTAGGGATAGCAACAATATTGAAAGCACAAAAGTCTTCAATTGCATCCCAAAGTCTATGTTTGTATGCTTTCAAGGTGTCATTTTTGGTTGCACTTATCCCTCTCACTTGGTTGACTACTAACTCACTGTCACCATAGACCTTTAAGGCCTTGAGCCCTCTCTTTCTAGCCCACTCCAGTCCATTCACAAGACTTTCATACTCTGCAGTGTTGCTAGTGCAGGAGAAACTAAATCTAAAAGTTGTATAGTACCTTTCTCCTTTTGGGGACACTAGCATAGCACCACCACCAGAACCATGTCTACTTCTAGCTCCATCAAAAAAGAATTCCCAAACCTGATTGCTCTGATCCTCTGAATTAGTGTCCTCTTTGAGAAGGTTTGGCTCTATAGATCCACTTTCTTGTATTAAATAACTTCCCAAACTAGCATCCCAAATAACATTTTCTTAGCCTTTAAAAACCTTTTCTAATTCTAGTTCATCTAATAAAATATCAGGGATACTTTCTTTCTTAGTGCTTGCTTCTCTGATAGTTGGGAAATCACTGTCATCAAATATAGGGCAGCTTGCATTGATGGTATTGGACACATATGGATCTATATGATGTGCTTCTAATGATTCAGATTTGATGGTAACCTTGGTACCATATCTTGTGTGAAAAAGCATGTGAGACCAGTCAGAAGAAAGGCAGCCTCCTATTTTGGCTATAAACTCCCTTGATAAACATATGGAAAATAAAGTAGGGAGATCTATGATATATATATCAAGTAAGATAGAGAAATTAGGACTTGCATGGAGGATCAGACTGGTATCCTTAGCCACACCTATAGTATTAACTAAGGATCCATCAAGTTGTATAACCTTCTTTTGGAGGGGTTCATATTTAAGTCCTAATTGGTCAGCCACCTTTTTGGGCATTATAGTATTAGTAGCTCCACTATCTACCATACAATTATGTACTAAGGATTTTCAAATAATTAAAGATACATAAAAGGGAGGTGGTTTTGAGTTCCTACCTTGCATGGGATTGCCTTTGGAGTTGCAACTTGGAGCCTCCTTCTCTTGATCAGTGTTGACCAACACTAGCTTTGCAGCTTCTTTTGTAGGCTGAGGGGTTCTCATTTCAATCATAGCTTTCTAGAAAATTTTAGGTTGTCCTGGAATAGCCAAAGAGTCCCACATAGACATGGTAATGTTCACCTTCTTCATGTTGTCTACAATGTTGAAAGGTGTCACAGTGTGTACTCTTTGTTGTGCTTTTACTATGATGAGCTCTACTTCTTTGAGAGTCTGGCCCTCTTTGCTTGTAATGATAGGAGCCTTCTTAAATGTGATGGGAGGAGCCTATTGTATTGGTACTATAGGTGTGGTAGCTTTAATCCCAGAATCTACTCACTCCATGTCTTGAGCTCTTCTCTTTGACCTTGTGTTGGTAGTAATGGAAAGTTCATCAATGACTCCATTGAAGTCTTGTTGCTCCCAATTAAAAAGATCAGTCTCATTATCTTGTGGTTCTTGTTGAGGAATTGATCCACTGGAAGAAGCCTCTAATTGAGCTTGTGAGGCATTCTGAACCATTAGTGCTTGATTCATCCATCCATTTGAACATGTAGCCTAATTATGAGGCTGATTACAAGGGAAACACCATTCATTGTCCATAACCATATTATTTTGAATAGGGACCATGTCCCTAACTGGATTTATAGAATTAAGAGGAGTAGGGTTGTATGGTTGGAATGGTCTTTGATTAAAATTATGCCTTTTTCCTTGATAACCCCCTTGGTATGGTGGCCTATTTTGTTGATAAGGTTGTCCCTAATTCTGATATTGTTGATTAGGACCTTGGCCTTGTGGCTAAAAGGGTGGTTTGATTCCTTGCCCTTGTCTCTTTAGGTTTGTGACCTCTTTAGTCAAAGTCTGCAGCAAATTTGTCATTTCTTGCTGACTAGTTTGTTGACTATTCTTGATCTCTTGCAACTCTTGAGAGAAGCTTATTTTTGGCTCCTGACTACTAGTACTAGCCTAAGGTGCCAATATGGTGGGAATAGGAGTAAAAGGAGGTACTTGTAGAGGTGCAACGGGCTAAAGGCTAGGAAAGATGGGCATGGGTGTCCTTCTAGCTATCATACCTGCTTAGATTAAACAATTTTCAGCTCTGACAGCTATGTCAAAAGCTTGGGGTAAAGAGGTACCACCCATAGATTGGATCATGATAGAGATTTGACCATTCAAACTTTGCAAGAAGTATAGAAAAGCATGGTTAGCTGATGGCCTCACTGAGACTGGAATTCTATTCCATGTCTTGAGGAATTTATTGTTATAATCTGTCATCTATTCTTGAGGGTCTCTTTTAATGGTTGTTAACTGCTCCACCAAAGAAAAGTTGTCTGATTTATCTTCAAAATGTTTACTCAATGCATCCCCTAATTCATCGCATGAATTAATGGAACCAATAGTTAAAGTTCTAAACCATTCAAGAGCCTTACCTTTTAGAGAGGCTGCTAATAACTTAGTGGCCACATCTTCTTGAGTTATGTTATGTATACTGCAGATAGTGGTCAGATCTCTTATATGCTCAAAAGCTATAGTTTGTCCTTCACTTGTGAAATTAGGTAGACTCTTTAGTGCCACCAAGGGAACGTCATGATGTTGAGCAAAGTTCAATGGGCTCCTTTGGTTGAAAGGTGCAAAAGCAAACTGTTTAGCCATTGTAGGAGCTGAAACTTGAGAAGAAACTATGTGAGTTGTATTTGGTGTTGGATTTGAATCTTCTTCTAGATCTCTGGTTAGAGATATTCCTCTTCTTCTGAGATGAAAGGGCAAAGGCCTCCTTTCTAAAGTATTAGGAGGTGTAGATTGTACTCTCCTTGCCGGAGATGTTCTCTAAGTTGATCTACCTTTGCAGCCTCTTTTTAAGGGCAACTCTAAAAATTTAGTACGCTTTGAGCTTCTAGTCTCAATCTTTCTCATAAACTTTGACCAAGTTTAGCCTGGATCTATGAAATCAGTGGAGTTGCCAAATATACTTGATAGAAAAACTTCTAAAAGTCTGTATTATGCAATCAGTATATCAGAGTTAGCATAATCTTTCAAAGATGAACTTCTTTTGTAGTCAAAAATGTTATGCCCAAGGTGAGGTATCTTTGAATCTAAATCCTTGGACTTATAACAACACCTTGAACATAAATCTAAACATTGGTCCCATTGGGCATGCCAGAATTGTTATACACTAAGTTTGCACCCTTGTTTCAAGCTCTCTTGGTCATGCTAACTTAGTATAACATGGGAATCATCTCTAGCTTGTGGGACCTATGCTAGTTGAGATGAGACCTCCAGGTTATAGGTTGGTTCCTCTTGGATGATCACCTTAATTTTCTCTTTGACAGGAAAGTAAAACTTGAGGGGAAAAGGGATAGAAGGAATGCATGAAAGGGAAGTGACTAAAAGAAAACTATCCTACTAGGTGATACACCGAAATGAAATGAACACAATACACTGACCAAACTAGCATGAAAGCTCTCAGATCTAATAGAACACAATCTTTCTAAACAAGCTTGCATAAGTGTTTCACAGAGGGGTCTGAACAAAAGACACAAACTGTGACTTTCAAGCAGATGTTCTCTTCAACAAAAGGGCACAAGAATGAGATAGAATGATAGGGGGTTGAAGTATACCCACAAACTCACTCAAATTAGATCAAACACAATAGTACACATATAAGCTAAAAGAAAGAAGGGCTCTAGAATTCCAAGGTTTCTCTAACAAAGCCAGTACATCATATTCAATAAGAGAAATACAGACAAGGGAAAGACCATAGGGAAAAAAATAATTACCACAGATAGCCTCTATTGAATATGAGATTTCAATGAAAGGTTACAGTCTGTAAGAGCCAGAGGGCAGAACAAATGCCACGGATAGCTCCTAAGAAAGAAGAATTCTTTTTACAAAAATGTAAACTCTGAGCTTCAAAAGCTCCCAAAAAACCATTATATACATCTCCTTTTGCAAAAAAATAGGAGCCAAAACCTAATTAGCATTACATAAATTGTCATATAATAATCAAACCCTAACCCTGTCAATTCTGATCATAAATGTATCTTTGAAAATATCTTGGCCGATCAGATATCTTGCATGTCCACCTCTGCAAGTTGAAAACCTCACACCATAACCATGGCCCTGCCTCTGCTGAATTGAGTCTATCATGAATGCTCAAATCTGAACCTTACAAATATTTGAGTTTTTTTGAAGTACAGAAGACCAAAGGTGGCACCAACCTTTAATGCTTCTTCGGTGCAAGAACATCAACATGGTACCCTGAGAAATTAGCAAGCAGCGGCCATCAGATCTTCTTCATCATCCTCCCAACTACAACTGTCCTGAAGACATAAATTCTAAGCTACCCGCAGCTGCATTCGATCAACAACAAGAAACTAGCAAGAAAACCCCATGAAATATATTTAAATTTGAAAACAATGGCTAGCTGGTTCAAGTTTAAAACATGGTCATCGATATCATTCTTGCCTGGTAGATGAACGGCCCAGATCACCTTTGTAACAGTTGCAAGCCCCTTTGAAAATTTTTTGGCCACATCACTGGTCAGAAGCCAATAAAAAATGAACACCTCAGCAAAACATAGCACATCGGACCCACAAAATCCTTAACCCTTCATCAGATGCTTGTCATTATACCGCGATACTAAACATCATACATATTACTTCAACAGTATAATGACAACTGTAGATCTTGCTCGAGTCTTAACCTGTCCCATAAGCCAAAGACCTCAGGCCCATTGACAAACCTCCACATCACAATTCAGCCAACCAATAAGAATTGAACACCTCAGACTATGTGGCAGTGGACCCACTGAGATGAAGCACTGCATTGGAATGAAGATCAATGGTCATCGCAATACCACAAGGGGGAAGATTAAGTCTTACAAACATGCAACAACCATTGGATCAAGAGATTAACCCTATTAATCAAGGACACTTATGATTCTAATAAACCGGTCCTAAACCTGCCATGTGTCGCATTTTCATTTTTCATTGATTTCCCCCTCAAATCCATCTGGCACAGGGCACACCTGACAAGAGTGCTAAGATAAAGAAGAGGATCGATGGTCATCATTATACCACAACACTTAAAAAGGCATCACCTTTACCCAACGGTATAATGATAGCCATCGATCTTTCTCGGATCTTAACCGCCAGCTAAGAATGAGGAACGGGACTGCCTAGGCAGGTGTCACCCTGTCGCTATATCGCATGTTAGAAAGTCTGACAACTTGAAGTCTTGAGATTTAACGATAGCCACAAGTTTTATAAGGTAAGTTATTTTGGAGATATTGCTAGGAAAACTTAGGCTTTGAGGAGAAAATGATTAAAAGGGGCCCCGCCCAATGACCTAATGGTATAACACATAAAGGGGTCACTTTTAAAAGGCACATGCACCTAAAGGGACTTGAGTGGTCTGAAAAGGTAACAGTGAATTATAACCTGGCCAAGGGTTCTTAGGGGTTTTTGGGCTCCAACGATCACTTTTTCAAATAAAAGACCTATAGACCAGAGAGTTAAATAACTTGCAAAGACCAAAAGAAAAGGTAGAAGACCATGAAATTTTTAGAGTGCTCAATAGGATTAAAAAGTAGACCCTAGATGGAGTACAGCCTAGGGCCAAGATTAAATAGATAGGAAATTTTGGGCAACACAACCATTGATCAAATTTGCATCAACGGTCCTTGTTTAAAGATTAAAACTAGTCACACTACTTCTACACTTAATTCATCCTTTTAATCAAACGGTTGTTGCAACATTGTGATTAGTAAATATTCATTCATCTTTTCTTTGTGGATGTCAAACAACCATCAATTTTGATCATTCTTTACCCTCCCTTATATGCTGAAAACTCTAGCCCCACTAACAACATCCACATCATCATCACAACAACCAATGAAAATCAAACATGTCTGCAACTTCTGGCATCATACCCACTGCATCATCAGTCTTTTACCTACTAGAATATCTGACCATTGTTGCAACATCATGATTAGTAATAGTTTGTGCACTTCTTCTTTCCATACTCGCAACAACCGTTAGATCTTCAGGAAGATGTCGGACGATTAAGACCTTTGGTAACTAGGCCCAACTGACAACAAGGACAGTTGACAATCAGTCACAACATCACAAAGAAGAAAATTTGATGTCAGGGAAGCTTTGTGAACATGCGACAACCATCTTAGATCAAAAAGATTGAACACTAGAGAAAAAAAGCTCAGGGAAAGCCAAAGTTTTAGAGAAATTTATTTATTACAAAGGGAACCCAACATTTTTCTAATTGCTAACACATATGTCAACCACTTGACTTAAAATAAAGGTGCATGCATTTAATTAGATCTTAAATGATAAAAAAGGTAACAAAGAAATAGAAGGAATGCCTAGGAACTAGGGTTTCACCATTTTTTTTGAAGAACTAGGTTAACTTGGTAGAGGGCCATTTTTCAAGGATTTTGTAGGGTGATGAACAAATTTGTGACACAACCAACACAACTGTAATGTCCAATTGGGATTATACCTACTCCTTATGGTATTTATGGTAATACTTGAACCCCCTTCAATTTCAACCCTTCTCAAGGCTAATTCCATGCATAGTGATAGTCCTACTAAAGCTTTAAATTTTTCTTTGTTATCATTGTCATTTTCCAATGATTTGGATAATACTTCTATCATCTTGCCTTGACATGAGTTAATTACACACCTAGCCACAAAGGGTCATGGGTCACCTCTAGAATCCCTATCAGAATTCAATTTGAACCATCTTGGTATTGGGGAACACCATTTTCAATTAAAGTTATCTTTTTTGTTTGATAAGTTTCCTTTGACTTTCAAAAGTCTTAACCCATACCAAATTTTATTTATTTTATCATCCCATCTTGTAAAATAATTTATTTTCTTCCTTTTGAGCATGAATCATTGAATTCATTGTTTCTACTATAACTTCTTCCATCTTATTTGCAATCCACCCATTCCATATCCCTCCCTTGGAATATTCTACAATTCCTTTCATTCTAAATCTCCCAAGTTACAAATGAGGGTTAAGTTATCCATATGTTTCCAAATAAAATATTGTTCCATATTCTCGACCAAGATTGGAATAATGTCAAAATATCATTTGGAAGTGTTGAAATCAAGCCCAGTTTAGCACATAGTCATTGCCAACACTTTTTAGAGAAAGGGAATGTAGCATATGATTATCATCATCTTCACTTTTGTTGTAAAAGAAACAAATTGATGAACCTTGAAAACTTATCTTTCTAAAGAAATTAGTTGTTAGAAACTTTTCTTGTAGATAAGCCCAAGTGAAGATGATCACCTTTGGTAGACATAATTTATCCCAACATAGAT
This sequence comes from Chamaecyparis obtusa, assembly GCA_027943335.1. NCBI lineage: Eukaryota > Viridiplantae > Streptophyta > Pinopsida > Cupressales > Cupressaceae > Chamaecyparis > Chamaecyparis obtusa. The sequence continues at coordinate 131,131 of BSBK01010678.1, forward strand.
GAACTAGTAGTTATGTTTTTTCTCTTTCTTTCATACATGATAAAGAATTATATCCATCCTTGGAATTGTATACTCCCTCCTTAGAGCCTCCCCATATTATTTCATCATTACCTTATTTCAAAGAGATAAATCCATTTTCAAGAATTTCTCTTATGAACTCAATAAATTTCAAAACATGAGAACCACTTGGGAAGTTAGATAAACTTAAAATATATTCATTCTTGAATTTTTTCAATATTTACCTTTAATGATTCTTACCCATTTAAGATGTGACTCCCTATGAATTTTCTAAATAACTTTTCCCCTAGTGCTTTTTTCTGCCATAGTTGGTTCTTGATTCTTGTACCTCCATGCTTGATGGGATTGCATATCCTTTCCCATGAAATTAAAGAATAATTTTTCTTCACATTTATACCTTGCTAGAAGATTTCCTTAACTTCTTTATTAGATCAATATAAGATCCAGTTGATAGGGAAATACATGATATTAACTATATAGGGATTGCAAATAATGTTTCCTTTATTATTAAAATTATTCCTTCCCATGTTAGCCATTTAGATTTTCATAATTCTATTTTTCTATCTATTTTATCTTTTACTGATTTCCAAGTTGTAGTTGATTTTAGAGATTTATACAATGGCCTAGATATGGTCAAGTGACTTTACCATTCTTAAATCCTAGCAAGTTCCTTAAAACCTAATCTTGGACTTTTAATTTCACAAAAAAGAATAATATATGTGATTTCTCCTAATTTACTACTTGTTCTGAAGCTTTAGAGTATGATTTGAGCACTCCTTTCAATTATAAGGCTTATCCCTTATTCCCTTTTCCAAATAACATAGTGTCATCAACAAATTGTCGATGTGTCACTAGTTGAACTAAAGAAGTCACGTACACCCCTTTCAAGTTTCCATTCTTTTATAGGGTGGATAACTTTGTTCCAAGAGCTTTATCCACAATGAGAAACAAGAAAGGTGCTAACATATCTCCTTGTCGAGTTCCTCTTGAAATGTTAAAAATCCTTGAGGGTTCCCATTGATAAGAATAGAAAACCATGGCATGGATATACAATAGAATATTAGATCTATCCACACTTTTTGTAATTGAAACGTTTCCAAAAATTTAGCCAAGAATCTCTAGTTCACATTATCACACACTTTCTTACATCTAGTTTAATGATCATACTTCGGGACTTAGTTTTTTAAATAGAATGAATAGCTTCTTGGGAAATGATTACCTTGGCAAAAATAGATCTTCCTAAACCAAAGCTTGTTTGTTCTTCTTCTCTTAATTTTGGGAGTAAATTTTTTAATCAATTTTCTAAGGCATTTTTCAAGACCTTTTAGATGGTGTTACAAACATAAATTGGTGTAAACTCATCTAAGAATGTTAATTTTTCTTTGTTTGGAATGAGGGTTAAAAAATTGTTGTTTATGTCTCTCAAAAAAATTCCATAGATTCTTGTTGCCTATAATGCCCTAGTCATCTCAGATCCTAAAATTGGTCACCATTCTTGGAAGAAGCCAACTAGAGATCCATCAAGACCTGGTGCTTTGTCTAGATGAAGCTAAAATAAGGATGTATGTATTTCTTCCTCTGAGAATTTAGCCATCAAAACATTGTTATCCTTAGCTATCACAATCTGGGGGATGTCACTTAGCATCTCTTGTTGCACTAAAAAATCAGAACCCTAAAAAATATTTAGTAAATTTTAATAGAAACTCACTATATTTTTTTCTAATTTCTATTTGATCTTCTATAATTCCAGCATTTCCATCATTGATCTTATGAGTTCTATTAATAGTTCTCCCTTGTTTTGTACTTGTATCATCTTAAAATGGAAGCACTTCCATAATAAGAGTGTTTACCCCTCAGAGTAAGTGGTCTAGGGTCATGTTAAGCTCCTTGATTAGGTTTTTACATGTATCTGGCTTTCTCCCCCCATTTTGCATCTCTCTACACCTATTTTCCACTTTATTTCTGCATTTCCTAGCATTTTAGACTGACATCCTGATGTTTCTGACCTCAAGGTCAAAGTCAACCTTGAGGGTCAAAGATGAACTTGACCCTGACCTAGGTCAGGGATGACCTTGACCCTAACCTAGGATGGGGTCTACATCATCCTTGACCTAGATTTCAAATTTCAGGTTCCCATGATTTTTAAGTGTCGAGTTTCGAAAATATTTGTTTTCCTACTTTCGGGTCAGCCATTTCAAGTTTCAGAATGGTAAATCCTTAAATTGCATTTAATTTGGTTCCATTTCTAGTAGTTAAGGTTAATTGGAATTTAATTCCCCAATGTTAGCCTTCTCTAGAGGATTGTGCCCTAGATCACTATAAAAGGAAGCCTCCCTTTCTCATTTTTAGAATCCATTCTCATTAAGTAATCTCTCAAGCTCTCAAGTAAAATCAAGTGATCAAGAAAGAAAGAAGGAGAAGGAAAGAAATAATTTATTCATCCTCAAGATTCCATTCAAGCATTCAAGCATCTATCAAGGAGATCCATTGTTAGCCATTGAAGGATTCAATCTCTTTGGAGGCCCCTTGAAGATTTATCCATCCATATTCATCCAAGTCTCCTCATATGAAAAGATCCATTCAAGATTGGTGTTGAAGATCAAATTTGATTTATTTGAGACATCCTACATTCATTCTACATCCATTGGACCATCCCTACTTGTGGATTTGAGGATTCAAATCCTCTACAAGGACTTCAGCATAAGCAAGGTGAATTGTTTCATTTACTTTGTTTATGCACATACAATTTCAATTTAATTTCAAGGTTAATTCCTAAACTGGGGTTTGACCAAGGCAAAGCCCCCATAGAAACAACAAAAACCTTATTTTTCTTGTAGGTATAGGTGGAGAACTGTGAATCTGAGCTTGGATCTTGATACCCTTTTCGACAAACTTCCAAGATCTACAAAGTCAAGGTTGACCTTCAAAATATTAACATAGCCTTTGACCTTTTATCGGGGTCAAAGACTACTTGTTGTCAAAAAGATAAAAGTTTTTTGGGTTTTCTTCGTCTCGGCATTTCTAGTCTAAAACAGTTTGCAGAATTGCTCGAAACTACACATGGACATCAGAAGTCAGCATTTTCTAGATCTGCCCTATTTTAAGGTTAGTACTTCCCTTTCAATTATTTCATATTTCAAGCACATCTTCTTTATAGGGAAATATAATTTTTTCTCCTTTATTCACATTCTAGATAGATTGATTCAATTATGCATTAACCTTTTGGTTGATCAATTTGGATCTCTCCTTTGGGAATTTAGATTTAGAAGTAGATCTCATATTCATTCTTTATGCTTTCTTTTATGATAAATCTTGCATGCTAATTAGAATTCAAAAAAACAAAAATATTCATTCTTTATGTGTCCTTAGTTTAGTTCATTTGCATTGCATTGGTTTATGAGATTTACTACTACTAGTCCTACTTATAACATTCTAGTTAGAAGAAGTTGTAGACTCATGGGTGCCTTTGATCCTAAATCTTCCTCTCCTTTCCTTAGGATCCTAGATGAGAATTTTATTCTTCATGATTCCAATCCTATTATGGAGAAAAAATCTTCTCACTCATCTCATGATGAGGATGACACTTTAATAGTTCCTCCTAAACAAGTCCAAAAACTTTCAACTGAACTTAATAAAATGGGTAATTGGCTTATTCAAGAGACCCATAATCAATATTCTATTCAAGCTATAGAGGCTCTTAAGAAATTTCTTTGTGATAGTGATCAAGTTGTTAACCTCTTGTGTGGTATTACTCAGCTCATGGATTCAAATGTTAAACCTTTAGCTCAAGAAGATCAAGACTTAGGGTTGATTCCTCCTATCACTATTGTAGAACCCTCTTCTAATCCTTTACCTAGTATTCCTACCTATACTCCTTCTTTGGTGACTGTGATAGTTCCCTCTATTTATATGAGTGTTCCTCCAGTGTCCATTCCTACATCACAACCTTCATATCATAATGTTCCTTTTACTTATTCCAATCCGCTTCCAACTTTAGTTCCTAGTGTTCCTCTAGTTGTGTCTTTTATTCCTACAACTTCTTACACTTTACCTAGTGTTTCTAATGTTGCTATTCCTCCTATTTCATCTAATGATTCAATAATCACCAGTTTAGCTCAAAATGTGTCATCCTTAAAACAACAACTTTCTTCCCTAACTCAAAACAAGTTTAGTGTTCCTACATGTGACATGGGAAGTCCTTTATCTCGAGACATTATTTGTACTCCTGTTCCTCAGCAAGTTGATATGCCTCATCTTGAGAATTACAACTGGAAAAGGAGACCCCTTTCATCATGTTAAAACATTCCAAATCCTTTGTAGTGATTATGCTCATGACCATAGGATTTTAGCCAAACTATTTGCTAGAACTTTATGTGACAAGGCCTTACAATGGTATTGTTCCTTGTCTCCTTATTCTATTGATTCTTTTTCATAGCTTTCTAATGCTTTTATTCAACAATTTCAAAACAACATTGGCCCGCAAGTGTCTTTGACTAATTTGATGCATTGTAAAGAAAGTGCTAAAGAAAAATTGACTAAATTTATTGGTAGATTTAAGCATTTGTATGCTTAGATTTCCTATCCTATTCCTAGTATTGATATTCAATGTATGTTTATTTTAAATTTTTAAAAGGATATTAGAGATAAGATTCTTCTTACTGAATTTACCTCTTTTCAACAACTTTGTGCAGCAATTCATCATTATCAATTACAAGTGAGTTGATTTGAGAGCACCACTCCAATGGCTCCTATTCTAGTTGATAAAAGTGGTGCTTCTCCTAATCCAAACAAGTTTAAAAAATTCAACAACTATGTCAAGATAATCAAACAAGCGAATGTAGTTGTTGATCAAGTTGTTGTTGCATCTCACAATGCCACTTCTACATCCACTACTTTTCGATTAAATCATACATTTACTCCTCTTTTTGAATCTTTACATTATGTTATGAATAGGTTATTAACTTCTAATATGATTACTTTACCTCCTATTCGATCTCTTTTACCTTCTATGATTGCATCTAAATCTTTTGATCCAAAATATTTTTATCAAATCACCATCAGAATGGTCATGATACTGAAGAGTGTTATTCTTTAAAACATAAGGTTCAAGACTTATTGATTATAATTCTTTATTTGTGGATAATCTTGATGGTAGTGGGAACAAATCTATCTCTCCTCCTAATCAAAACCTTCAAATCTATACAAATCCTTTACCTACACATGATACTGATACCATTGCTCAACCATTTGCTATGGAAATTGTGTATGATTCAAAGATGGATGATCTCAATCATGTTTTTAATCAAGTGGAGTATGTTGGTCAATCTTTATCTCCACCTCAACCTCAACCTCAACCTTAGATTCAACCTCAAGTTCAATCTCAACCTCAACCAAAACTTAAGCCTAAATTGAAAACTCAACCTAAATCTTGACAAAAACCTAAGAATAAAAGACCTCAGGAACTTTTGATTACCTTTGATGACTCTAAGACTATTAAATCTCTTGATGGTCCCCTTTACATTTATGCTAGGATTTCTCATAAACCTACTTGTGGTTGTCTTGTTGATTCTACATCCTTAGTCAATGTTATTACTGAAGAAAATAATTTTATGAAAAGCTTACAATGCAATTCTTATGATACATTGGATGTGTGGATTCAAACTTGCAATGGTTTTCTTTATCCTTCATTTGGTTCTATTACTTTACCGGTTGAACTTTGTGAAAAAATTGTGAACATTACCTTTGTTATTATTCCTACTTCTGATCAATTTCAAGTTAAGCTAGGTTTGTCATGGTTGAATGCCATGCATGTTGTTGCTTCACCTATCCATAAATGTTTTAAATTTGTTCATGATGAAGAAGTGAAGATAGTTAATCATAGTTTATATTAACCTTCTAGACCTAGAGATTGTGTTGCTCTTGATTTCTTTTGGCCTTCATTACCTCATTCATGTCCTCCTTGACCTGATAATATTTTTTGTTCATATCAAGCTTATAAACATCATAAGATTATTGAATTAAGAATACCTCCTATGGATCGTAATCATGGTCTTTTTCCTACACCTTCTATACCTCCTTTAACTATGGCTTCTAGTTCTATTAATCAAGTTCCTCCTATTGCTAATAATCCTATTGATCTTCCTAAAGAACCTATGAAGGATCCTATGATTGTTCCTCCTAGTTCTCAACCTATTTCAAATAAATCAAAACATAATCAATCTGCTAATGAACGTCATAAGAAGCGTCATGCTCATGCTAATGCTCATAATTCTATTCTTCAAAGATCACTACCTTCTTTGGATAAAACTATACATGATGTGTTAGAAGAAGTTGTTACTAATAATGATGTTAAGATGCATGATTATGATGATTTTATTTGTATCTTAGATCCTCTTTTGATTAATTATGAATATGAGACTATTGACATTGACATTGATTTACCTAATATGCTTTCATCATAATTAACACTTAAACCTAATAACGAACATGATGATTCTCAAGAGGATCCTTGTTTGGAATTGGATATCATTCTGACTATGTTGGATATAGTCCCTCTTGTGAGTTATCCACCTTCTCTAAATGATATACAATGAGATGGGGAGAGTAAGTGGCACACTTGATCAGCTTGTCCTTCTTGGTAGCTTTGTTGTGTGTTTTCTTGTTGTATTGTCCTTCTTCTGTAATGTGTTTGCTAAATGTTTTTAGATTCTTTTATACAACCCTTGTTACTCAGTTGGTACAAGGTGATAAATGAATCAAACCTATTGTACAATTCCTCTATATGTATCTATATTCTTCTATATGTTGTTTCATGTTATGTTGTAAATGTGCTATTATACGTAAATGTTTCCTTGTGTAATCTTCTTGGATTAGAGACGTGGTAGCACTGATTCTTTTTGGTCTCCATGTCATGGTCCAAAAATATTCTTCTTCGTATATCTATGTGATCTTTCCTCCTTTGTGATTGTAGTTCTACTTTCTTTGGGGAATGATGTCAATTCATTTGCAATAATATCATATATATTATCTTATGATCATACTGACCCCATGGTAGGTAGATCCCTTCTATGTTCTCTATATGTTTTTTTGATATTTCCCTTGATTTGTCTTCATCTAGGGGCATCTTGTAGTGGAAATGTAATTAGTGGAGTTGTTTATGTTTTCATTAATGCCATTGCTCATGTTAAAGTGTTAGAAATGACTTTAACGTGGGGACATATGCTCTGCTCACCTATTGCACACATGCACTTTTTGATACGCATATATTATTTTTCAAGATACCTTTTCTCCCTTTTTGGATTAGTAACTAATCCTTAAAGCATGGATTTATATTTTAGGATCTCTTGATCTCTCTAGTTTCAAATATATATATTTTTGATCCCTTAAGATCAGAGGTGTCCTTAAGACTGGATGTCTTTTTTTGTTTTTATTCTTATGGAATAGAATATTCCTAAGGGTAAATCCTTGATGGGTTGACTAGTGAGTAGCCACATTCACTAGGTGGTTCAATTCCATCTTTCTAGTTGTGTTCTTTCCTTGTGTACTTCACAATGGGACATAATTTCTCATCGGATGAGATAATCACACCCTTTTTCTCTCTCTCTTTAGAGATGTCTCTCTTATTGTGATCTTGGACTTGACAAAGACTTGAGTCCCTAGGGGCTTGAGGTTTCCCCTTGTCCCTTTGATTACAATAAGATTATATTTTCATTTTGATCTCCTTTACTAAGAGTTTGCATTGAGTCCATACTCTTGCTAAAGTGAGGGCTTAATGTATCATCTTAAAATGGAAGAACTTCCATGATAAGAGCATTTATCCCTCCAAGTAAGTTGTATGAGGTCATGTTAAGAACCTTGATTGGGTATTTTCATGTAGATGGCTTTATCCCCCCATCCCACTTCTCTTTGCACCTATTTTCCACTTTATTTCTGCATTTCCTAGCATTTTGGACTGAGGTCCTGAGGTTTCTGACCTCAAGGTCAAAGTCAACCTTGAGGGTCAAAGATTACTTTGACCCTAACCTAGGTTAGGGATGACCTTGACACTGACATAGGGTGGGGTCTACCTCATCCTTGACCCAGATTTCAAATTCCAGGTTCCCATTATTTCTAGGTGTCGGGTTTCAGAAATATTTGTTTTCCCACTTCCAAGTTGGCCATTTCATGTTTGGGAATGGTAAATCCTTAATTTGCATTTAATTTGGGTCCATTTCTAGGATTAAGGTTAATTGGGATTTAATTCCCCAATGTCTGCCTTCTCTAGAGGATTGTGCCCTAGATCACTATAAACAGAAGCCTTCCTCTCTCATTTTTAGAATCCATTCTCATCAAGTAATCTCTTAAGCTCTCAAGTGAAATCAAGTGATCAAGAAAGAAATAAGGATAAGGAAAGAAATCATTTATTCATCCTCAAGAATCCATTCAAGCATTCAAGCATCCATCAATGAGATCCATTGTTAGCCATTAAAGGATTCAATCTCTTTGGAGACCCCTTGAAGATTTCTCCATCCATATTCATCTAAGCCTCCTCATATGCAAAGATCCATTCAAGATTTGTTTTGAAGATCAAATGCCATTTATTTCAGACATCCTACATTCATTCTACATCCATTGGAAAATCCCTACTTGTGGATTTGAGGATTTGAATCCTCTACAGGGACTTCAACATAAGCAAGGTGAATTGTTTCATTTACTTTGTTTATGCACATACAATTTCAATTCAATTTCAAGGTTAATTCCTAAATTGGGGTTTGACTAAGGCAAACACCCCATACAAAAAACAAAAACCCTCTTTTTCTTGCAGGTACACGTGCAAAACTGTGAATCTGAGCTTGGATCTGGATACCCTTTTCAAAAAACTTTTGAGATCTACGAACAAAGTCAAGGTCAACCTTCCAAATATTAATTTAGCCTTTGACCTTTTATTGGGGTCAAAGACTACCTATTGTTAGAAAGATAATAGTTTTTTGGTTTTTCTTCCTCTCAGTATTTCCAGTTCGAAACAGGTTCCAGAATTACCCAAAACTGCACACAAACATCACAAATCAACATTTTTGAGATCTGACCTATTTTTAGGTTAGTAATTCCCTTTCAATTATTTCAGATTTCAAGCACATCTTCTTTATAGGGAAATATAAAGTTTTCTCCTCTATTCACATTCTCTATAGATTGATTCAATTATGCCTTAACCTTTTGGTTGATCAATTTGGATCTCTACTTTGGGAATTTGGATTTAGAAGTAGATCTCATATTTCCCCCATACATTTTAGGGTGGATACTATTTCCACCTTATTCAGTACTGTTGTAGAAAAAATTTTCTTTCTTATTCCCTTATTCAAGCCAAACCTCTCTAGATTTATGCCTCCAAAAGATTTATTCTTTAGCCAAAATTTCCTCATATTCCTTTAATAACTCATTTTCCTAATAGAATATTTCCTTATCCATTACATGAAGAGTGACTTGTTCATTTAGTTCCTTCATGCTTTGTTTAATTGATCTCTTTATTTCAAAACTATTTTTAAAGTGGTTCTTGTTCCATTCTTACAATTTTACTTTGATTTCTTAGATTTGGATATAAAGAAATATAATTTGGATCCTTCAAGCTAAGATTATTACAAACATTCATCTATCAAACCTAAAAAGAAATCATATTTCATCCACATGTTTTCAAATTTGAAGGGATAGAACATTGGCTTATCTTAACTCAATATGCCCAACTATTTGGGAAAATGGTTTGATCTTGATACGAGAGAAATGGATGCCTTCAAATAAAAATGGAAAGAAGCTAAGTCACCTCTGTATAATAATCTATCCAATTTTATGGTATATGACTAAAGCCAAGTCTTTTATTGTTCCATGTGAACATTTCATTCTCCAAGTCAACCTCCATGACATTTTCCTTTTGTCACCTAGTTTTTGAAGTCAATCTGTGGCTGAAATTATTTTTGTATACCCCTGTTTTTTATGATAGATTGAGGATGGCATTGAAGTCTCCACCAATGATGAGATTATTTTATTTCCAGCATCTAAAAATATTACTTATCTCTTCCCATACTTACACTTTCTTTTTTTTCATTATCAGACCATAAACATTAATTTAAGAGAACTTCAAATTTCTATATAGGTTGTGCACTAATCCTTCCAGCCAATTGAATCTACCATCCAACTTTTTAAACAGAACTGTGCTTGGGTTCCATAGGATTTCCAATCCCTCGAGGCACCTGTGGCTTTTATTGATTCTAATTCCCATTTGTTTATTGATCTTTTGAATTTTTCTATTTGGTTTGCATTTAACTTTGTTTCTTGAGGCATGATTACATCTTCTTTGAATCAAAAGTTACACCATTTGATTAAATTCTACTTTTTAGAAGCATTCGTGCCTCTAACACTCCATGAAATAATTTTCATTTCTCCTTGGGAATGAACTTCCCCTTCCTTACATGAAAATAAGTTGTGATTTTGTTTTGGTCTGACTCCTCTTCTTCACTTCTCAAGTAAGAAAGGGATTTTCTCCCCTTTCCTTTCTTCTTTTTCTTCCCACAAACTTGTGTTAATTTGGCTGGAAACATTTTTTCTATTCCTAGTTTAGGGATTCTTACTTCTATAACTCCTAATGGCTCTGTATATTCCTCCACTTCTTGTATTTGAATTTCACAATTCTCTTTCTCATCAAACAGGGCTAAATCGAAGGAATCTAGCTCTATCTCTTCATGTTCTATAATCTCTATCTCCAAAATCTCTTCCCTCTCATAGAATAAAACCCTTTCCTCTAGACAACCCGAATCCAACATCCTATCAACAACGTCCTATTTTCTTCTTTCTATACTCTCATATCCCAAATCCACTGGACCTTTCTCATCTATTCCAAAGAGTGCATATATTGCTTGGAGTCTTCATGATAAATTCGTGCCTCTAACACTCCATGAAATAATTTTCATTTCTCCTTGGGAATGAACTTCCCCTTCCTTACATGAAAATAATTTGTGATTTTGTTTTGGTTTGACTCCTCCTCTTCTTCACTTCTGAAGTAAGAAAGGGATTTTCTCCCCTTTCCTCTCTTCTTTTTCTTCCCACAAACTAGTGTTAATTTGGTGGGAAACATTCTTTGTATTCCTATTTTTGGGCTTCTTACTTCTATCATTCCTAATGTCTATGTATATTCCTCCACTTCTTGTATTTGAATTTCACAATTCTCTTTTTTATCAAACAGGGCTAAATCAAAGGATTCTAGATCTATCTCTTCATGTTCTATAATCTTTGTCTCCAAAATCTCTTCCATCTTGTAGAATAAATCCCTTTCCTCTAGCTCAAATCAAAGGAACCTAGCTCTATCTCTTCATGTTCTATAATCTCTATCTCCAAAATCTCTTCTGTCTTGTAGAATAAATCCCTTTCCTATCAACAACATCATATTTCATTCCTTCTATACTCTCATCTCTAGAATATATTGGACCTTTCTCATCTATTCCAAAGAGTTCATATACTTCTTGGAGTCTTCATGATATATCGTAACTTTGATTAATTTCCCCTAAGTTGGATCCTCCTTTATACTCTCTTCCTTCCAAATCATTGCTTGGTTTTTCTTAAGGTCTGTAAGTGGTATTAGACCACCTTTGATTTATACTTTGTTTATCTTCCCAAGAGGCGAGCATCCTTCACTAATCTCAAAAGTTTGAGATATAAATTTATATTTAATTTAGTAATGTTATCCTTATTCCAACTTATGTTCTTGTTCTCTTGTAGAGGATTCTCATCTAATGCCAAATCCATTACTCTTTCTTTCCTCGAGGAACTATCTGCATCTACAAACTTCTTATCCTTATCTAATGCCAAACCATTAAAATTTATCCTCCTAGAGGAGAAATCTCTATCTTCCAATCTTCTTTCCTTATTCTTATTGTTTAATGGAACCGATTTTGACTTTGATATATTATCCTTTTCCATCAATCTTAGAGATTTTTTATTTCCTATTTATAGATGCTTGGTTCTAATGAGTTAATATTTGATTCCAACATTCTACTTACTTCCTTGTTGTTGGATTTCCCTTTGGGTCTACCTTTCCTTGAGTTTCTAGGAATTTTATCAATTTTTCCATTTGGCATAAAATTTCCTTTTGAGGAAAGTCTGTCTTTGTTGATTAGATCTACCAATCTTACATGAAGAATTTTCTCTACATCCTCTATAGTTTTATGAGTATTATAGGATGAGTTGATAATGTCTATAAGTTTTTATTCTAATATCCATCATCTCCTCCGCAAAAACTTGATCTGTTATTTCCTCTATAATTTTTGTATGGACCTCTTCCAAACATTATAGTATGAATCTTGTCATTTCTTGATTAATTATGTTTGATATTTCATATGCATATGATATCTATCCATTTTATCTATTGGGAACCATCCTTCTTCCCTTGAAACATCTAATTTTGTGAGAGCATCCTTTCTTCCTATATTCTTGAAGTAATTGTAGTATTGGGATTCCATTCTTTTAAAATTGTGTTTGTTTTTAATCCTGGTTTTTTTATCCAATCTCAAACTCTCAAATATTCCCACATACCCAGGCCCCTCAATGTATGGCTTATTCTTAATCTAATGTTCCTTACAAAGTTGATATTTATTTTCTTCATACCCTTGATGTCTAGTAGTGAAGATTTTTATTTCATGTAACCTAGTGCAATAGTGAGTCGATCTCTAAAATAGGGACCAGAGAAACAACATGATTTTATTATATTTAAGTATTTGTCTTCCCCTTCAGGTTTACTGTATTGATATTTCTAAGAATAAAGTGGTGGGGTTTCCTTTAAACTGTCTCTAGTATTCCTTAAACCTAGAGCTCTTAATTATTTTGTGAGTCTCCATACTTCATGGATCTTCCTCCACCTGGGTTGCCCCAAAGAATTTTATTGTTGAGATTGGAGGACCATCAATCGTATCAATATAATCATAAGCGATCCTTTAAAATTTATTTTATTTTATGTTAATTTAAAATTATAATATGTTATGTTAGTTTATTTTATTTATTTTTAATTAATTTAGTTTATTTAAAATTATGGTTAGTCAAATGTATGATTGTTAAATGATGAATTTTTTTAATAAAATTAATTTTTGTATTATTTAGTTTAATTAAATATCATTTAATTAAATTTCTTTGTTTATATTAGCTTTAAGTTAATTAATCTGTAAAGATAATTGGATTTAATTTTTAGTGGAATTTTTATTTTTATTTGTTAATAAATCAATCTTATTGTTTTATTTAAATGTGAGTAGATGCTTGTCAATTTGGGCTTAATAGGATATATTTGTTCATTGAATTTGGTTAAAATTGATTATAGTTTTAATTTTTGGTCGATGTTATCAAAACCATATTATAGAGGCTTAATTGATTAATAGAATTAATATTTGAAAATTGGTATTGGAATATATGTGGAACGTTTTCTTTTTATAGAAATAATTGTTTGCCAAGTGTTTATGCATGTATTGAAATTGGGCAATTATTCTACTGAATTCCTAGAATGTTATTAGGGAATATTCTTTTTTATTAGTGACATTAATATGCTTGTTATGCCATGATTCTTTTATCATTATTATGCGATCTATATACTGTTTGGATCATGGTTATAATGAAGTTTAAATGCTTATAGTTTCCTTTCTATTCTTTAAATTGTGAGTGTTGTCTTCTTGTTTCTGAACTGCATTCTTGTACTTATTGTGATATTGGGCATTAGAATGACCTAGGGGAAATACAGAGATTGGGAATGTTTTCATTTGTACTTATATTAGTATCATGTTTATGTGTATGGTTATTTTGATTATCATTCCTGATTCGATCTTATGGGCTCTTGTTGGTTGTTATCTGATTTCGGTATATGTGTAATCATTTGAGTTTCTGTGTGTGAAACTGCATCTAGGATTGCCTGGTTGTGTGCCTGTTGGGTACTTATATGATTATGAGCCTAGGGGAGATCGATTAAGTGCATCTTAGGGGAGTGGCTTGCAATAGGGGCCGGGACCCAAAGTGGTCAGCACTAGGGTAACCTATTGTAGGTTATGTAATTAAGTGATAACTTAGTAATTAAAATTTTGAGAGTTCATTAAAAAGATAAGTTAGAGTATGGTTATGATTAGAACTCCTCATATCTGAGAGAGAGAGTATTCTAATCCCACATGGTTCATATTGAGGGTCCGGGGCCCAGAGTGGCCAGTCCAGGGTAACTCAATGCTTGAGGGTTCGGGGTCCAGAGTGACCAATCCAGGGTATCTCAAGTAGTTAGACATGTGATGACACTCCCATAGCATGTAGCTTAAGTCATCTTCTGAGTTTTCTGTTATGCCTCTGGATTAGTGTGTATCACCTTTCACTTCATTATTGTGTACCTTGAGTAGAGAGCTTTCAGGATTCCTTGCTCAGTGGTTCTATCCTTGTTTGGTTTTGGTCATCCGATTGGGGTTTGTGGTTATCTCCTCAGCACGGTGGGAGTGGACCATTTAGGTTCACGAGGTCGGGTGGTAGTGATTCTTTACCATTTGAGATCCGACGTCCTGGTGCCGGTGCTGTTGGTTCTTCTGCAGTTGGATGCCTTCTTGGTTCTTCATTGACTCTTCATTGTTGGTTTCTTTTCATACCTTCATTTATGTAATCCTATAATAGTGTATCACATGTGATACCTAATATGGACATTGTACTTTTATGTTAGATTTATTATTACATACCCTGCGACATGTGCAGTGGATGTCAGTTTATTTATTATCATGGTTGTCCATGAGATTTGTAATATTGATGTAAGCTGTAATTGTATCATTTATGTTATGGAATCTTTTGTTATCTTTCTTTAGTTGTTTTATTTGTTCTTAAGTAATTCTACGTCATGGGACCCTCGAGTTTTGTAATCTATGTTGAATGTTGTTCATGTGAGTAAATGGTAATTGCTTCCACACTGTTGTGTATCTTGAATGTTAACTTTTTTTAAAAAAAAAAAATGTTCACCAAACTTAGTAGCAAGTTATAGGTTAACTTCTCTTGGGTTCCCTAGCGGGGCATTACAGGAGGACCATCAGTCGTATCAATATAATCATAAGCGATCCTTTGAATTCAGGTACCATATTTTGAGGGTTCTGGGGAATTCTTTCTCAGTGCCCCTTATAAAATAGATCCTAGGGCTTGAAGTGTCCTCAAATAGGGTTGATTTAAGAAAGATTCCTAATTTGTTTCCAAAGAACTCCTAGATATGTGTGTTTCTATATTCTAATGGGAGATAGTAGAATTGGATACAGATGAGAATGAATTTATTACAATCATATTTTATATTGAATTTTGGGATGTCACTTTGCATATCTAACCCAGATATTTTGAAACCCAAATATTTTTAAAAAAACCTTATCTCTACTAACTTTAGATTTCATCAATATCGCTATAAAAACCCACTTTCAAAATCTAGAATATCAACTTCTTCTAAATCATTCCAATTTTCATTCATCCATTTTTGGAAATCCTTTAATGAAATGGAGATATTCTAAAACTTACCAATTATGGCTTGTTGTTGTCAAAGCCTCATTGTTTGAACTTCTAAAAACTCCTCCGCAAATTTGATGGATTCTTTGCCAACTGTGTGGTTTGTTGGTATTGCTTCCTTCTTTTTACTTTCTTCTCTCTTCTCATTTGTGTTGGCCCTAACCTTGCTAACTTCTCCCTCTTTTATCCCCTTATATTTCCATATTTCTCTTGTTTTGACTTTTAGGGTTTGCAAACCTAATCTCTCATTTTCTCCAACATGTTTAGTCCTTTAAAAAAATCTCCCATTTTTCTAATTTTATCCTACATTAGCTTCCAAAGATGTAACTTTTTTTCTTACCTTACTATTTTCATTACCCCTTAGATAAATCCATCTCTTTCTCTTTGATGCCATATCATTTTGCCTCCTCTTAGTTTTGAGTAACATCCCTCTTTTCCTAAAGATGTCCCAATGGTGATTCGGCCAAGATTTCTTTAGGAGAGATAGATTGAAGGGTCTGTCATTTCTGAATGTTCTAGAAAGATTGGAATGATGTTTGAGTTTATTTCAAGTCTCCTTCCGAACCTATTCACCCCTCAATTATATTTTCTATATTGATCTTTCACTAGGGTTAGAGTTATGAGGTTTCTACTAGCATTTTTATAGTTATTCCCCTATTTTTTGTTGAATACATCTCCAACTTCTTTATGAACCCCTCCCATAGCTTCTCTTGGCTAATATAAAACACCTAAGGCCTAAATTTCCTATGATTTTCTTTTGTAATTCTCTATGATCATTTCTTACCTCTCGGATGTTCTATTTGCTTAGAAACGCACAAGATGAAACTTCTCATTTTTCAAGAATTGGTATTTTGAAGATTGTGTCATTAGGATAATTTATTTCTCACCAAGGTAGCTAGTAATTAAATCTATAAGACTTGAACTCATTTGTTCAACTCTCGGTATTTTCTCATTGGTTCTTAATCAATGAAATTAGGCGTCACATCCTTCTAATTAATAGATACCTATTAGCCAACGACATTCAAATTAAGACTTTAAATTTGATTTAATTTGATTAAAAATAGTCTAAGAAAACCATATCAAAGAGTTTGAGTTGAGTTCAGAGGACCAGAGCTCTAATACCAATTGTCAAGAATGGGAACACTGAGAAGGGGGGGGTGAATCAATGTTCTCTATATTTAATCTTTTACTTTTGAAACTTATCTTGAATGCTTAAGTATTGAAATGAACATTAACATAAACACAACACATTACACCAATATGATTATGGGGAAACCCTAATAGGTCAAAACCCCAATAGGGATTGACACCCAATAATATTCTACACTAGTGTATTGTGATCTTTGTTAGAAGATCCTTTATCCTGTTAGGAGTTGTCTTTACATTACTTTTAGTACAGTGACCTTGTCAAGGGTCAAACCCTATTAGGAGACTTTCACAATAACCTTGTTAGGGGTGGGGACACACTGTCCTAGAGCTCATTGCTTAAGTGGTGAAGGCTACAACCTTCTGATCTCATATACACACTATATCTATTGGATGAATTGGTGTTGTGACACTTCTTGTGAGATTAGTTCCTTAGATGTGTTGATGCTTTAACCACTTGAAAAGCACTAATACATCTTAACAGCTCTTCACATACTTCTACTATGCTTATCTTAACTCTATATCCACTTCCATGGCTTATTACAAAGGTGCATCTTATATTTATATGCGCTACCAAAACAATTAACTAGGTCAGCCTATAACTAATTACATACAATGCTTCTAATTAAATTGTCTCAAGCGTGTTTACAAAAAAACATAATTACATGTCTACAACATTATTACAATAGGTTCATAGCCTTTACAAAACAATATTATAACTACTAAACAAAATACCATCAGTCAATTGCATACTTTGTTCTGTTCTATCATTCATTGTTTGTGTAACTTCAACTGTCTATATCTTTTGAATACTTGCACATCTGATCATGCGCTCTTAGACTTAGCATGAATACATACTTACAAGCTTAACTTCAAGGGTGCATACCAAAACTATGTCATACACACATGCACTGATGCTCTGATCTATTGGTGCTATGCTAACTATCCAGTCTTTTGTACTTAGCCAAACACTGATCTTCTGATGATGTGCGCTAACTCCAAAACTTATATGACTTGGTTGCCATAATGACAACACTATATCAAGTCATATATGATAGTATAGTCAACTTTCCAACACTAAGTTCCATTGGAATCCCTCCTCATGTAAACATTAGCCACTTTCTGGTTAAAAAATTATGTTCCTTCCGTAGTGGCCAACTGTTCCGCAGAGTTTGCAATTAGATGCAAGGCAGGGGATAGATAGTCATTTTTCTTATTAGCCTTAAACAAATCTAAGGGACTAAAACCATTTTCCAAAATTTTCACCTTATAATTATGAAGTAATACTTTTTCTAATTTTAATAATAAAAAAATTCTCACTGTCGGCATGCAAATAATTGGAAACTCTATCCTTCTCAAGTTGAAAACATTCCTCAACCTTAAACAAATAGCTTTTCAAGAATAGAAAGTTTCATATTCTTCTAACATTGGTTTTTCAAATTCTTCAACATAGTGATCCATGCAACCAACTTTGTGTCCTCTACCTTATTTTCATCTTGATCTCCATCATAGTCACTCTAGCTACTATGCTAAACTAATATCTTCTCGTTGCCAAAAAAAAATGAATTTTTAAATGATTGACCAGCATTATCCTTATTATTTAGATGAGGATCTATTTGATGGTAACTCCCTCTACACCTAAATTTTCTAGTACATCTACAATTTTTTTTCCTTCTCTATATATATGACTCATTGTAACACTCTCGAACCTTCCCATTAATTCCAATGTTGTGTCTAGGAATAACTTGTCAGCATTTTTCAAAATAGATTATGCTCTTAAGGCTTCCAATATACCTTCAAACAGATTTTAAGAGTGGTTAATTCCAAAATTTATAAGGAGCTTAAGGTAATTGGACCAACTATAGGGACAAGACTACCCTCTGCACTTTTGGCTCTACAAGACCAAGGTGGGTGTACCTAATCCAGTGAAAACTATACTCTTACAACACCAAGACTAGATTCATATAACAAATGATAGAAAGAAAGTACTAAATGCCAACCAAACATACATTGAATCTCCATTGCTATGGACAAGCTAACAACTCCTCAACCAAAGTTTAAAATTTTAAGACCAGTTCCTGATTCAAATTTGATGATTGTAACAACCCTGATCAATGTGTGCTAATAGGAGATCTACTCATTTAGACCAGTGCCTTATCCATTAGGCAAGAACACCAAGACACATAAGATGCAAAGACTAGAAAATATCCAAGATTCATAGCTATAAATATATTTATCACAATCCTTACTACTTATAAAGAATCCTTGTGTAGACAAAGATGAACTCATATCCCATCCAAAGAAATATTTAATCCAATCCTAGATCAAAACTTGGGAATGAAAATACATACATAAATAATTATGTAATGAACCATAAAGTTCAAAATTCATAAAAACCAACATAGAAGAGAGAAAAGAACCAGATATTTGTATTAAGTATGATGAATCCTACCTATGCATCCAATATATCTCAAAATACAAGCTTGCAAATAATAGCTTAGACCTGCAACTTTTTATCTCTCATTAACAAATATCGAGGCCAAAATTCTTACAATCCTGACTAAGAATAGGGTTCACCAAAATATGCTAGTCAAACACCTAACTCCTAATACCTCTGAATGATCATGAAAAATCCTTTTATCACAAGGATTGCAACAAGCATCTAATCATTCAGGACAAAATTAAAAACTTCAACCATCCTTAAGCAATTAAATTACTGCAGACAAGACACACCACCTAGTACAAGGCAATCAAGATCAAACTAATCATCAACCTGAGAAACACATCAACTGGAACCCCACAAGGACAAATAAATCATCATTAAAACCCTTGTTAATTAAGGAAGCATCAGAGATCGCATGACTTTTTATCAAATTCTCCTTTGCATAAGCACCCCAGGACACAAAATCAGCATGTGACGACCAGCATGATCTTACTCATAAATTTTCACCCGCAACCGGGCTAGAACATGATCAAATTTGATTTGGCTTTATGAATTTTTGGCTCATTATTGTTGGACTACAACTGATTTGGAATTTGATTGAAGAATATATGATTTCAAGATCACTAAGGAGTTGCTGATTAGATATGTAATATGATTAAATAAGTATTATGTTGTCATTGATGTCAACTAGTTTGACAGCACTTATCTTGTAAGTTTCTATACTGAGACATCTGAAGAAAGGTGAAAAGAGATGAAGAACAGAGAAATCTACATGAGGAAAGATGTACATGACAGATGAGGATAAGGAACACATTGAGTAACTTGTTGATGAGTCTATGACTTGATGATATTGACTTTATTATGTTGCATTCATCTATGATGAAGTATAGAGCTGAAAGACACAAAGTAGTGTTGTCGGTAAATGAACTATTTCTAGTATACACTGACAGAGTGTAGTGTATACCAATCACAATATTAACTGAGTAGTGTTCACTGATGCATTTCTTTGTTAACCGACCAAGACAGAATGAATTAAATGATTAGTTTAGCTGATAAGATTGATGAGCTGGCAAAATTATAACATCGAGGTAATAGATAGTGTTTGTTACACAGATTGATGGCTAATGAAATTTAGGGAAGATCTAGTGGAGCAGATTGAAATGTGTTATTGACACAAGTACCAAGAAAGTTTGAAGCAGCAAAATCTATGAATGTGGTTAAGTGGAAAAATCTGATGGCGGAGAAGAAAATGATTTACTCGTGTACATAAGAGAACAAAATTTCTTTATGAATGGATGTTGGAAGAAGTAGAAACTGTAGGAATATCACATAAACAAGGTTTTCATGCATTTTGATCATACTAGTTAGTAAGAACCGAGCTACAGAACAATTACCGACCTACAAAGAGCAATTACCGATGGACAGTAAGTTGATACAATATTGAATCTAAAGTGAAATATTGATCAGAAGGATTTGTATGGACTAAATATTGATCTGTAATCTGCAATTGAAGTTGTATTAAGGTAGGTCATTTACTGTTACATATTTAACCATTGTATACAATCAAAATCTCTTAACCGAGTGGACTCTAAAAGTCTTATGATGTATCATTCATAGAATGAACATTGTTATCCTGTCAACCCCATAGTGAATGCTGGTTGGATGATAACTTCTAGTCTAAAATCCTCTAACAAGGTCACACCTGACAGTGTGTTTGTAAACCTTTAACAGGGTTGGGTCTTAACCGACCTCACTTCAGAAGAGTGAACAATTTTGGGTTGGTAGTCCCAGGTGGTTTTTCCCTTTACAGGATTTCCATGTTAAATCTCGTGTTATATGTTGATTGTGATATTTGTTGGTTATCATTCTTTACATGTTACATGTTAGATTTTATCGGTAACTATTATAGTATTTGACTGGTAATCGGTAAAAGCACAGACAATGAGAGTTATTATTGTTTACCGACAAGCAGAAATTAGAGAAGTTGTTTTGAATTATACATTTTATTTTGGGTCACTGGATAACTGATTCATCCCCCTCTCGGTTATTCTAACAATTGGTATCAAAGCTTTGGTTGCTTGGAATAGAGTTTAAAGGACTTAAGCATAAAGGTCTCAAGATGTATAAAAGGGAAGTACTGAAACTGAACAAAGAGAACTTCATAGTATGGCAAAGTAGAATGAAGCTACACATATCTAGAATTGGGAACTCAGCACTAGATCTGATGGAAAATGGCTACATACAACCGCCCACTGGTCCCTTAACTCTTGATCAACTAAAGGACAAGCATGAACACAATGTTACTATTATGGAACTCACTACTACCTATACTAACACTGAATTTGAAGATATCAAGACATGCACGACTGCCAAAGGAATGTGGGATAAATTAACACAAATCTACAGTGGAGATTTGAATGTCAAAAGTGCCCAAGCTGAAAGTCTGAGAGGTAGATTTGATGATATGAGAATGAAAGAAGGTGAGAACATTGTCCAATATTCTAATAGACTCAAAGAGGTGGTACATGCTATTAGAGCATATGATGGAGTAATTGATGATGAAACAATGATAAGCAAGATTCTTAGAACTTTGCTACCAGTTTATGTAATCAAGATTTCTGCAATTCATGAAACAAGAGCTACATCCAACCTTACTCTTGACACTTTGATTGGTAAACTTAAAACCTTTGAATTAAACAATTTTGATAATACTATTTTTCCTTCTATTGAATCCTCTTTCATGTCTTCTTTAAAGATTGGAAAGTCTAGTAGGAATAGTAAGAATTGTGATACTGATGATGAACTTGATGAGCTTGAAGCACTTATATCTAGAAGATTGCCCAAAGGAAAAGGAAGGTATAGAGGTAAGCTACCTTTGGCATACTTTAACTATAAAGAAGTTGGTCACATCACTGCTAGATGTCCTCAGAAGAAAGATGATGATAGATCCAAAGACCGATCTGAAGGAAGCTATGGGAGAAGAGTCAACAGAGGTTACCGACACAACAACAGAGACAACCAAGATGAAAAAGGCAAAAAGGTATGTTACATAGCTGAAGATATTGAAACTGAATCTGATTCTGATGATGATATAGAAGTCATATTTGTTGCTATGAAAGATGACTTAGAAGAGGAAGAGAAACATGAAGAGATAGCACTGATCTCAAAAGTAAGCAAAAATGATACATGGATCATAGACAGTGGCTGTACACATCATATGACCGGTAATGTAGAGAAGTTTGATCATCTTGTTGAATATAATGGAGGATCTGTGAGAATGAAAAATGATGCACCTTGTCTGGTAAGAGGTAAAGGCTCACTAATGATCAATGATAGACTACAGTGTGAAAATGCATACTAGGTAGATGGTCTGAACTATAATCTATTAAGTGTGGCTCAGCTAAACAATTCAGGCCACCGATTGGCTTTTGAGAGCAAAAAGGTGAAGATCTATGATGATGGAGGAAGACTTGTCAGAACTAGTACACAATCCAGAGGTAATCTATTCTATCTTGATATGGATCAGTCTTCTTATTTGTTAATAAAGGATGAAGATGCTTCATTGTGGCACAAAAGGTTATGCCATGTGAACTTTGACAACATGATCAAGATTAGTAGAAAGAAAAGAGTTAGAGGATTTCCTAACTTGACAAAACCTGATCATGCCATGTGCCATGAATGTTAGAAAGGTAAGATGACTAAGTCTAGTTTTAAAAGAAAAGAATAGTCAACAAAGAAGATACTTGAGTTGGTTCATACTGAACTATGTGGTCCTATGAGAACTTAGAGCTATTCTGGTGGTAGATATTTTATTCTTTTTTTTGATGACTATACTAGACTAATGATAGTTATGTTCCTGAAAGAGAAATCTAAAGCTCTTAAAATGTTTAAGTGGTATAAAGCTAAGGTAGAGAAAGAAACCGAAAAGGAAATAAAATGCTTAAGATCTAATAGAGGAGGTGAATTTATCTCTGATGAATTTACTAATTTTTGTAATGAGCATGGAATCAAAAGATAGGTATCTGCACCAAGGACACCTCAGCAAAATGGCATTGCTGAAAGGAGGAACAGGTTTATAATTGACTGTGCTAGAACATTAATGATATAGAAGAATGTTGCTCAGACATATTGGAGGGAAGCTTTTAGCACATCTGTGTATGTTCTTAACTGAGTACAACTGAAGGACTCCAACTGAACAACTTTTGAACTATGGTTTGGACACAGACCTACTGTAAGTTATTTTAGAATTTTTGGGAGTAAATGCTTTATTGTGAAAGATGAAAGAAATGGTAGATTTGATTCTAAAGGAGATGAAGGGATATTTATGGGATATTCCACTACAAGTAAAGCATATAAATGTTTGAATAAGGTTACAAATAAGATAGTTGAAAGTACTAATGTTCGTGTTGATGAGTTTGATGATAAGTACACAGAGGAAAGTAAAAAGGAACTGGAAGACTCCAGTAGATTCACTTACATTGAACATCCAGAGTATCTACCGACACCGCAAGCTGTAACAACTGGTCAGCAGGGAAACAATGTAGGACAACAAGCAACACAAACTGAGGAACAAGATGGAGCTACTGAGCAAGGAAATGACCCTGAACAGGATGAGCAAGAAAGGAGAAATCAAGTTTTGGCTAGTTTTTTCAGAAGACATCATCCTGAGACACAAATCATTGGAGACAAACATGCTGGAATGCAAACTAGAAGCAAAACAAGACAAGGTACATGTCTAATTTGTGAATTTGAACCTAAAACTGTGAAAGTTGCATTAGAGAATGAAGAATGGGTTAATGCAATGAAGGAGGAAATAGAGAAAATAAAGAAGAACAAAACCTAGTCCTTAGTACCCTGACCAAAAGATAAGAATGTTATCGGTACTAAGTGGATATACAGGAATAAATTGAATGAAAATGGTGAAGTCACAAGAAATAAAGCTAGATTGCTATGTAAGGGATATGCACAGGAAGAAGGCATTGACTAAGGTGAAACATTTGCACCTGTTGCTAGATTAGAAGGAGTTAGAATGCTACTTGCATATGCTACACACAAGAAATTCAAAGGCTATCAAATGGATGTGAAGTCGGCATTTTTAAATGGTATACTTGAAGAAGAGGTCTACATTGAACAACCTGAAGGATTTGTTGATCCTGACAATAAAGACATGGCATGTAGATTACATAAAGCTTTATATGGTTTGAAGCAAGCACCGAGAGCATGGTATAAAAGATTGCATACTTATTTGTTAAGTATTGGATTTGTTAGAACAAGTGAAAATGTCATGCCCTAAAATTATAAGAATCTAACCATAACCTAAAGAACTTATAATACTTTAAAACAAGTTAAATTAACTAAAGGATTTGAAGTCATTTGTTTCTTTTAAAACCCTTTTTGCAACATTATAATTTAATTAGATTGAAAACCTATCATAATAACTTTCTTAATCCAAGTATTCTATGACTTTTAAAAGAAGATAGTTACAATTTCACCCTTAATGGAAATAACTTTGCCTCCTCATTAATGGCATAAAACTATCTTATAAACACAAATATATAGTAGAAATTAAGGCTTATTTGAACCTTAATCTATTAAACTCATACTTTTCTTTGAAGTTGATCTAATCAACTTTATGCTATCAAAAAATAATTTAACCATCAATATAATTTAAACAACATAGATAAAAAATCTCTCTTTTGTATTCACATAAATACCCCTCTATAACATAGTTGATTTACAACTTACAAAAAAATAAATACTTTTACACAAAGTCCTCTTACTCAAAATAACTTTACAAGACTTCATAATTAACATTTTTTTTTTTAGGCTTAAAAACAAGCTCATTTATAAGGATGGATCACGAGATCACCAGATGTGTTTTCCCATAAGAACACTAATACAAGCCTTCCAAAAGCTTCAAACTAAACTTGCATAGAAATCTTTGGTTGACCATGGAGGCTCACCTCCCAACCTAGACCTTTGCAAGGCCACCCCCGAGCTAGGGGATCCAGAAATAAACATGAGACATACATACAAACAAGTATTCACAATTTTGAAAACAACAATATTTCATCAAGAAATTTCCTTCCATGGTTTAACAAGAAGATGGTCTCCAAGAAACCTTCTCCAAAAATAGGGTGATATTGAACTAGCCAAGGAGGAGAAGCCAAAGCATAATAAACTGTAATTAAGTCACACATGAATTTAAACAACCAACCTTCACAAGGTTCAAGCCATGGCCTTTAGCCATCTAACTTCTCCTTATCACCCCCAAAAGCCCTTAGGCATGCTTGGCATCATGGGCACCCATATACCCATGTTCATCCCTCCACACTTGGAGACTCTACACTCCTGGTGTCTCGACCTATCACCCTTCTAAGGTACTCTATCCTCCCAAGGATGTGTGTGCCTTAAAGACTCCCAAAACAAGTATGAGCACAAATAAAATACAACATGAACAAGAACTCAATAAAACATACATTGAGTAAACCAAAACTTCATACAAAACTTAACACAAAAACTCCATGCAAACCCATGAAGTTAAAATAAAATAATAACATGAACTCAACAAGACATACATGGAATAGTCCATAAACCACATATAAGACTCCATTAATGGAGCTCAAGCTATATACATACTTAAAAACATAAGGTCATCTTTACTCTAAGGAAACTAACCTCAAATCCAAGCTATGGAAATTACAAAATTGATTGTGAAGAGCTTTCCCTTTCCTTCTCCTTCTCTCCAAAACTTACTCCTACAAAAGGATCTTTCTCTAAAGGTAGAGAGTGGGTGGACAACCTTCTTTCCTCTCCTCTTCTCCCTAAATAGGCTCTAGCCAAGAAATATCTGATTCCAGCATTAATGAGGAAGCCTCTAGATAATTTCCTTCCTAAGTCAAGGTCCTAATAAATGACATTAATGACTCACATGGGAAGGGTTGAATATGTTACCCAAAATTCTCAAACTCTTCAATTTTCGCCACTTTGAAGAGGAGATATTTTAGGGGTGTCATAAATGAGTCCCAAGGCTCTTAATGGGTTGAAAATGACCCCTAACCCTTAAGGTATCAAGTGGGATGGTCAAAACTAATGCTAATCACCTTCTAGAAGCCTATTAGGTCCTCCTAAACTCCACTAGAAGTTTACATCAGATTTTCAACTTATGAAAAGGTCTTCCTAGTTACATTTACTAGTCATGCCAACACATAAGGACATAGGTGTCAAGTGACACACATAAATTACATTAGGCATGACTTATTTAACATTTCACAAAACTAATTTAAATACAACCATACAATTTACTTCCACAAATTAAACACATAAAAATGAGGTCTATGTCTCTTCCTAGACATGACCTTAGCATCACGGGGAATATACATAGGTTCATTCCTGAATCCTCGAATAGTTCCATGGTCATTCTTTCCTGCACACATCAGTAGGTCCACTAAATCTATACTTTAAGCATATAAGAATACATAATGTAATTAGAACATACATTCACTTATATATGCATCAATGATTCTTTGAATTTAAACAATATCTGCATCTAATCCATATGCATAACATAACACTCTTTAATAATCTTGCATCTTGATTACATCTTACATCCACATACTATTTCAATATAATAAACCATCAGAACTAAGTCCTAAATACAAATCTGCATCACAAACATAGAGTATTATATAGATTCCCTGATTACATATTTAGGTGTTGTTTGCAAGTAAAGGTTTCAACAATCCATAAAGTTTTACATGTATCCCAAAAGTCCAACTATAACAAAAATCAGTTTTAACAAGAAGACATACAAGTGAAAGATAGTGCTAATCTATGTCGTGATGGGGTAGGCCTCACAGAAAACAACAATTTGTATGTGAAAGGTGATACTGATGATACTATTATCATTGCTGAAATATTTGTTGATGATATTATCTTTGGAGGTTCAAATCTTGTCTGCAAGGCATTTTCTAATGAAATGCAAAAGGAATTTGAAATGTCTATGTTCGGAGAGATTAATTTCTTTCTTTGACTACAAGTGATTCAACAGAGTGATGGAATATTCATCACATAATCTAAATACATAAAGGAAGTACTGAAGACATTTGGCATGGAAGATGCTAAACCTATGGGAACACTGATGGCTACTAGATGCAAATTGACAAAGGAGGATGAAACTATAGAGGTAAATCAGACACTTTACCGATCCATGATTGGTAAGTTAATGTATGTAGTTCACAGTAGACCAAATATAGCACATGCTGTGGGAATTGTTGCAAGATTTTCAGCTAATCCTAGAGAATCACACATGATAGCTACAAAAAGGATCTTAAGATACCTAAAGAAAATAGAGAATTATGGATTATGGTATCCTAAGGAAGGGAAGTTTGAACTAAAAGTTTACACCGATGCTGATTGGGCTGGCAATGTGGATGATAGAAAAAGCACCACCGGAGGAGCATTTTTCTTTGGTGAAAGACTTGTAACCTAGACAAGTAAAAAGCAGGCTTGTATTTCACAGTCTATAGCTGAAGCAGAATATGTTGCTACTTCTAATAACTATTCAAACATTGCATATATCAAACAAGTGTTGGAAGGAATGAATGAGGTAATCACTGACCCGGTGATTATATATTGTGACAACACTAGTGCTATTAATATTTCAAAGAATCTTGTCATGCACTCTAAGACAAAGCATATATCTATTAAGTATCATTACTTAAGAGAACAAGTGCAAGAGAAGCAAGTGAAGTTATAATTTGTCACATCTAAAGAACAAATTGTAGATATTTTTACAAAGCCCCTACCAAAGGACACATTTGAATACTTAAGGACTAGACTTGGGGTCCATCCCCTATCTATCGGTCACTAAGGTGATCTGGTTGTTGCATCAGCCTACTTATATTAGAAGATCATTCATGTTGATGCAGCATACTTCACACTTTGAATCATGTTCAAGGTTGTGATTAAGTTTGAAAACTTGAACTGATTGGAATATCGGGATACATAGATACAGAGGAAGACATAATTGTTTGTTTATTTGTTTCTTTGGCATTGCTGTCAAAGGGAGAGATAAATAATATGAATAGGAACAAGCTATGGAAAAGGAACAACCACCGACGAGAATTATCTAAGGGAGAGACAATTTGAATGAGACAGAGTATTGAAGATCGGTTATAGAGAACAGAAGTAGGAACAGGAGAACTGAAAAGATGACAACTACAGAATGGTAAAGCTGTATTATTTAATGTTGATTTAGTAACGTAGTGATTAAACATATTAAGTCTATTTGACTTACAACATTTTGTTCACAAAGTTGTAGAATATATGTTTGGTATGTGTGTGGTACATTTCATATTACTTGAGTTGCCATCAATGCCAAAGGGAGAGATTGTTGGACTACAACTGATTTGGAATCTGATTGAAGAATCCATGATTCCAAGATCACTAAGGAGTTATTGATTAGATATGTAATATGATTAAATCAGTATTATGTTGCCATTAATGTCAACTGGTTTGAGAACACTTATCTTGTAAGTTACTATACCGAGACATTTGAAGAAAGGTGAAAAGAGATGAAGAACAGAGAAATCTACATGAGGAAAGATGTACATGATAGATGAGGATAAGGAACACATTGAGTAACTTGTTGATGAGTCTATGACTTGATGATATTGACTTTATTATGTTACATTCATCTATGTTGAAGTATAGAGCTAAAAGACACAAAGCAGTGTTGTCGGTAAATGAAGCATTTCTAGTATACATCAACAGAGTGTAGTGTATATCGATCGTAGTATTAACTGATCAGTGTTCACCGATGCATTTCTTTGTTAACTGAGCGAGACAAAATGAATTAAATGATTAGTTTAGCCAATAAGATTGATGAGCTAGCAAAAGTATAACATCAAGGTAACAGATAATGTTTGTTACACAGATCGACGGCTGACAAAATTTAGGGAA
Organism: Chamaecyparis obtusa; assembly: GCA_027943335.1. Lineage (NCBI taxonomy): Eukaryota > Viridiplantae > Streptophyta > Pinopsida > Cupressales > Cupressaceae > Chamaecyparis > Chamaecyparis obtusa. Next base: position 160,208 of record BSBK01010678.1, read on the forward strand.
GATCTAATGGAGTAGATTGAAATGTGTTATTGACACAAGTACCAAGAGAGTTTAAAGTGGTAAAATCTATGAATGTGGTTAAGTAGAAAAATCTAATGGTGGAGAAGAAAATGATTTACTCATTTACATAAGAGAACATAATTTCTTTATGAATGGATGTCGAAAGAAGTAGAAACTATAGGAATATCGCGTGAACAAGGTTTTCATGCATTCTGATCATACTGGTTAGTAAGAACCGAGCTACAAAACAATTACCGAGCTACAAAGAGAAATTACCGATAGACAATAAGTTGATACAGTATTGAATCTGAAGTGAAATATTGATCAGAAGGATTTGTATGGACTGAATATTGATCTGTAATCTGCAATTGAAGTTGTATTAAGGTGGGTCATTTACTATTACATATTTAACCATTGTATACAATCAAAATCTCTTAACCGAGTGGACTCTGAAAGTCTTATGATGTATCATTCATAGAATGAACATTGTTATCCTCTCAACCCCATAGTGAATGTTGGTTGGATGATAACTTCTAGTCTAAAATTCTCTAACAAGGTCACACCTGACAGTGTGTTTGTAAACCTTTAACAGGGTTGGGTCTTAACTGACCTCACTTTAGAAGAGTGAACAAGTTTGGGTTGCCAGTCCCAGATGGTTTTTCCCTTTATAGGGTTTCCATGCTAAATCTCTTGTGTTATGTGTTTATTGTGATATTTGTTGGTTATCATTCTTTACATGTTACATGTTAGACTTCACTAATACATTTGGGGGCATTTTACGACGGCTATGTGTCACAATTGCGATGGCTATGTGTCGCAATAGTGACACCCATAGACGTCGTAGTTTTTTAGTCACAAATTGTGACGTCTATGGGTAGCCGTCACAATTGCGACGCCCTCCCATCGCAATGTTTCCCCTTTACCCATTCTAGGCCTCTACCACATTGCGACGGCAGGGCGTCGCATTACGATGGGCGCCTGTCGCAATTATGACGCCCGTGGGTGGATTAAAAAAAATAATTATTTAATACATTGCTAATGAACCACATTAATGTTTTTTTCTTTCAACAAATGAGGACACTCACTGTAAAGACAACATGATAATGTACACTCACTGTAAGGACAATCACAAATGAGGACATCTCACAGTGACTGTCCCTTGTGTAATTGCCACTTGAATGTATTGCTATTCTGCCACATTAATGCTTTTCTTCTTCAACAAATGAGGATAGTCACTCTAAAGACAACATGATAATGTACACTCACAGTGAGTGTACATTATCATGTTGTCTTTAGAGTGACTATCCTCATTTGTTGAAGAAGAAAAGCATTAATGTGGCTGAATAGCAATACATTCAAGTGGCAATTACACAAGGGACAGTCACTGTGAGATGTCCTCATTTGTGACTGTCCTTACAGTGAGTGTACATTATCATGTTGTCTTTACAATGAGTGTACATTATCATGTTGTCTTTACAGTGTCAATAAATGCATTATTACTTAAACTGAAGAGTACTCTAAAAAATGTCATTGTGGAGTTCTGATTGCTTCCAATTTGATATACGCTTGTTCTACTTATGTATCCAGCATCATGTAAGAAAAGTTGATGCTTTTAAAATAGATTCATTTAGCCATGAAATGCCTATGCATGTTACATACAAGATTCCAAGGCCCAAAACTGATTACTCATTATAATTCATGTACAGAATGATAATCAACCACAACGAGGCATGCGTAGGCGTTGCTTAGATTTTGAGGCATTAGAAGCTCGCAGAAGAAACTTGACCAATGGCTCATGGAATGCAACAAACTTATTGCCTAAAACAAGAACATTGGTAACCACAGATGATGGTTCTGAAAAGAACACTTCACCATCAATGTCACGTGAGGGAACTACAATTTTTGATGGCAAGAAACTTGTAGTATATAAGAGAGATGCAGGTACAGATGCTGGGAGAAGTTCCCAATCTTTATCTGTTGGACAGTTTTCATCTTGCTCTTATAAAACATTTGAGGGTAACTCAGACAAGTCTGACAGCTCACTTAGAAATAATGGGCATTCTTCTATGTCAGTGGGTATGCCAACTGGGATTGGTTTGCATTTAAATAGCCTTGCCTCTTCAATGTCATTAAATTGTGGAACTGGGCTGCTAACAACTTCAAAGGGAGCTACTGGCATGCAGGGAATGATGACTTTGTCTGGAGTGAAGGAGGCTCCTGGTGACAGTCGAACAAGTTCTTTACTTCTTGTAAGCTCAGGTGGAAATATTTCAGTATCAACAAATACAAGCATGGCTCCTGGAATGCTTGTGTCAGTTGTGGAAAAGACTAGAATTGATCAACAGGAGGTGCAGTCTTCTAGAAACACACAGATTGGAGTCACAAAGTCCACTACATGTTTCCGATCCCTAACAGTTGGCATAAATCCATTGCAATGTAGGCAACCTTTTAAAACTGAATATATGAACTCAAGTCCACTTGACAAGAAGAGGCCAGTGCTACAAGATATTTCTCGACAACCTAGATTTGGTATAGGGGAAGAGTATAATCAGAGCAGTCCTAAGAAGAAAAGGTAATTGTAGGATTTTATCAAATTTACAGAGATTTGTCTTCATTTGTAATGCTTTGTTGTCTGGATAATTTTGAATTCACTTTTGCATCCTTTTCTTTAGCTTTGACTTTTTCTTTGAATGCCCAGAAGAAAGTCTGCCACGACTGGGGATAAAGAAGGCTGCAAACGTTGCAATTGTAAAAAGTCAAAATGCCTTAAATTGTGAGTCTTTGTGCACTAGAGTGGGTTTATTATTTGGTTCCTATGTCTTTTCTATTTGTCTCGGAACTTGAACATTGCTATGAAGGTCTATGTATTAGCACTTAAGAAAAGCAAATTGCAATCCAGAACATTCTACGTACCTCTTAGATGCAGCAGATCAAATAATTAAATAAATAGATGTTTTTTGATTTTTGCATTTCAATTCTTGTATTGACATGACTAGATTTATAGTTTTAATTTAAATGAAATTCTTAATAGTACTCTTGCAGGTATTATGAGTGTTTTGCAGTAGGAGTATACTGCGTTGAGTCCTGCACATGTCAAGAGTGCTTTAACAAACCTGAGTATACAGATATGGTTGTTGGCACACGCCAGCAGATAGAATCACGCAATCTGCTTGCTTTTGCTCCTAAAATTGTTCATGGTGCTGACTCTCCACCAACTAATGGGGTGAGAAAATACTGAGAGGTTTTCCTTTGTTCTAGTGTTTTCTCTTTATAGTATCACTATTACTTAACTATCTATGGAGAGTTCTTATCTTTCTTGCTATCTTACTTCAGCAGAGAGAGTGCACCAAGACTCCAGTATCGGCAAGGCACAAAAGAGGCTACAATTGTAAGAAATCAATGTGTCTGAAGAAATACTGTGAATGCTATCAGGTAGATATCTTCAATTGATTGCTTAATTTAAGGTTAGAGGCTGGAGAGTAGTTTATGTGTATTCTGATTAGTGCTCGTATCTTTTATTTTAGGCAGGGGTTGGCTGCTCAGATGGCTACAGATGTGAAGGTTGTAAAAACACGTTTGGCAAGAAAGAAGGTATCCGGTCACTTTTTTCAAATATCGAATGCATCATATTATCTCAATATATACATGAACGATAATACAAATATTGAATGCATTATATTCTGTCATTCTATACATGTACGACGATTCAAATATCAAGTGCATTATATTATCTCAGTCTATACATGAATGATAAATTTCATTTGCAACTTGTATAGGAGGATCAGATGACACAGAAGACAAAGAATCTCAGGATGAGGTATGGGAGAAGGCTATATCAGAGGAAAAGCTAGGGCTTTGTTACTATCCCTTGTGACAGTAACAAAATTTGATGAAAATAATTTTTGTTTCACTCAACTTTGACATTCACAACTTCCTCTTTTATTATAATAAGAAAAAATACAGTGACTTTAGAGAAAATAATGAAACTAATACAATTGCAATACAGTGGTATTTAGAACAAACAGAGCTTCACAACCATCAAAGAAGAAAAAAGCACATGCATATATCGAGTACTCCTCAATCAAAGAGATAGAGAAGAATTCAAAACATACCCAGACTGAACATGGCCATACCAAGACCAGCATTAGACAATATTCATATTGACTGCTCTAGGATAGCTGGCATTTCAACTTTCCATCTGCAAAATAGATTATAAAAACATGAAAATATATCAGAGATGTTTGATATTGATACAAAACAACACAGATTCATTTCTTCATACACCTGTATATCATAAAAATCCTTGCACACTTCAAAAAATTGTATTGCCTTTTACTTACTCAAAAGTAATTTACATAAAGCAGTCATTTGATTAACATGGATCCTAATATTCACAAGTACATGGTCATGTGCTCCATCGTAGCATCTTATAGATTTAGATTTGTTCTCTGAAATAATTCAATGTTTTGTTTACAATCCACAAAAGAAATATTTTCCCTCGTCTACTTAATCCTAAACAAAAGGCCATATAGCAATATAGATAGAACTATATAACAGAAACCATAAACAATGGTAACCTTAGCAGTAGCAAGAAATTGTTGCAAAAACTTTACCTTATCATACCCAGATTGTTTCTTTGCCTGGCAGAGGGAAATTTGATCAGTAAAATTGACACAGAGTATGCTGTCTCCATTGTCATGCTGGATAACAAAACACCAACTTTAATGGGCATGTACTGTCCCTTGTGTAATTGCCACTTGAATTCATTGCTATTGAACCACATTAATGCTTTTTTCCTTCAACAAATGAGGACAGTCACTATAAATACAACATGATAATGTACACTCACTGTAAGGATAGTCACAAATGAGGAAATCTTAGAGTGATTATCCCTTGTGTAATTGCTGCTTGAATACATTGCTATTGAACCACATTAATGCTTTTTTCCTTCAACAAATGAGAATAGTCACTGTAAAGACAACATGATCATGTACACTCACTGTAAGGATAGTCACAAATGAGGAAATCTCAGAGTGACTATCCCTTGTGTAATTGCCGCTTGAATACATTGCTAATGAACCACATTAATGCTTTTCTCCTTCAACAAATGAGGACAGTCACTATAAAGATAGCATGATAATGTACACTCACTGTAAGGACAGTCACAAATGAGGACATCTCACAGTGATTGTCCCTTGTGTAATTGCCACTTGAATGTATTGCTATTCAGCCACATTAATGCTTTTCTTCTTCAACAAATGAGGATAGTCACTATAAAGACAACATGATAACGTACACGGGCTGTAAGTGTAAATTATCATGTTGTCTTTATAGTGACAGTCCTCCTTCAAGTGGCAATTACACAAGGGACAGTCACTGTAAAGACAACATGATAATGTAGAGAAACATTGTCATTTGTATTTTCAACAGCACCGAGAGAGATTCCCTTCATGAAATCACAGCTACAATTTCTGAGTACGTTGGGTTTATTTTTCTTTTGTCATTATTATGTAATCTGGTATTCAGCTGTTACAAAGCTAAAATACCTAGAAATGAGGACATGTCTGTGTTGAATTTATTGTTAGCGGCTTTGGTTATTTAGAAGTTTAATTTTATTTGTTCATCTTTCAAGCACAAACATTTTGTGGACTGTAACGTCTTCATTGTTTCGGGTATGCAATGAAACAGCCCTAACTTGCGACTACCTTCACGGTACTTGTGTACATTATCATGTTGTCTTTACAGTGACTGTCCTCATTCAAGTGGCAATTACACAAGGGACAGTCACTGTGAGATGTCCTCATTTGTGACAAGGACAGTCACACATGAGGACATCTCACAGTGACTGTCCCTTGTGTAATTGCCACTTCAATGTATTGCTATTCAACCACATTTATGGGCCCATTTGGACCACAGCACATAGTAGCATCTACAGAGAAGAATATCCCAGGTGTAACAAGTTGTAAGAATATACCAACAGTTCTAAGAAGTTCCCTAGCACATAGTAGCATCTACAGAGAAGAATATACAACATGAGGGCAGCCACTGTAAAGACAACATGATAATGTACACTCATTGTATGTGTACATTATCATGTTGTCTTTACAGTGACTGTCCTCATTCAAGTGGCAATTACACAAGGGACAGTCACTGTGAGATGTCCTCATTTGTGACAAGGACAGTCACACATGAGGACATCTCACAGTGACTGTCCCTTGTGTAATTGCCACTTGAATGTATTGCTATTCAACCACATTTATGGGCCCGTTTGGACCACGGCACACAGTAGCATCTACAGAGAAGAATATCCCAGGTGTAACAAGTTGTAAGAATATACCAACAGTTCTAAGAAGTTCCCTAGCACATAGTAGCATCTAAAGAGAAGAATATGGGTCAACGAGGTTGACTTCAAAGCCATGCAATCTAATGGTAATAGTAATATCATAATTTGACATACTATCAGAAATACTTCCTAAATAGACTATTCAATCTTATAAGAGATGGATTCATGAGAACTATTATTTATGAAATATGAGTCAATGACTTTAATTAAAAAAATTACACAATCTAATTCTTGTAAAAATATCAAAATTTGACACATTGAAAATACCTTCCAAAAGTATCATTAATTGATTAATATGAATCACTACTCATGAAATATAATTTTATAAACCTAATCTAAAAACTACACAATAAAAATCTTAATAGCAATATTGTAAGAAACTATTCCCAAAAGCAAGCCTAACAAAATTTGATGAAAATAATTTTTGTTTCACTCAACTTTGACATTCACAACTTCCTCTTTTATTATAATAAGAAAAAAAATGTCTTTTTAGATATACCTCATGAACCATACTCGAATAATCTATCATTTTTATTCTCAAAAACATATTTGCAGAGCCTGCTTCTTTTACTTGTTTGTACTTTTATCTCTCTGATGGAAAGGGTTCCTTCAGGACACATTTTTCCAAGTTCACTGCTTGAGATATTTGAGGAGGGTTCCCCTACTTGAGTATCCATCCAACCCATATTCGAGTAGTTCTACAATTGCACAGTCTAAATTAATAATACTGACAATTGAATGACGAATGATGATACATAGAATTGATATAAAACTAATCCTAAAAACACTAAAACATTATTAATATATTTATATTTCATAAATAAAATTGATATAAAAGATCTGGAAAGATACATTAAAAAATAGAAAAACAGTAATTTATAATAGAAGGAAACTTAAATTGCTATTTAAAAAAAAAACAAGTCTTAAATCTTATCATTTTGTTTCATTATCATCCATAAGTACACACCTCTAGCATAATAATTATATTTTACCACCCATAAAATGAAAAAAAGATTTTCACAAGAGAAATTGAAGCTAGATTATAAAAATGAACCATCTTATTGGAAACTGGAACTGTTATCATACCCAAAAGGAATACAAAATTTCACCTTATCATACCCAGATTGTTGCTTTTCCTGGCGGAGGGAAATTTGATCAGTAAAATTGACACAGAGTATGCTGTCTCCATTGTCATGCTGGATAACAAAACACCAACTTTAATGGGCATGTACTGTCCCTTGTGTAATTGCCACTTGAATGCATTGCTATTTGATGTAGGGGCATCCCTAATGCAAGCCAAAGACACCATGATTGAAGGAAGTTTCCATGAAGCCAAGGAGTCAAATCCTATCAATTGGAACATAAGATTTTCACCTTGGAGCTTTGAAGGATTGACTGGTGAAAGGTCCTTTTGATTGACAAATCAGAGTCTTTTTGAATGACAAATCAGAGTCTTTTTGAATGGCAATAAATTAGAATAGGAGTTTTAGATGTTTTCTTGGTTTGTAATAAATATTAAGGATTGATTTTATCTCCTTATAAACATCCACTTGTTGCACACAAGACCCCTTGGTGACTTATAAACCTTGGGCATCTTTTGAGTCCTTGGATGAAATGAGCATAGTAAGTGTTTATTAGGTGTCTTTTAGATGTTTTTAAGAAGTTTGAAGGTCCAAAATAACTTTAATAAGGTTCCTAAAGTTTCACAACACATTTTTAACCTTCTCGGTAAAGTTGTTTGCAAAGTTGTAATGCAACTTTAAAAGTTGCTTAGCAAAGTTGACATTTGTTGGATAAACTATTCTAACCACCTAGATGGTTGAACCAACATTTGGAGAGCCTATTTTAGGCTTCAAATGGTCGAAGACAGATAGAGAACTAGTATTGTAATCATTTTGCTTTCATAAAAAATAAAAATAACCCTATTTTAGTGCATTTCTGGTGAAAAATGAACTCTGTACGGCTGTTCAGATGGTGGTTGGATGATTAAATTTTCCTGGAAGTTGTAATAGTGACATCTGATGCTTTGGAAGTTGGTTTGATTGATTCTCTTTATTTTATATCTAAGTTATTTCAAATTTTCTGTGCATTGTTTACAAACCCTCATTTTTAGGGTTTGACTGATGTAAAGACCTTAACTCACGTTTCAACCATTGGAATTCCTTCTTCCTTGGTGGAATGAGAGTTAAGGATGTATATTTGTATATTCTAAAAGCCCTGAGGCAAGGGGTTGCATCTGCATTTGTTGAGAGCGAGCCCTAGATCAAAAACTACCATGTTTTTGGCTGGGAAGATGGTAATCAGATTAAAATCAGAAGCTTGCATCGTATTGAGGACTTGAAAACTTGTGCATTCTTGTTTATCTAGATTAGGAGAACACTCCAAAACTCTGATCTTGGTTTCATACACCCATTTTTAATGCTTTATTTTGGAACCCACACCTAAAAGCATGCATTAGGTCTGCGGACTCAATGAAGACATTGATATGCTGGAGTGGAGTCAAGGTCTGGGAGTTGGTGGTCTGTTAGAAATCCAAAAAGGATACTCAGAAAACATATAACTTCTTAGAGTCCTTTGGCAAGTTGCAGAGTTATGGCTGCAGAGCAGGTTTGGGAGACCTACTAGGGTCACTAGGTCAGTTTGTTATTTTGATGTCTTGGGTTGTTTAGATCACAACCAATGTATGATTCTTGTTATTTAGATGATATCTAAGGGGTTTCTAAGTTTTTCTACAGGAAGTAAGATCTAGAACCTTAAAAGTCTCTTTTGATAGAAAATCAGGGAACTTGTCCCTAAAAGGAAATTTGTTATTGAATGGGATTGAGTCCATAAGTTGTTGTGTGATCCTTGAAACCTTCAAATTCATTACTTTGTAGAGTTTAAACATTAACCTATAGAAATCAGAGCCTAATTGATTAGTTGAGTCATTTTGGTGTCTTGAAGTGGGTTGGGACATAGATCCAAGTTTCTTGCTGACTACTCTGCATCACTATTGAACCACATTAATGCTTTTTTCCTTCAACAAATAAGGACAGTCACTGTAAAGACAACATGATAATGTACACTCATTGTAAGGATAGTCACAAATGAGGAAATCTCAGAGTGATTATCCGTTGTGTAATTTCCACTTGAATACATTGCTATTGAACCACATTAATGCTTTTTTCCTTCAAGTGGAAATTACACAAGGGACAGTCACTGTGAGATGTCCTCATTTGTGACAAGGACAGTCACACATGAGGACATCTCACAGTGACTGTCCCTTGTGTAATTTCCACTTCAATGTATTGCTATTCAACCACATTTATGGGCCTGTTTGGACCACGGCACACAGTAGCATCTACAAAGAAGAATATCCCAAGTGTAACAAGTTGTAAGAATATACCAACAGTTCTAAGAAGTTCCCTAGCATATAGTAGCATCTACAAAGAAGAATATACAACATGAGGGCAGCCACTGTAAAGACAACATGATAATGTACACTCATTGTATGTGTACATTATCATGTTGTCTTTATAGTGATTGTCCTCATTCAAGTGGCAATTACAGAAGGGACAGTCATTGTGAGATGTCCTCATTTGTGACAAGGATAGTCACACATGAGGACATCTCACAGTGATCAATTGTCCCTTGTGTAATTGCCACTTGAATGTATTGCTATTGAACCACATTAATGCTTTTCTTCTTCAACAAATGAGGACAGTCACTCTAAAGACAACATGATAATGTACACTCACTGTAAGGACAGTCACAAATGAGGACATCTCACAGTGACTGTCCCTTGTGTGATTGCCACTTCAATGTATTGCTATTCAGCCACATTAATGCTTTTCTTCTTCAACAAATGAGGATAGTCACTCTAAAGACAACATGATAATGTACACTCACTATAAGTGTACATTATCATGTTGTCTTTACAGTGACAGTCCTCCTTCAAGTGGCAATTACACAAGGGATTTGTGTTTTCATTTTTGTTTTCAACAGTGCCGTAACCCTCTGCGAAATCACATCGGGATATAAGGGCAAAAAAAACAACAACGTTGTCATTTGTATTTTCAACAGCACCGAGAGAGATAAACAAACTTAAAACTCAAACTTAAGAAAGATGAAGGTAATGCTTCAAAAGGTCAATGCCCTAAACAAGGGAAAACACAATACCACCATTAAACGATGCCCTAGTCACCGTATTAATGCTGCCAGCTCTGTACCAGTATGTTGACTGCTCACTTTCATCCTGTGATAAAGGTAACTTCATTAATCATACTTGAAATGGTAGCATACGAACTAAAGCTACTGTGTGTCGTGGTCCAAATGGGCCCATAAATGTGGTTGAATAGTAATACATTCAAGTGGCAATTACACAAGGGATAGTCACTGTGAGATGTCCTCATGTGTGATTGTCCTTGTCACAAATGAGGACATCTCACAGTGACTGTCCCTTGTGTAATTGCCACTTGAATGAGGACAGTCACTGTAAAGACAACATGATAATGTACACAAGTACCGTGAAGGTAGTCGCAAGTTAGGGTTGTTTCATTGCATACCCGAAACAATGAAGACGTTACGGTCCACAAAACGTTTGTGCTTGAAAGATGAACAAATAAAATTAAACTTCTAAATAACCAAAGCCGCTAACAATAAATTCAACACAGATATGTCCTCATTTCTGGGTATTTTAGCTCTGTAACAGCTGAATACCAGATTACATAATAATGACAAAAGAAAAATAAACCCAACGTACTCAGAAATTGTAGCTGTGATTTCGCGGAGGGAATCTCTCTCAGCGCTGTTGAAAATACAAATGACAACGTTTCTCTACATTATCATGTTGTCTTTACAGTGACTGTCCCTTGTGTAATTGCCACTTGAAGGAGGATAGTCACTGTAAAGACAACATGATAATGTACACTTACAGTGAGTGTACATTATCATGTTGTCCTTAGAGTGACTATCCTCATTTGTTGAAGAAGAAAAGCATTAATGTGGCTGAATAGCAATACATTCAAGTGGCAATTACACAAGGGACAGTCACTATGAGATGTCCCCATTTGTGACTGTCCTTATAGTGAGTGTACATTATCATGTTGTCTTTAGAGTGACTGTCCTCATTTGTTGAAGAAGAAAAGCATTAATGTGGTTCAATAGCAATACATTCAAGTGGCAATTACACAAGGGACAATCACTGTGAGATGTCCTCATGTGTGACTATCCTTGTCACAAATGAGGACATCTCACAATGACTGTCCCTTGTGTAATTCAAGCGGCAATTACACAAGGGACAGTCACTGTGAGATGTCCTCATTTGTGACTGTCCTTACAGTGAGTGTACATTATCATGTTGTCTTTAGAGTGACTGTCCTCATTTGTTGAAGAAGAAAAGCATTAATGTGGTTCAATAGCAATACATTCAAGTGGCAATTACACAAGGGACAATGTCATGAGCCGTGACATATTGAACTTAGTATAATAATAAAATGATTAGATGATATATAATAATCTATTATTAACGGTATATAACAATAATATATAATTATTATCAAAAGATAATAATAATATATAGTTAGCATAATAAGTAATATGTTAATTAAATAATATTAAAATATTAATAAATAATATAATTATGATTATAATTATAATATAAATTAATAATAAATAATTATTAATAAATTATATATATTATATTATAATAATATATTAAGTAATAATATTAAATCAATTATTGATATAATAATTTTAATATATAAATAATATTAATAAACCTCTCAATATAAAACAATATGCTATCACTATAATAATATTTATTATAATATTATTAATATTACTAACATCATTAATTATAATATTTAATAATAACAATAACATTAATAATAATAATAATAATAATAATAACGTTTAAAGCAATATCGAATATCTGTAATCGATATACATCTACATTAAACATCTGCATTATCTATCACGATGAGGAATGAAGAAGTGATACAACAATCACTAGTCATTACACATCGATACCATGAGAGGATGATTAATGAACCAAATACTATGAAGTCAAGATCAACATGATATGAATAAGGGATAGGTCGCTATGTGTTTCAGAAGATGTATTGATAAGCAAGAAGGATAACCATTCATATATTATAAATAATCATTAATTGCACAAGTTTAGACAGTGACATATCCGATAAAGCAATATCAAACATGAAGACCCGCTAGCAAATATGCACCATCACTTCCTATGTTATCATGACAATAACATAAACTAGATTGAATTCTACTATTTATATCAATAGACACCACATAGGAGGATATCGACTAAAGGATTGAAAGATTATCAATTGTCTGAGATAAACCACATCTTGTAGAAACACAAAAGCATCAGTGATTATATCACAAGCTATTGATGAATGAGGCATCAGTCATGGATAATAAGTACAATGTATCCTTAAGTATTAATAGGAATGGAAGTCAATTTGAAGATCAAACTCCATTACCAGCAATCAACCAATAAATGGACAATTATCAGAAAATGATATCGACTTATATCAGTAGAAAGATTGGATATAATCATAACAATATGGGATAAGGCAAGAGTTAATATCGATTGACTAAATACTAATGATAGTTAGACCAAACTAATACAAACACAATGGATGTTAACTACTGGTTGCACTACCAATTAGGGAAGATTACCTTCATAAAAAGATTTGATATTGAGTCAATCTGGGAGTTATCTATGATCAGAAAATAATGAAATAATATTATGTGAACTGTCGGATTATGGAAAGGTGTGATTAACAAAGGGACATGGAGGAAGAAACAAGACACGTCTCATTCATAGCATCTCTTCATTTGTTAAAGACAATATAAGAATGCATTCTCGTCAGTCACTCAAGGCATCATTAGAACTTTATTTACTTATCCATATTTGGATATACTCAATAGAGCATCTACCTTTGGCAGTTTGGTTTCAAGTTTATCATTGCAGATCAGAGATAGCACCATGATTGCACAGATAGAAAGGATAGTCAGAAACAGCATCAATATTTGAAGTTGCAAGCATATAATTCAGAATCTGAAGTAGCAACATATCACTCATAGCGATATTACACATTTGCATAATTACATCATCATATCAAACACAGCAAATACATTGCTGTAAGCAATACTTATTGATTGTATATTGATATTGTTTATATCAGACATAGCATCATTATACTATCACTATAAGTGATAGGAAACATCATATTCATAGCATATTTCATATCATTATATCCGACAGTGCTATTAAACATATTGGTATCAATATCATCTTGCACACATATTGTGATTGAATCTGAAATAGCGGTTGATATCTTAAGTAACCTCCATTACTTAGTTTAATTGTAAGTATCTGATAGAGTAAGTCTGAGAAGTGGAGTAATTGTTCCTATTTTCCAAGTTAGCCAAAAAGGGGACATTACAAACAATCACTGTGAGATGTCCTCATGTGTGACTGTCCTTGTCACAAATGAGGACATCTCACAATGACTGTCACTTGTGTAATTCAAGCGGCAATTACACAAGGGACAGTCACTGTGAGATGTCCTCATTTGTGACTATCCTTACAGTGAGTGTACATTATCATGTTGTCTTTAGAGTGACTGTCCTCATTTGTTGAAGAAGAAAAGCATTAATGTGGTTCAATAGCAATACATTCAAGTGACAATTACACAAGGGACAATCACTGTGAGATGTCCTCATGTGTGACTATCCTTGTCACAAATGAGGACATCTCACAATGACTATCCCTTATGTAATTCAAGAAGAAATTACACAAGGGACAGTCACTGTGAGATGTCCTCATTTGTGACTGTCCTTACAGTGAGTGTACATTATCATGTTGTCTTTAGAGTGACTGTCCTCATTTGTTGAAGAAGAAAAGCATTAATGTGGTTCAATAGCAATACATTCAAGTGGCAATTACACAAGGGACAATCACTGTGAGATGTCCTCATGTGTGACTATCCTTGTCACAAATGAGGACATCTCACAATGACTGTCCCTTGTGTAATTCAAGCAGCAATTACACAAGGGATAGTCATTGTGAGATGTCCTCATTTGTGACTATCCTTACAGTGAGTGTACATTATCATGTTGTCTTTACAGTGACTGTCCTCATTTGTTGAAGAAGAAAAGCATTAATGTGGTTCAATAGCAATACATTCAAGCGGCAATTACACAAGGGATAGTCACTGTGAGATGTCCTCATTTGTGACTGTCCTTATAGTGAGTGTACATTATCATGTTGTCTTTAGAGTGACTGTCCTCATTTGTTGAAGAAGAAAAGCATTAATGTGGTTCAATAGCAATACATTCAAGTGAAAATTACACAAGGGACAATCACTGTGAGATGTCCTCATGTGTGACTATCCTTGTCACAAATGAGGACATCTCACAATGACTGTCCCTTATGTAATTCAAGCGGAAATTACACAAGGGACAGTCACTGTGAGATGTCCTAATTTGTGACTGTCCTTACAGTGAGTGTACATTATCATGTTGTCTTTAGAGTGACTGTCCTCATTTGTTGAAGAAGAAAAGCATTAATGTGGTTCAATAGCAATACATTCAAGTGGCAATTACACAAGGGACAATCACTGTGAGATGTCCTCATGTGTGACTGTCCTTGTCACAAATGAGGACATCTCACAATGACTGTCCCTTGTGTAATTCAAGTAGCAATTACACAAGGGACAGTCACTATGAGATGTCCTCATTTGTGACTATCCTTACAGTGAGTGTACATTATCATGTTGTCTTTAGAGTGACTGTCCTCATTTGTTGAAGAAGAAAAGCATTAATGTGGTTCAATAGCAATACATTCAAGCGGCAATTACACAAGGGACAGTCACTGTGAGATGTCCTCATTTGTGACTGTCCTTACAGTGAGTGTACATTATCATGTTGTCTTTAGAGTGACTGTCCTCATTTTTTGAAGAAGAAAAGCATTAATGTGGTTCAATAGCAATACATTCAAGTGGAAATTACACAAGGGACAATCGATCACTGTGAGATGTCCTCATGTGTGACCTTTGTGAAGGCAAGTGCCAATTTGTACCCAAGTTACCAATATTGTGGCAAAAGTGGGAATGAAGCATTTAGGGGTCAAATTGGGCAAAGAAGTGTAGAAGTGGCCTATGTGAGGTCTAAATAGCCTAACTAAGTCATGGTTAGGGTCTTATGGTGTTTGAACAATAAGTTTTGAACCAAAATCCCAAAGGTTGTAACAAGTTGTCAATGTTGTCATTCACAACATTTACAACATTTGTGCAAGGGAGCATTTTCGAGTAAGATGGTTATGTAACTATATGAAACCATTGAATTAGGCATCAGATCAACTATAAGAGGCCTCCATCGATCTATGCAAAAGGTTGGGGGGAAAAACATTTGGAATTAAGAAGATTTGTAGAGTAACACGGTTTTAGTGAATTCTTGAGTTTTTTTGTTTCTTTGTTTTCAGTTGATTAATGGATTAGATAGCTCGCAGTGTCTATTGGAAAAGTTAGTACAAGTTGTTTTTTTATTCTATGTTGTGTTTTTTTTGAGTTTTGAAGCATTCCAACTAGTTTGTTAATTCTTTTGTTAAGTACCCTATCATTGGTTTGAACCGGGTAGGTTGAACAAATGGAGTCTTAGCTCATCATTCCATTGTCAATTTTGTACGGGCTCTTGGAATGGGTGAGGAGACTCCATGTACTATATGTTTGGAAGGAGGGGCCCTGGGAAGCTTATTTTCTATGTTTGCAATGATGTCCTAGGTGAGTCAGTTGAGCACAGTTAGGGATGACAAATCATTACAAGAAGATTACAACAAGTTGAATGCATTGGTTGCTTCAACTAAAATCTCATGGAGAGGTAGACACACATCTAAAGAAGCCCCAAGTCAAATTAGAAGATTGGGTGAGTTTCTTTGGTTGCTAAGAAAACAAACTCTTAGTCAGACTCTCCAAGTTGTGTCAAAATACTTGCTTTCAGGCATGGCTGTAGCAGTTGGTGTACAAAAAATCTAGGAGGAGAAGACCTTAGATATCTTGGAGTTCTCAATAAAGGGCATCTGAATCCTAAGCCCTTTAGGTGGCTTAATATAAACAAAAAGGCTTGACAAAGGCCTAATTGCTAGCAGCCTATTTTTGGGTGCAATTGGCATGGTTTGATGAACCGGATTGAAGTACTGATGAAAAGTATAGGTGAAGGAGTAATATTGAAACCAATAGAGGTCCTAGTGGCCAGCCTCTCCATGGAGTAAAGTTCTAGTTGAATGTGTTTCAATTTGTGAAGACAAGACTAGGAGTGTCCTAGTAGCTAGATTGGTATTGAGCAGAGTTCGTTGTATTTCTTGTTGGTGTGCACTAGTTGAAGGAGTGGGATCTTGGGTAGAGATACCTAAAGAGTGTAGGGATAGTTAAGTACCCTATCAAGTCAAAACATTGGCCTAAAGAGACCCTAGTGAAGGATAGGGAGTGAGCAAGACAAAGTGTTACATCAATTAACAAGATCATTTTTTGGTAATTGTGTACATTATCATGTTGTGTTTAGAGTGACTGTCCTCATTTGTTGAAGAAGAAAAGCATTAATGTGGTTCAATAGCAATACATTCAAGTGGAAATTACATAAGGGAATATCACTATGAGATGTCCTAAGTGTGACTTTCCTTGTCACAAATGAGGACATCTCACAGTGACTGTCCCTTGTGTAATTGCCACTTGAATGAGGACAGTCACTGTAAAGACAACATGATAATGTACACAAGTACCGTGAAGGTAGTCACAAGTTAGGGGTGTTTCATTGCATACCCGAAACAATGAAGACATTACAGTCCACAAAATGTTTGTGCTTGAAAGATGAACAAATAAAATTAAACTTCTAAATAACTAAAGCCGCTAACAATAAATTCAACACAGATATGTCCTCATTTCTGGGTATTTTAGCTCTGTAACAGCTGAATACCAGATTACATAATAATGACAAAAGAAAAATAAACCCAACGTACTCAAAAATTGTAGCTGTGATTTCGCGGAGGGAATCTCTCTCGGCGCTGTTGAAAACACAAATGACAACGTTCTTGTTTTTTTTGCCCTTATATCCCAATGTGATTTCGCAGAGGGTTACGGTGCTGTTGAAAACACAAATGACAACGTTCCTTTTTTTTTTTGCCCTTATATCCCGACAACATCGCAATTGCAAGTTAGGGCTGTTTCACTGCATACCCAAAACAATGAAGACGTTACGGTCCACAAAACGTTTGTGCTTGAAAGATGAACAAATAAAATTAAACTTCTAAATAACCAAAGCCGCTAACAATAAATTCAACATAGATATGTCCTCATTTTTGGGTATTTTAGCTCTGTAACAGCTGAATACCAGATTACATAATAATGACAAAAGAAAACTAAACCCAACGTACTCAGAAATTGTAGCTGTGATTTCACGGAGGGTTACGGCGCTGTTGAAAACACAAATGATAACGTTCTTGTTTTTTTTGCCCTTATATCCTGATGTGATTTCGCGGAGGGTTACGACGCTGTTGAAAATACAAATGACAACGTTCTTGTTTTTTTTGCCCTTATATCCTGATGTGATTTTGCAGAGGGTTACGGCGCTGTTGAAAACACAAATGACAACGTTCCTTTTTTTTTTTGTCCTTATATCCCGACAACGTCACAATGGCGACGTTGCCAAATGTATTGTCATCGCAATTGCGATGGTGTCGGGCTATATTTGAAAAAAAAAAAAGCCAAAACTGCATGACATTTGCCTGTCATCGCAAATTGCCGTTGCAATTTCACCCCAAATGTATTAGTGCTTGATCGGTAACTATTATAGTATTTGACTGGTAATTGGTAAAAGCATAGATAGTGAGAGTTATTATTGTTTATTGACAAGCAGAAATTAGAGAAGTTGTTTTGAATTATACATTTTGCTTTGGGTCACTGGATAACTGATTCACCCCCCTCTTAGTTATTCTAACAATTGTCTCAAACACTGTAGAAACCCTAGATAGAATTTTAAATTTTGAAAAACAATGGTTACCACCAGGTTTAAAACATGGTCATCGATCAAATTCCTTCCTGGCACATCAAACGGTCCTCATAAAATCCACCCAGTTGGACTAGAAATTTTTCCACATAAAACTCCAGCCAATAGAAATATTTCATTAAAACTGTGTGCAAAATTGTGGTGCCTTAAGAATCTTACTCAGCACGATAGGTGTCAATCATTTGCAAAAGTGCAAACATTAAACAATGAGCAACTTTCCCTTCATGACTATGCAACCGATGTTGATCCTTCCCAAACATGTCAGATCTTTACCACTAAACCACGACAATCCATTTAACCCTAAGTCACTCAGTTATCTAGCGACTAAAGACTTCTCACGATCGCTTGATGTTTGTCCTGACCTTGGTTTAATCCTGAGAGCATGCAAATAAAGCATTCTCTAGATCACCAGATGTTTTCTTAACCCTGAGTTTCATTCGGAGAATGAGCGACATCCATTGATCAAATCTGCATCAATGGTCCTTGTTTAAAGATTAAAACAAGTCCCACTGCTACTGCCCTTAATTTATCCTTTCAATCAGATGGTTGTCGCAACATCATGATCAATAAATCTTCATTCATATTTTCTTTACGAAAGTGCAACAACCATCGATTCTGATAGTTCTTTACCCTGCCTTATACGCTAAAAACTCTAGCTCCACTGACAAGATCTGCATCATCATTACAACAACCAGTGAAAATCAAACATATCTGCAACACTTGGCATCAGACCCATTACATCATCAATCCTTTGCCCACTGGAAGATCTGATGGTTATCGCAACATCGTGATCATTAATAGTTCGTGCACTTCTTCTTTGCGGACTCACAATAGCTATTAGAACTTCAGGATTATGTTAGATGATTAAAACCTTTAGTAACCAGGCCCAACTGATAATAGGTACATTTGGTGATTAGTCACAACATCATGAAGAACAAAAGATGACGTTAGGGAAGCTTTACGAACATGCTACAACCATAAGATCAAAAAGATCTAATAGTAGAGAAAAAAAACTTGGGGAAAGCCAAAGTTTTTGAGAAATTTATTTGCCGCAAAGGGAACCTAACATTTTTCTAATCACTAACACATAGGTCAACCACTTGACTTAAAATAAAGGCACATGTGTTTAATTGGATCTTAAGTGATAAAAAAGGTAATGAAGAAATAGAAAGAATGCCAAGGAACTAGGTTTTCACCATTTTTTTTGAAGAACTAAGTTAACCTAGTAGAGGGTCGTTTCAAGGATTTTGCAGGGTGAGGAACAAATTTTGTGACACAACCAACACAACTGTAATCTCCAATTGGGAGTATGCCTAGTCCTTATGGCATTTATGGTAATACTTGAAACCCCTTCAATTTCAACCCTTCTCAAGTCTAATTCCATGCATAGTGATAGTCCTTCTACTAAAGCTTTAAATTTATCTTTGTTGTCTTTGTCTTTTTCCAATGATTTGGATAATACTTCTATCATCTTGCCTTGACATGAGTGAATTACACACCTAGCCACTAAGGGTCTTGGATCACCTCTAGAAGCCCCATCAGAATTCAATTTGAACCATCATGGTATTGGGGAACACCATTTTCAATTAAAGTTATCTTTTTTGTTTGATAAGTTTCCTTTACCAATGACTTTCGAAAGTCTTAACCCATACAAACTTTTATTTATTTTATCATCCCATCTTGTAAAATAATTTATTTTCTTCCTTTGAGCATGAAACATTGAATTCATTGTTTCTACTATAACTTCTTCCATCTTATTTGTAATCCACCCAGTCCATAGCCCTCCCTTGGAATATTCTACGATTCCTTTCCTTCTAAATCTCCCAAGTTATGATTAAGGGTTCAAATTTATCCATATGTTTCCAAATAGACAATTGTTCCACATTCTCAACCAAGATTGGAATATTGTCAAAATATCATTTGGAAGTGTTGAAATCAAGCCTAGTTTGGCGCATAGTCATTGCCAACACTTTTTAGAGAAAGGGAATGTAGCATATGATTATCATCCTCTTCACTATTGTTGTACAAGAAAAAAATTGATGAGCCTTGAAAACTTATCTTTCTGAACAAATTAGTTGTTAGAAACTTTCCTTGTAGAGAAGCTCAAGTGAAGACGATCACCTTTGGCAGACATAATTTATCCCAACATAGATGAACTGGTAGTTTTTTTTTTCTCTTTATTTCATACATGATAATGAATTATATCCCTCCTTGGAATTGTATACTCCCTCCTTAGAGCCTCCCCATATTATTTCATCATTACCTTATTTGAAAGAGATAAATCCATTTTCGAGAATTTCTCTTATCAACTAAATACCTATTGGTGGTAGGTCTAGGTCCTTAATCTTTTTTCATTCCCTTTTATGATCAAGATTTGGATCTGTAAACACAATGTAAACTCTAACATATACTCCCTAGTTGAGTTCAAAAATGTGCTTGATTCTATTTGCATCCATTAGATTGTTGATGATTGAATATGCCCCCCCCCCCCAAGAATCCTACGAAAAAGGGGCTTTTTTTCCATCCTTTATGTTCCATGATATGTGGTTAAGTATAATATCACTGCATTTGGAAATAAATTTCCAAATATGAGAACCACTTGGGAAGTTAGATAACCTTAAAATATATTCATTCTTGAATTTGTTAGATATTTACCTTTAATGATTCTTACCCATTTAAGATGTGACTCCCTATGAATTTTCAAAATAACATTGCCCCTAGTGCTTTTTTCTGCCATAGTTGGTTCTTGATTCTTGTACCTCCATGGTTGATGGGATTGCATATCCTTTCCCATGAAATTAAAGAATAATTTTTCTTCACATCTATACCTTGCTAGAATAATTTCCTTAACTTCTTTATCAAATCAATATAAGATCTAGTTGATAGGGAAATACATGATATTAAGTATATAGGGATTGCAAATAATGTTGCCTTTATTATTAAAATTCTTCCTTCCCATGTTAGCCATTTAGATTTCCACGATTCCTATTTCCTATCTATTTTATCTTTTACTGATTTCCAAGTTGTAGTTGATTGTATAAATTTATCCAATGGCCTAGATACGGTCAAGTGACTTTACCATTCTTAAATCCTAGAAAGTTCCTTAAAACCTAATCTTGGACTTTTAATTTTACAAAAAAGAATAATATATGTGATTTTTCCTAATTTACTACTTGTCCTGAAGCTTTAGAGTATGTTTTGAGCACTCCTTTCAATTATAAGGCTTAGCCCTTATTCCATTTTCCAAATAACATAGTGTCATCAACAAATTGTTGATGTGTCGCTAGTTGAACTAAATAAGTCACTTACACCCCTTTCAAGTTTCCATTCTTTTATAGGGTGGATAACTTCCTTCCAAGAGCTTTAGCCATAATGACAAACAAGAAAGGTGATAACAGATCTCCTTGTTGAATTCCTCTTGAAATGTTAAAAAACCTTGAGGGTTCCCATTGATAAGAATAGAAAACCATGGCATGGATATACAGTAGAATATTAGATCTTTCCACACTTTGTGAAATCTAAACCTTTCAAAACATTTAGCTAAGAACCTCTAGTTCACATTGTCATACACTTTTTCACATCCATTTTAATGACCATAGTTGTGGTATTAGTTTTTTAAATAGAATGAATAGCTTCTTGGGAAATGATTACCTCATCAAAAATAAATCTTCCTAAAACAAAGCTTGTTTGTTCTTCTTCTATTAATTTTGAGAGTAAATTTTTTAATCAATTGGCTAAAGCTTTTGTCAAGACCTTGTAGATGGTGTTACAAACATAAATTGGTCTAAACTCATCTAAGAATGTTATTTTTTCTTTGTTTGGAATGAGGGTTAAAAAGGTGTTGTTTATTTCTCTCAAAAAACTTCCATAGATTCTTGTTGCCTCTAACACTTTAGTCATCTCAGATCCTAAAATTGGTCAATATTCTTGGAAGAAGCCAGCTGGAAATCCACCAAGACCTGGTGCTTTGTCTAGATGAAGCTAAAATAAGGATGTATGTATTTCTTCCTCTGAGAATTTAGCCATCAAAACTTTGTTATCCTTAGTTGTCACAATCTAAGGGATGTCGCTTAGCATCTCTTGTTGCACTAACAAATCAGAACCCTAAAAATTATTTAGTAAATTTCAATAGAAACTCACTATCTTTTTTTTTAATTTATGTTTGATCTTCTATAATACCACCATTTCAATCATTTATCTTATGAGTTCTATTAACAGTTCTCCTTTGTTTTGTACTGTTGTAGAAAAAAATTGCATTCTAATCCCCTTATTCAAGCCAAACCTCTCTAGATTTATGCCTCCAAAATATTTCTTCTTCAACCAAAATTTCCTCAAATTCCTTTAATAACTCATTTTCCTAATAGAATTTTTCCTTTTCCATTACATGAAGAGTGACTTGTTCATTCAGTTCCTTCATGCTTTGTTCAATTGATCTCTTTATTTCAAAACCATTTTTAAAGTGGTTCTTGTTCCATTCTTACAATTTTACCTTGATTTCTTCGATTTGGATATAAAGGAATATAATTTGGATCATTCAAGCTAAGATTATTTCCTCCATTCATCTATCAAACCTAAAAAAAATTCATATTTCATCCACATGTTTTCAAATTTGAAGGGATAGAACATTGGTTTATCTTCTCTCAATATGCCCAACTATTTGGGAAAATGGTTCGATCCTGATACGAGAGAAATGGATGCCTTCAAATAAAAATAGAAAGAAGCTAAGTCACCTCTATATGACTAAAGCCAGGTCTTCTATTGTTCCATGTGAACATTTCATTCTCCAAGCCAACATCCATGATATTTTCCTTTGTCACCTAGTTTTTGAAGTCAATATGTGGCTCAAATTATTTTTGTATACCCCTCTTTTTTATGATATATTGAGGATGGCATTGAAGTCTCCACCAATGATGAAATTATTTTATGTCCAGAATCTAAAAAGATTACTTATCTATTCCCATACTTACACTTTCTTTATTGTCATTATCATACCATAAACATAAATCTAAGAGAACTTCAAATTTCTATGCATGCAAGTTGTGCACTAATCCTCCTGGCATCTACCATCCAACTTTTTAAAGAGAACTGTGCTTGGGTTCCATAGGATTTCTAATCCCTTGAGGCACCTGTGGCTTTTATTGATTCTAATTCCCATTTGTCTATATTGATCTTTTGAGTTTTTGTATTTGGTTTACATTTAACTTTGTCTCTTGAGGCATGATTACATCTTCTTTGAATGAAAAATTAAACCATTTGATTAAATGCTACTTGTTAGGAGCATTCGTGCCCCTAACACTCCATGAAATAATTTTCATTTCTCCTTGGGAAGGAACTTCCCCTTCCTTACATGAAAATAAGTTGTGTTTTTTTTTTGTCTGACTCCTCCTCTTCTTCACTTCTCAAGTAAGAAAGGGATTTTCTCCCCTTTCCTTTCTTCTTTTTCTTCTCACAAACTAGTGTTAATTTACCTAGAAACATTGTTTGTATTCCTAGTTTTGGGCTTCTTACTTTTGTCATTCCTAATGGCTTTGTATATTCCTCCACTTCTTGTTTTTGAATTTCACAATTCTCTTTGTCATCAAACATGGCTAAATCAAATAAATCTAGCTCTATCTCTTCATGTTCTATAATCTTTGTCTCCAAGATCTCTTTCCTCTCGTAGAATAAATCCCTTTCCTCTGGACAACCCAAATCCAACATCCTATCAACAACGTCATATTTTCTTCTTTCTATACTCTCATCTCCAGAATCCACTGGACCTTTCTCATCTATTCCAAAGAGTTCATATACTTCTTGGAGTCTTCATGATATATTTTAATTTTGATTAATTTCCCCTAAGTTGGATCCTCCTTTATACTCTATTCCTTCCAAATCATTTCTTGGTTTTTTCTAAGGTCTGTAAGTGGTATTAGACCACCTTTGATTTATACTTTGTTTAACTTGATCCCAAGAGTCGAGCATCATTCACTAATCTCTAAAATTTGAGATGTAACTTTATATTCAATTTAGTAATCTTATCCTTATTCCAACTTATGTTATTGTTCTCGTGTAGAGGATTCTCATCTAATGCCAAATCCATAACTCTTTTCTTTCCTCAAGGAACTATCTGCATCTACAAACCTCTTATCCTTGTCTAATGCCAAACCATTAAAATTTATCCTCCTAGAAGAACAATCTCTATCTTCCAATCTTCTATCCTTATTCTTATTATTTAATGGAACCGATTTTGACCATGATATATTATCCTTTTCCATCAATCTTAGAGATTTTTTATTTCCTATTTATAAGATGCTTGGTTATAATGAGTTAATATTTGATTCCAACATCCTACTTACTTCCTTGTTGTTGGATTTCTCTTTGGGTCTACCTCTCCTTGAGTTTCTAGGAATTTTATCAATTTTTCCATTTGTCATAAAATTTCTTTTTGAGAAAATTTTGTCTTTGTTGATTAGATCTACGAATCTTACACAAAGAATTTTCTCTACATCCTCTATAGTTTTATTATTATTATGGGATGAGTTGATAATGTCTATATGTTTTTATTCTAGTATCTCATCATACTCCTTCAGATTTGTATTGTCAACATCTTTTTGTTTCTCCTTTTCTCTAATATTCTTCATTGTATCCATCATCCCCTCCACCCAAACTTGATCTGTTATTTCCTCTATAATTTTGGTATGAACCTCTTCCAAACATTATAGTATGAATCTTGTCATTTATTGATTACTTATGTTTGATATTTCATATGCATCTGATATCTATCCATTTTATCTATTGGGAACCATCCTTCTCCCCTTGAAACATCTAATTTCGTGAGGGCATCCTTTCTTCCTATATTCTTGAAGTAATTGCAGTATTGGGATTCCATTCTTTTAAAATTGTGTTTCTTTTTAATCATGATGATTTGATCCAATCTCAAACTCTCAAATATTCCCACATACCCAGGCCCCTCAATGTATGGCTTATTCTTAATCCAACATTCCTTACAAAGTTTATATTTCTTTTCTTCATACCCTTGATGTCTAGTAGTGAAGATTTTTCTTCTTTAACCTAGTACAATAGTGAGTCTATCTCTAAAATAGGGACTAGAGAAACAACATGATTTTATCATATTTAAGTATTTGTCTTCCCCTTCAGGTTTACCATAATGATATTTCAAGAATAAAGTGGTGGGGTTTCCTTTAAATCGTCTCTAGTATTCCTCAAACCTAGAGTTCTTAATTAATTTATGAGTCTCCATACTTCATGGGTCTTCCTCCCCTTGGGTTGCCCCAAAGAATTTTATTGTTGAGATTGGAGGACCCTCAATCCTATCAATATAATCATAAGCAATCCTTTGAATTCAGGTACCATATTTTGTGGGTTCTGAGGAATTCTTTCTCAGTGCCCCTTATAACACAGATCCTAGGGCTTCAAGTGTCCTTGAATAGGGTTGATTTAAGAAGGATTCCTAATTTGTTTCCAAAGACCTCCTAGATATATGTGTTACGTATTCTAATGGGAGATAGTTTAATTGGATACAGACGAGAATGAATTTATTACACATATTTTATATTGAAGTTTGGGATCTAGCTTTGCATATCTAACCCAGATGTTTTGAAACCCAAATATTTTTAAAAAAGCCTTGTCTCTACTAACTT
This sequence comes from Chamaecyparis obtusa, assembly GCA_027943335.1. Classification (NCBI taxonomy): domain Eukaryota; kingdom Viridiplantae; phylum Streptophyta; class Pinopsida; order Cupressales; family Cupressaceae; genus Chamaecyparis; species Chamaecyparis obtusa. The sequence continues at coordinate 186,263 of BSBK01010678.1, forward strand.
TAGATTTGAATATCGCTATGAAAAACCCACTTTCAAAATCTAGAATATCAACTTCTTTCTAAATCATTCCAATTTTCATTCATCCATTTTTGGAAGTCCTTTAATGAAATGGAGATATTCTAAAACTTACCAATTATGGCTTTTTGTTTTCAAAGCTTCCTTGTCTGAACTTCTAGAAAATCCTCTGCAAATTTGATGGATGCTTTGCCAACTGTGTGGTTTGTTGGTATTGCTTCCTTCTTTTTACTTTCTTCTCCCTTCTCATTTGTGTTGGCCCTAACCTTGCTAAGTTCTCCCTCTTTTATCCCCTTATATTTCCATATTTGTCTTGTTTTGACTTTTAGGGTTTGCAAACCTAATCTCTCATTTGCTCCAACTTGTTTAGTCCTTTAAAAAACTCTCCCATTTTTCTAATTTTATATTCCTGCATTGGCTTCCAAAGATGCAAATTCTTGTCTTACCTTACTGCTTTCATTACCCCTTAGATAAATCTGTCTCTTTCTCTTTGATGCCATATCATTTTGCATCCTCTTAGTTTTGAGTAACATCCCTCTTTTCCTAAAGATGTCCCAATGGTGATTCGACCAAGCTTTCTTTAGGAGAGCAAGATTGAAGGGCCTGCCATTTTTTAATGTTCCAAAAAGATTGGAATGATGTTTGAGTTTATTTCAAATCTCCTTCCAAACCTATTCACCCCTCAATTATTTTTTCTATACTGATCTTTCACTAGGGTTAGAGTTATGAGGTTTCTACTAGCATTTTTATAGTTATTCTCATGTTTGTTGTCGAATACATCTCCAACTCCTTTATGAACCCCTCCCATAGCTCCTCTTGGCTAATATAAAACTCCTAAGCCCTAAATTTCCTATGATTTTCTTTTGTAATGCTCCATGATCATTTCCTACCTCTTGGATGTTCTATTTGCTTAGAAACCCACAAGATGAAACTTCTTATTTTTCAAGAATTGGTATTTTGAAGATCGTGACATTAGGATAGATTATTTCTCACCAAGGTAGCTAGTAATGACATCTATAAGCCTTGATCTCATTTGTTCAACTCTCGGTATTTTCTCATTGGTTCTTAATCAATGAAATTAGGCGTCACCTCCTTCTAATCAATAGATACCTCTTTCTCACTTGATCGATTTAATGCTTATCATAATTACAAGTTAACTTGCAATCTCTTGTGTATTTGTCATTTTGATTCACTCATCTAAGAGGCTTATACATGTATTCTATTATTTGATATCAATATTCAATCAATCAATTCATGAATATAAATAACATTATTATGTATTTCTAATTTTTGCACCACATTCATAGGAATAAGGTCCATAGTTTATTTTTTTTATCACATAATCAAAATTTAAATGAATGTTGAAATTAGAGTAATTTTTTTATGAACTTGGTCATATGCTAGGAGATGTTTTGAAAATATAGCACTAAGAACTCTTCAAAAAATTCTATGGATTCATGTGCAGCTTAAACTAACACTACATCACCCTAGACAATATATTTCCACCACAATATCAAAATCTTCTTAATAATTTTAGATATTCCAATATTTGGAGGTTAAATTGAAATTAAACAAAATAGGAAAAATAGAAAATTTAAATTAAAGAGAGTAGAAAAAACAAAGAATTAAAAAAAAACAAAGTAACAAAAAGATAGAATTTTAAAAAAAAAGAAAAAAAAGAAAATTAAGACTTTAAATTTGATTCAATTTGATTTCCATAGTCTGAGAAAACCAGATCAAAGAGTTGGAGTTGATTTCCATATCAAAGAGTTGGAATTGATTTCCATAGTCTGAGTATTCCTTCTTACAAGAAGCAGCAGAGCCATTCAAAGAGCAGCTGATCCTCATAATCGAAGAGAAAGCTTTCTATTCATTTTATATACAGTAGTGTGTCTCGACTAATAACAAGAAAAAATATCAAGACTAGTCGGATGGATTAGTCCATACAGCCATCAAATTTGGGCCCAAGGAGTAGCATCTCTAAGAGAATGTGTGGGACAAAAGATCTGTAGATGAATTGGAATCAACAATAATAAATTCCACAGGATATCATACAGATGGAACGGATTAAGAGGTGAACAACCTTTCTTTTGGTTTTCCAATTGCAAGTCTTCATCCATGTCTTTAAAGCTGTATCTTTCGTGGAGGATTTGATTACATTTCCAGAGCACTTTTACCTTTTAACAGTAAATGCAATGAAGCATGGTGAGCTCAAGATGGTGAATCTTCTTATTTAGGAAGGGCTAGTATGAGAACAGGTGCCATTATCAAAGCAGAAACAATAGTTTTGTCAGGTAGAAAATTTGATGTGAAGAATTTTAAGGAAGAAAAGCTCTGCAAATCAAAATCAATGGAGAAAGAATTGGAGAAATTGTGCAATGTAATGAGGGACTTCATGAGCATGCATTTGTATTATTTGCAGAAAAGGTCGTCAATAGTACAGGTCTTATTATTTCAGGGCTCTCCACAATTTCAAGATTATCTTCAAAGACCTCCACTACGTCGTCTCACAGACAAATGCCTGGTATTCGCCATACCCTTTTCCTCTCTCAATTCTTTTTAAAATTTAAGTTTTGGAATTTAAGAAAACTGATACAAAGAAATATAAATAAATAAAAGATCATTATTCTTAAAAGATATTTAGAATTTTTCTAAATTGGTAAGGCAATTTTAATCCCAATTTCATTCTTCCTGAGTTTTAAAATTGGGAGTTCTTATTATTTAGTGGTGTGAGTTTGATTCCTCCTCGTATTCACAATTTTCTTTCTCTTTCTAGGCATACTATAGGAAATTTCTCCTCAACAGCCTTGAAACCCTCATTTAGCAGTCATAACATTGTGTCTCCTAATTCTTTACATTTCTTTGAGATCTAAGCCCGACTCCCTGGAATGCATTGAGATCTAAGCCCGACTCTCTGCATATATAGTTGTACTTGTTAGGGTTCCTCTATTTTTTTTGGCATGCTTCGATGATGTGGGTAGGGTAGTGTATTTTTTCTATTGTCATAAAAGATTTCAAATCCAAATATGGCAACAGATTTTTATTCTTTCGTTCTAAACTTTCATTTAAATCACTGAAGTGCATCTGACTTCGACTACCCAGAAAAAGCTTTCATGGTCAGATGATCAACACAAAATATAAATTGAAGAATTTGTTTTTAAAATCAATTTAATGAAAAAGTACAGATAGTCAACATAGAAGATTTTAATTTGAAGCTAAGTCTAAATTAGGTGATAGAAGACGCAAACTATGTGCAGAGTATGTTCTTGATTTTAGGTTTTCATCATTATAAGAATATAGAAAAATGTTAAAAAGAATATAGAAAAAAATACCTGTTGCTGGTTAGTCCAACTCCACTAAATTAATAGCATTTTATGCTATTTGAGATCTAAAATACCATGCTTTCAAAAATCAAACTTAATTCTTGTCATCACCAATATTACAATATACACCAAATTTCCCTGTACATCAATTATGCAGAAAATATAAACAATGTAAGACACAGGTATGGCCACGCCAAAAAAAACAAGGAAAGAGTATTTGATGAGAGGCTTGAAGAGGGACTGATGATGTACCAGAGCAGGAAACAGTAATCTGACGAGCAACAGAAGAAATGGCAAGGCAATAATTCGCAACTATTGATTTACAGTAGAATATAAGGTATGAGTTACATTCATTATTTTTCTCATCATTTTGATACATAGGATTGAGATGTTACTATTTGAATGAAATTATATAGCCATTGAATAGCAGTGCCACATAGAAGTCTGTAATAAATCAGATTTATATAAAATCAAATTCACTTTTCTTTTGAGGTTCAAGTTTATCAACATGATTTAATCCAGTTGCACGGTAGCTGCATTAATGGATATTTTATGTCCACTTAAACATAGGCATATACCAGCAAATTGGTTCTCACATTTCTTTTGTTTTTTGTATTCAATACAGTTTCCATTTGTGTATTTGTGCTTTGGACACTATGACCCTCATTTTTTACTTCATACTGACAAGCAGTACTAGCATATATACTCATGCACGCACATATAGTAATTGAGTGTAAAAATAGAGTGCCAGCTTTTGAACTTATATATTCAACATAGATTCAATCTTTAGATATTCAGAATATTTTTGAGAGAATATGGATGGGGATTACTGGGGCTCAACCACTGCCTAATTTTTAGAGCATCCAAGATGGTCATAGAAAACTTAAGGAATGGCTTTGTGCCTAGGAGCCAAAAAAGTATTTTGTGTTTGCTACTAATGTGTGGCTGGCAGACACTATTCTTTAAAATATGTTGTTTGAGGTAAAGGGATTCAAGCTGCCTTTTCTCAGATGCTCTAGCCCTTTTTTGCTATGAGACAACAAATCATTCTATATAGGGCACATAACCGCATACATGTATTCATTTTAATGAATTTGGAAGTCTATTGAATTTGTTACATCAAATTCTTTGGTTGGATCTGATGTAACATGGAATCAGGAACTAACTAAATGTCATTTTATGTATTGCAAGCTTAGTGGAGAAATTGTAGACTAAGTGTCTTTTTATGTATAACAATAGCAGTGTTGTGAACTTACCCTGTTCTTTGAGGGAAAAGGGGATGAGTGCCATCTGCAGGATAAAAACCATTTGGAATTAAGAGACTAGTGATGGTGGTGAAGGGAAAATGGTTTCCAATTAATGGTGAAGGGAAAATGGTTTTCAGAGTTCTGTGTTCTAGGTTTCCTTATCTTCTCTGCATTTTCACTTCTGATTCTACTTTGTTTAATTTCTATTTGGTATTTCTCATTTGCAAGATTTGTGATTTGGGTGGTAAAGTACGGAAGTTGAAAATTATGGTTGATTATGGTGTTGCAGTGATATTATAAATAATTGCACTGTAGTTGACATGGTTTGGGGTGTAAATTTAATTTCTTTGTGATAAACAGTGAAAGGAAGCATTTTTGTCAGCTTGGCAGAAATTTGTTTTTAGGGAGAACTCAAATGAAATGAAAACTCAAGGAATCTATAGACAACAACCTATAAGTGATTTGTCAAAGGCTGCAAAATTTCCAGTAGGAAGAAATATGATGTTACTGAGAATAATGTTGTCTTTTACAACAAAATATTTGTTATAGTATGGGTGGCTTGCAGAATGGTAAGCATGAAGGTTCAAAAATTCTAGACTTTTCAACAAAACAAAATATGTTTCAACAACAGAGACACGAGTCATTAAAATGTTTACATAGTTTTCAACTACAGGATATGTCTGGACTATATCCTCAAAGGGGTGAAAGAGTTCTCGGTGGAGAACCTTTCATGGGATATGGTCATCAAGAGGAGACAATTCTTTACTCTGGACCTTTGTTGCCTCCATTTGCCTTTGTTGCCTCCATCTGCAGAATATCAAACAAGCTATCCGCAGAGCATGCCAGGGTAAAGGTGAAATGACAAAAACTGATTCATCTTTTCCTCCCTGATTCATCTTTTTCTGGGAGGAAAGCATTTGAACAAATTGATAATGTTAAGACAGTGTGGGGCAACTACTCTCTGTAAGATTGGCCTCCAAAAGAGTCACATTCCCATAACCCTGATAAAACTCTGAACTCAGTCCTGAATCTTTACTGAAATTGAAACTCCTGGTCTTAGCAAGGACAGAAATATAAAACTCTGGATCTTTACTGCAATTGAAACTCTAATCTCTCAACAGAATAGCAACAACACAACGCCCTGTAAGAAGAGAAGATAAATGAAGTCCCAAAGTTTGTGGGGACTCCAAGTAGTTAATATATAAATTGCAATCAAAATATATAGATGTTCTTTCAGAAACATGCCTGTGAGTCTTTGTTGGTCCCCTAATGCAACCTGACCTGTTATTGAATCATGAACTCTTCATTCTCCACCCTTCATATTTTTCCAATATTTAGGACAGCTGATCTAGAGCTTAATGGGAGGAACAAGCTTGAAGCATAGGATAAAAACTGGTAAATCAATATCTTGCTAAAGCTTGTATTCTTGTTTCACATTTCATATGGATGAGAGTAAATTTAGAATAGTAGTTCTAGATCAAGGTTTGCCTTCAAGTGCAGTACTAGTTGATTGCCAAAATTCAAGGGGTTTGAAGAACCAGAGCAATATAAACCATGATCAAAATCATCACTTAGGTTAAATTTGACACTTGCAATATTTCTTACTTTAAGTAGGGGTAAATTGACTCACCCCCAACTCATCTTCTTCGCATTAATCAAAAAGAGCACTTATGGCATCAACAGTGAGACTTTGGAAAATGCTTGAAGAAGCGTGGAATAAATTGAGCTAACAATTGCTTTGCTCTGCTACTTCCTTTAGCTGCTGCTATTGCTCCAATGTAATCACTCTAATTTTGCCATAACACAACAACAAATAGCAATTAGTATAACAAAAACCCACACCAACAAATAGCAATCAGTATGACAAAAACCCACAAGACGAAATTTGAAAAAAATCAAATGAACGTAATTTTGAATACAAACAGCTTTGACAAATAAATTAAAGCAAAAGAAATTAAACGAATATCAAGCAGTGATAATCTTGGTTACCAAGTCCACAAAATATTGATACATATGAAATGTGAAGAAGATGATGACATGTAGAACATTTAGAACATTTAAACATGCAAATTGCAGGATTAAGGCACAGAACCCGAAATGACACTAAACTAGACAGATCCATGCGCAAAAGATTTATGAACCCATCAGTAATTTTGGAATAGCTGAGATGATTTAACTCAAATAAACACTAAAGTATTTGAACCCGGTATGATTTTGACATAAAATTAGAGACGCTACTCTTGTATGTCATTGAATCAAATTTTTGGGTAAAACGGAAATAAAAATTTACAGAAAACAATTCAGACATTCTTCTTCAAATAAAGAAAAAAAAACCTAGTTCATCTGAATGACAATAAATATTTGAAAAAAAAATCCAGTTCATCTGAATGACAACAAAGGATTCTGAATTGCCCCAGAAACAAAAAACAATTCGTGAAATTCAGAAACCCCATAATTTAGGTTAAGTTTTTCTTTCAATTAGTCAATAAAGGAATGATCTTTCGATCGCCAACAACTGAGAGAAAGGAGAGAGGGAGGAGAAGGAGGATAACAGTGGGCTTAATAATATATAATATTAAAAATCACAAGACAATCGACTAACACTCTTTTTTTTTAAGAAAAATCATGAACTATTTTTGTATGAAGTATTTTAAAAAATTATATGCATCTCAAAATTTCTTTTACATGTGTATTTGAACCTTTGCATACTTATATTTTGAATTTACATTACAATGTTAAATTAGTTTGATTTTAGTGTAATTCAAATTTGGTATGTCTAAATATTATAAATATGTCAAATTGTGCTTCATATTTAGTATTTGTTACTTTATAATTAAATTTTACTTTAGAAAAATGTTTTCACTTTATCAACTAACACTCTTTTTATTATGAAAAATCATGAACTATTTTTGTATGGAGTTTTTTAAAATTATATGCATCTCAAAATTTCCTTTACATGTGTATTTCAATTTTTGCATACATATACTTTGAATTTACATTACAATGTTAAATTAGTTTGATGTTAGTGTACTTCAAATTTGGTCTATCTAAATATTATAAATATGTCAAATTGTGCTTCATATTTAGTATTTGTTACTTTACAATTAAATTTTATTTTAGAAAAATATTTTCTCTTTTGTTTGCAAAATGTATGTATCTTACTAACATTTAGATCATGTGTGTGTTTTAACTTTTTGTTTGCAAAATGTATGTGTTTTACTAGCATTTAGATCATGTGTGTGTTTTAACTAGATTGTGTTAATTGTGCTTCATATTTAGACTTGTTTATTTTAGAACTTTTTGAACAAACATTGACATTCACTTTTTGTGCTTTAATTAACTTTGATGCATGCCTACAAATTTTAAAAATTTATTGAATTTACTCTATGTGAAGTGTGCATAAAGTGTATTTTTTTAACTATACACTTTAACTTTATAATTAACTTTGAACTTTTGCATGCTTGAAATTTGTGAGTGCATGAGTGCAATTCAATTTATGTGTGTCAATTATTTATTTTTTGTGTTTGAACTTTACTTATGATATTTACTCCATATATTTGAGGTGTGTGGTTCAACAAACTTTAGAGCTTTACATTTATTTTATGTCATGTTTGTTCTAAACTAAGTTCAAACATCACCATAATTTGTGCAATAGTCATACATGAGTGAGGAGGAGGAAGGGGGAGGGAGAGGGAGGGAGGGGGAGGGAGAGAGAGGGAGTGGGAATGGGAGGGAGGATAAAGAGGGGGAGAGGGAGAGGGAGTAGGAGGGAGAGAGGGAGAGGGAGCAGGAGGGAGGGAGGGGGAGAGTGATAGGGAGGGAGGAGAAGGAGGAGGGAGCAGGAGCAAGGGGGAGGGGGAGGGAGAGGGAGAGTGAGAGTAAGAGTGAGGGGGAAAAGGAGAAGAGAGGGAGAGGGAGAGAGGGAGGGGGAGGGAGAGTGAGAGTGAGAGTGAGAGGGGGAGAGAGAGGGAGGAGGAGGAGGAGGAGGGAGAAAGGGAGAAAGAGGGAGCAAGAGGGAGGGAGGAGGAGGGGGAGGGAGAGAGAGGGAGCGGGAACGGGAGTGGGAGGGAGGAGAAAGAGGGAGAGAGGGAGAGGGAGGAGGAGGGAGAGAGGGAGAGGGAGCAGGAGGGAGGGAGGGAGGAGGAGAGGGAGAGGGAGGGAGGAGAAGGATGAGGGAGTAGGAGCGAGGGGGAGGGGAAGGGAGAGGGAGCAGGGAGAAGAGAGGGAGAGGGAGAGAGTGGGAGGGAGGAAAAGGAGGGAGAATGAGAGAGAGGGAGGGGGAGGGAGAGGGGAAGGGAGATTAAGAGGGAGGGAGAGGGAGGGGGAGAGGGAGGGAGGGTGGAGAAGGGAGAGAGGGAGGGGAAGGGAGAGTGAAAGGGAGGGACATGAAGGATGGAGAGAGGGAAAGGGAGCGAGAGGGAGGGAGGGACTAAGAGAGGGAGTGGGCGGGAGGGAGGGAGAGGGGGGGAGTGGAAGGGAGGGAGAGGGGGAGGGAGAGGGAGGAGGAGGGATCTAGAGAGGTAGAGGGAGTGGGAGGGAGATGGATCAGGAGGGAGAGAGGGGGAGGAGGGAGGGAGGTGAGCGAGTGAGTGAGAGGGAGGAAAATGAGGGAGAGAGGGGAAGGGGGAGGGAGAGGGAGAGTAAGAGGGAGGGAGCGAGAGGGGGAGAGGGAGGGAGGTGAAGGAGGGAGCAGGTGCAGGAAGGAGAGGGAGAGGGAGAAGGAGGGAGGGAGGGAGGGAGAGGGAATGAGAGGGAATGGGAGGGAGAGGGAGCAGGAGGGAGGAGGAGGGAGAGAGGGAGAGGGAGAGGGAGTAGGAGAGGGAGCATGAGGGAGAGAGGGAGAGGGAGGGGGAGGGAGATGGAGGGAGGTGTAGGAGGGAGAGAGGGAAAGGGAGTGGGAGGGAGAGGGGGAGGGAGAGGGAGGGAAGAAGAGGGAGAGAGGGAGAGGGAGAGGTAGGGAGAGGGAGAGGGAGGAGGAGGGAGAGAGGGAGAGGTAGGGAGAGGGAGAGAGAGGAGGAGGGAGAGAAGGAGAGGTAGCATGAGGGAGAGAGAGAGGTAGCGGGAGGGAGGGAGGAGGGAGGAGGGAGGAGGAGGGAGTGGGAGGGATAGGGATAGGGGGAGGGAGGGAGGGAGGGAGAGGGAGAGAGAGGGAGGGAGGGAGGGAGAGGGAGAGAGGGAGGTTGGGAGGGCAGGTGAGAGGGAGGGAAAGGGGAGAGAAGGAAAGAGAGGGGGAGGGAGAAAAAGAGGGAGAGGGGGTGAGGGAGGGAGAGGGGGAGAGAGGGAAAGAGAGGGAGGGAGGGAGGGAGGGTGAGAGGAAGGGAAAGGGGGAGAGAGGGAGAGAGAGGGGAGGGAGGGAGTGTGAGGGAGAGGGGAAGAGAGGGAGAGGGATATGATCCTATTTGATTCTATTGAGCAATATGACTAAGTCAGCAACCTCTAGTTTGAAATGGTTAATGGTGAGAGGTTTAGGAAGCATAGACCCTCCCTTTTGTGCCTTCAATAACAAATGTTGAGTGATCTCATTCATGTAGACTTTTCTTTTGTTAGAAAAAATAGACCGATAAGAAGGAATGGTCCATCACTCGTATGGATCCTTCTCAGGAATATACATTGCAATTAAAATGTCATCTCTATTTGTGTAAACTAAAGGGCTTCCATCTATCTTTTTGATGCATTTTTCTTCCATGTTGTACCTTCTGGTGCATTCCACTACTAGCTCTAGGCATGGAGTCACTGTGGGAAAAGCACCAACTTTTGCCAGTCCACTTTGAATTGCCTCTTCTATCATATAACCTAGAATAGGATTTTTAACCTTGCTCATAGCTTCTTACAATGCTCCCAACTATATTAATGTATCATCACACTCAGACAGAGAACTTATTAAAGGAGAAGCACCTCCAAAATTTGGAAGTGGAGGTTTCATAACGACCCAACACAAATGAAGAGGAATAGAGAAATAAAGAAGCTCTAAAGGGTATTTTAAACTTCACAATACAAACAACTTCAATTTGTAACAAGAGCGCCAAGAAGAAATGACTAACCTGTTATTTCACATAGTGCATTAAGCTTTGAGAGAAAAAAGATACCTCAGCTCCTCTATTATCCTTGCCTTCACAAGGAGAAAATTTCTTCCATGACAATGGATATAACAACTAAGTATCACCCATTTATTTACCAATTCATCACAACATTGTAGGAGATTTGTAATTAATGATGAAGTGATGGCCCAAATATTTAGTTAATGATGACAAGAAGTTTGTTTAATCCCCACATTAACTATTGTACTTTCCCATGAGTGAAATGACATTTAAATGTCACTTCTCTTAATGATTATATTTGCGCCACACGCAGATGCCATATTCTCTACCAACTATCACTTTCATCACATCACTGCCATCTATTTTTCCTCTTATTTTAAGAGTATCCATTGAACTTTGAACTCCAAACTAAGAAAATTCAAAGTTCAAGTTCAATCAGGAACAAGACACAACTACCCTTTGGCATGTTTAAGAAAGCAAAACTAGCAGCCAAAAAGAAAAATTAGTGATCATTAAAACCCTTTGTAAATTGACAAAGTTAGTTGAACCTTGAACTTTGAACTAAGAAAGTTCAAGGTTCAAAGTTCAATGATAGGACATGTTTTGCAAAAACATTCCGCCTAGTTCGTAAGAAAACAAAAAGAAAAGAAAACATACCATGGGCTATTATTGAACCTTGAATCTTGAACTAAGGATAGTTCAAGGTTCAAGTTCAACCAACAAGAGGTGTATGCAAAAAGGTTGAAAATGAACTTTGGTAAAAATGCATTCTGAAAAGGATTATGGGGTGATTCTTGAGAAGATTAGAGCCATGAATTAAAAAAAAAATGAGGAGTAACAATGGCTCCATCTGGGGATGAGGACTCTTAAGGACAAAGGATGAACTTAAAGCTTTGGTTTTGCGGACTAGGGAATCAGAACAAAAGGGCTGAAAAATAGAAAACAAATAAGAGACGAGAAAGAAATGACAAAAACAAAAAGGAGAGGGAAAGGGAAGGGAGGGAGGGAGGGGGAGGGAGGGAGGAGAAGGATGGAAAGGAGGGAGGGAGGGAGAAGGAGGGAAAGTAGAGAGGGAGGATAAGGAGGGAAATGAGAGAGGAAGGAGAAGGAGGGAAAAAAGGGAGGGAGGAGAAGGATGGAGAGAAGGAGGAGAGGGAGGGAGAGGGAGTAAGAGGGAGAGAGGGTGGGAGGGATGCACACAAAGAGAGAGAGAGAGAGAGAGAGAGAGAGAGAGAGAGAGAGAGAGAGAGAGAGAGAGAAGGAGGAGAAGAAGGGAGAGAGGGATATATGGTGTGAGGGAGAGAGCTACGGGGAGGGGGGAGGGAGAGAGGGAGGAGAAGGAGGGAGAGAGGGTGGGAGGGAGAGTGAGGAGGGAGGGAGGGAGGAGAGGGATGGGGAGAGAGAGGTAGGAGAAGGAGGGAGAGAGGGAGAGGGAGCATGAGGGAGGGAGTGAAGGAGGGAAGGGGAGAGGGAGAGGGAGAGGGAGGGAGGATAAGGAGGGAGAGGGAGGAGGGAGGAGGAGGGAGAGAGGGAGAGGGAGAGGGAGAGAGGGGGGATAGTGAGAGGTAGGGAGGTGAAGGAGGGAGAGAGGGAGAGGGAGCAAGAGGGAGACAAAGGGAGACAAAGGGAGTGAGAGGGGGAGGGAGGGATGAGAAGGAGAGAGAGGGAGGGAGGGAGGGAGTGAGAGGGAGGAAAAGGAGTGAAAGAGTGGGAGGGAGGAAAAGGAGGGAGAGAGTGGGAGGGAGGAAAAGGAGGGAGAGTGAGAGAGAGGGAGGGGGAGGGAGATGGGGAGGGAGTGGGAGAGGGAGGGAGGGGAAGGGAGTGGGAGAAAGGGAGAGATGGAGAGAGGGAGAGAGGGAAGGGAAGGGAGAGTGAAAGGGAGGGAGGTGAAGGAGGGATAGAGGGAAAGGGAGTAGGAGGGAGAGGGAGAGGGAGGAAGGGAGAGGGAGAGGGAGGGACTGGGAAAGGGAGTGGGAGGGAGGGAGGGAGAGGGGGAGGGAGGGAGGGAGAGGGAGGAGGAGGTGGGATCTAGAGAGGTAGAGGGAGTGGGAGGGAGAGGGATTAGGAGGGAGAGAGGGAGGGATTGCAAGAGAGGGGGAGAAGGGAGTGGGAGGGGTGGGGGTGGGGGTGGGGGAGGGAGAGGGAGGGAGCAAATAGAGGGAGAGAGTGAGAGAGGGAGAAGGGGAGGGAGAGTAAGAGGGAGGGAGTGAGAGGGGGAGAGGGAGGGAGGGAGGGAGGGAGGAGGAGGGGGAGAGGGAGGGAGGTGAAGGAGGGAGTAGGAGTGGGAAGGAGAGGGAGAGGGAGTAGGAGGGAGGGAGGGAGAGGGAGCGGGAGGGAGGAGGGAGAGAGGGAGAGGAAGAGGGAGGGAGAGAAGGAAATGCACCCTTGAAAAATGATGAAAAATCCTTCCTTGTCTTAACCAACACCTTGTCTGATTCAATAAAATTAAAACATGTGGCCACTAGGCCCAATATGCTCTAGTTGTTTCACTTAAAACTTCTATTGTTGTTTTGTAGTCAATGGAATTTGATCGAAATGGAATTCTGCAAAACAACAAACAAAGCTATGTTTTTAAAGCATTGTAGATCCCACCACTTGATTGCCTTCACCATTTTGTGGTTGTTTGATTCTAATGAAAAATACTGCTTATGAATCTTTGAAGATAGTTAAGAAGCTAGGAGAAGGTAAGGGGTTGATTGTTTTGATGATAAATGGGACATTTATAGGTCACTTAAGTCATATGTGACCTTGTATAGGAAGTCAATTGTAGAACATAGGAAAATTTAATGCCTACAGGGAAATTGGGGTTTTATTAGGATTGTAGGACTTAGGAGATTTTTTAAGGGTTTATAAGCCTTTTTCCTTTATTTTAAGCCCTAACACTATGTACATATTGAACCTTGTGATGGAAACTTAACCTAGAGGGTTGATGGTGACATAAAGTCAATATTTTTGGCAATTTCTTTCGAGTACTTTCCTGCTAAGTATACAATATTAGTAGCTTGGTAATCCATTAGACATGGAGTCACTATGAAAATATTAGAGATCTACAACCTCTTGTTACTTTTGTAGAATTCTCTTCTATAATTGTAACTAGCCTTTTCTTGGTTTAGTAAATTACTATTGTTTACCTATTTCAAGTCCAAATATCTTGTGTAATCATTTCCTTCTTATTTGGATGCATTTCATCATCTTCTCTATTATAAGATTGTGTTAATTTTCTTGATTGATTAGGCTTGTGGATCTTTAGGTTCCTTGCAAAGTCTTTTTGAGTCCTGACTTTCATAATATTCTAGGATTTGATCAAATTCAAGAAGTAGTGTGGTTCTGGTAGTTTCTTTAAGGTTTAATGGAAATCATAAGTAGAAAGAAATTAAATATTCAATCTTAGTGTATCACCCCTTTTTCCTTTATGCATACCCTTCTCCCTTTTCCCTCAAAAATCTTACTTTAGGTGCACCTTGATTATAAGGAATTTGGCCTTCTTCATAGAATCAACCTCACATTTCAAGTCCCATGCTTGGAGGTTGTCTCGATGTTTTACAAATGTTGAAGTGGAAAGCTCTTTTTCCATTAGTGAAAATTTTACTATCAGTGAAGTAGATAAAGGCTTCATAGATTGAATAATGAATGAGTGAATGATTCTAATAAGATCCACAAGGCCAAAGAATCCTATGGGACCCCCTTGTTAGAATTATTTAGAACAATAGAGAGGGGGGTGAATTAGTTGTTCTCAGGTCCAGATGTACCAATTGAACTTTCTATCACTTCAACAATCTTAGATCTAATCACCAACACAACTCGGTCTCTAAAGTATATATATCAGAAACATATAACATGTAGTCCACTGTCCAAAAGTAATTAACTTGTAGAATATAACAAAATTCACATCAAAACATTCACACAAGTATAACACCAGGATTTATAGTGGAAACCCAACTTGGGAAAAACCACTTTGTAACATGTTACTGATATTTTCACTCTTCTAAAGTGAGCTCTATGAAAAGACAACTCTATTAAAGGTTTACAAACACACGGTTAGGTGTGACCCTGTTAAAGGATTTAAACACTCTATCAAACGTGACCTGGTTAAAGGATTAAAGTACATTCCATTAGAATGCCACCTTGATTAAAGGATTTATATAATGACTGTTAGGTCAACCTTGATTAAAGGATTTAGACTGGTATAATGGTTAGAAAGTAACATTAGGTTTTGATCTAAAAAATGTACAACTCACTTTGCAAATAACAGATCCAATTTGCACATATATGCTTATTTATTGACTGAGCTTCATTTTCATCTCCATCACTAATCTACTCAGAATTTTCTTCAACAAATCACAACTCTGTTCAACTCCTTCACAGTTTAACCTTTAGCCTTCTGCTTGGACTTATTAGTCAATAACGTCAATAGCTTCATCCCATGTTGTAACCTCATACTTAGGTTTTCCTTTATACCTCTTCAATTAGGTAGATCCATCTCTCTCTACTTAATCTCCTCCATAGATCTTAGGTTTAGGTCTTATCCATTGGATCCTTCCATTATTTAAGTTATTCATCCTTCCTTCTAGATACATCTTCAAACTTCTCATTGAATCCATAATAAAATGATTTACCATGCATTAAATTCTCCATACAATCAATTAATAAAGTCAACACAATTTACATATCCCAAGAATTCAACTATGTTGGCTAGGAATCTCAATTATTTCTCCAAATGTAAATTACTGACACTCGGTTAATACTATAAAAATTTGGATAAGTAGGATATCAAAATTTTGTCATTGTGGCAACATATACTCACTATAATGATCACATAATATAAGAAAGAAGTTTTGTATGAGTGCACTTGAGAATTGTCTAGGTACAACAATGTTTACCAATCTAATCAGAGATAGTTTTGATTAGCGATGTTCACAGAAGAAGGTTCAATGCATTCTCACTTGAACATGGATAATTCTATGTATATCAAAGCCACATATGAGAGCCCAAGTCTGTACGACATGTATGGAAGAAGATATTAAAGAATTATAGAGACAATGTTGAGCTGACATGAACAGAGGAGAAGATAGACTGCAATCGTATTAAGTTAAGGGATGATTTTGTTTATCAAAATAATGACTTAACCATGTAGAGATTACATCCTAGATGTTAACCCTTAGGCAAAATGAATTGGTTTTATATTTTGAGAAGATTTTATGTATTGTAAGCCAACTAGAAGTTATTAATTGTAATACCTTCTATATATGTAAGAATTATGTAATGTGGAGATGTATATTGTAAGAAGGAAAGAAAGTAGACTCTATATATGAAAACGAAGAGCCTAGAAAGCTAAATTAGAATAGGAAATCTATTCGGCAATAGTAAAAGGTTATGTACTTTACCTTTGTATTTGAAGATATCATTGTGTATTGCATGTTTGGGCAGTGACCTCATCTTGCAAGCATTCTATTTTGTAATACCAACTCCTAATAGGGTTGAGGCTTCTAACAAGACCTAGAGTCCTTTAACCGAGATAGAGACACTATATGTATGTAATAGACTCCTAATAGGGTCAACATCCTTAACTAGATACAATTGATTAGTGGATTAGTTGTGGGTATCATCCCCACCAAGGTTTTCCCTTGGTCGGGGTTTCTTTGAGAATAAACATGGTGTTATGAGTTCATTTACTTTATTGTTATGCTTGTTATTCAGTTTACTCTATTTAATTTGTTATGCAAGCTTAAAGTTAATTTTTTATATCCATAATTGGGCAAAAGTAAACATTTGTAAAATACTGTTTCACCTCCCCTCTCAGTATTTCCTATTTCTAACAATTGATATCAGAGCTTAGTTACTCATAACAAAGTTATTTAGAAAATGCCTAACATCTTGAGTATTATCTCTATGGATATGGATCAGTTGCAAAAAGATCTTGAAGAAGATCTTGAACAGATTGATATTCTTACTGAAGAAAGTGACACTCTAAAAGAGAAATATGATGATATGAAAAAAAAAATTGAGAAACTAAAAGAAAAGATGGAAGATCTGAAATCAAAGAAAGAACCTACAATTCAAGTCAAGGACTGCGATTAAGTTTCAAAACTAAAGAAAGAAAATGAGATCCTCAAACATGAGTTAAAGATTGTAGATCTGGAGATAAGTTTGAAAGATGAAAACATTAAAGATGAATCAAATCTGAAAACTAAGAGTCCAGATCTGAAGTCTAAACTTAGTAAAGTGACATCTGAACTTGAGAAAACAAATTTACAGTATGCTGAACTTGAGAAGTATAATACAATTGTGAAAGGAGAATTGACTCGGTCTAAATAACATCTTCAAAAACTATATTCCAGTAGTGAAAATATTGATGAACAAATGTCTTATCAAAAACCATCCTATGATAAAACCAGTCTTGGATATCTTGAAGATAAGTTTCCTGAGAAGATTGAGGAATGTAAAGAATTAGATCCAGAACACTCTGAGAGAAAAGATGAAAACAATTTTGATGAAGCTAACAAATTTGAAGATATACCTAATCCACCTAAAGAAGATGAACCGCCTAAAGATATGTGAAGAGAACTCAAAGGTAGATGTTTTTCATCCAATTCTTTTGGACACATGAAAAGAGATTGTATAGGTAAGAAATTCAAACCTATCTCTGGGTATTGTTATAATTATCATGGTTTTTGACATAAAGCTATTGATTGTAAGACACCTAGATCTAATGATAATAATAGTAGTAGAATGTTTAGAGATACTAACCCTGTAAATAAGAGACTTATTGGAGACATGAACAAAAAGAATGGAAATGTGTGTTATAGATGCAACAAGATTGGACATATTGCCAGAAATTGCAGATCACAAATTAGTCAGACAGGACCAAGACATGGAAACAATGGAGTAGTTTTTCATGAGATATGAAACAATTTTGGTCAAACAACAAGATTTTTCAGAATGAACAACATGAGAAACCCTAATCCTAGAAACTGTACAAGGAGAAATGTGAGTACAAACAATAGTCAGAGAGGATGCTATAGTAACTTGGAAGAAGTTGAATGTGTTAAAGCCACATATCAAGTAAGCACACTTAGTATGCTAGGAAACCAGATAGGTGAAGTACCTGATAGTAAGTGTGAATCATTTCCTAATTCATCTCAAAGCATTTAAGTAATTATTTCATGAATTATGTATTAGAGTAAAGCATTAGAATAGTGTAGAAGTTAGAATAGATTGAATTGAGCCTTGGAAATTTAATATATTCTATTATATGATGTAATGAAGCTATGGTTAAGAGTGCATGAATTTATATGAGTGTATGAAAGTACACGGAAAGAATGAAGTTTTGCAAGTGTAAAGGATAAAACAGGGTATGCGGTCCTAGAACAATGGTTTGCACATAAAAGAGACCCCAAAGCCAATATTTTACACTTACATGAAATTGTATTGATATAGAAAGTAAATGTAGATGATTAATATTGAAATTAAGAAATAAAGGTACTTACGTCCGAAAATGAATCTGCTCAAAACCCTATCAAATGATCTCAAAAACTATTGATTCTCATGTAGTTGAACTAAAACTGCAAGATCTAAAAAACCTAGAAATCTTTTTCTAATTTGAGGTAGGTCATCCTTGACCCATATAGCGGGGCAAGATCTTACCCCGGGGCAGGATCCTACCCCCCATAGCTCCAATGGAAATTTTGTTTGCGGATCTTGAAAGTTCAGCAAAAAGGGTATCCAAATCTGATCTTAGATTTGAATTTTTGCACCTGTACCTACAAGAAAAATGGTTTTGTTTGTTTGTTTGGGGGGTTTTCCTTGGTCAAACCCTGGTTTGGAATCTAATATTGAAATTGAAATGGAGAATGCTAGCAAGTAGTAGAAGTAGATCTAACAATGAAGCTACGCAATTCAATAGATAATGCAATTGTATTTGAAATGTAATCAAGTATGTTGATATGAAAGCTTGAACAAATGTAAATCAAACCTCCATGATTGTATGCTTGGAATCCACCTTGAGGGAAGAATGAAATGGATCTTGAAGATGAACAAAGGATCTCGAAGGAAGATCACACCATCATGATGGCTAGATCTAGGGTTTGAATGATGAATCTTGAATGCTTGAACCAAATCCCTTCAATGGCTTGAATGCTTGAATGGATGCTTTCTTGATCACCTTGAGAGCTTGAGAGAGCTTGAGTATGAAAACTTGAGATGAGAAAACTTGATGTGAAAATGAGAGAGGAAGGCCTCCTTTTATAGTGATCTAGGGCACACTCCTCTAGAGGGGCCACCTTAGAGAATTAAATCCCAATTAGGTCCTAACCTTTAGAAAATATACCTAGATTAAATGCAATTAAAGGATTAACCATCCCAAAACCTGAAATGGCCGACCCGGAGGTGGGAAAATAAATCTCCCGAAAGCCCAAAGCCCGAAA
The DNA here is from genome assembly GCA_027943335.1 of Chamaecyparis obtusa. NCBI lineage: Eukaryota > Viridiplantae > Streptophyta > Pinopsida > Cupressales > Cupressaceae > Chamaecyparis > Chamaecyparis obtusa. Next base: position 205,309 of record BSBK01010678.1, read on the forward strand.
ATTTTAGAAATTGCAATTTTGGAGGAAGGAGTCAAAGTCAAGGTTGGACCTGACCTAGTCAGGGTTGAGGTTGACCCTGACCTAGTTAGGGTCAAGCTTGACCCTAACCTAGTTAGGTTCTAACTCGACCCTGACCCTAGTCCCAGTTTGACTCAGAACCAAGTCAGGAGGTCCCAGGGATGCCCAGAAACCTAGAACTGATGCCAGAATAGGATAGAATGTCAGAGATAGACATAAAATCCTATGATTATCATGATGAAGGATAGGAGGATCTATTTCTAAATCCTACCTAGAAATAGAGCTATGAAAGAGGGAAATTCAGGAGAATCCTTAAGATCCTAACCCTAATTTCACCTAGAATGAAGCAGAAAAGAAGTGGAAAGCAGGGAGAAAGCTAGATCAAAGAAAAGATCAATTCAAGGAATCCAATATGACCCCAAACCACTTACTCAAAGGGATAAATTCTCTTAACATGGAAGTGCTTCCATTTTAAGATGATACATTAAGCCCCCACTTTAGCAAGAGTATGGACTTGATGCAAACTCTTGGTAAAGGAGAAGAAAGAGGAGATACAAATGGATTCGTAAAGAGATAAAATAACACTTAGATAAGGAAACAAGCCCCCAGGCTAAGGATCCTAACTCAACATACATACACGAGGGTGCCAAAAGAACAAGGGTTAGTACTAAACAACCCAAATCAATTAGCATAAGAAACCTTGCTAAGAAATATTTCTTATGCTAACATCATATTTGGAAAGCTATCATAAAAGCATAAATAATTATATAGGAAAGACAAGAGGAACACTATAAATAACATAGCTTCATGATCCCATCCTACTAGCATGAAAGCGAAAAGAGAGAAAGGAGAAAGTGATTACCTCGCCCAGTAAGATGCCCACCTTACTGTGAATCACCCTAGAGGGAGAGCCCAATAGGTTCACCCATAAACTATGCTTGCAATTGTAATGCATCTTCTGACAGCTTCTAGAATACTCATAGATCCACCTTCTTGTATCACTATGAATATAAAATGCGTGTCTCCTCAAGATTTAGCAACTTATGTGTGTTACCTTCGGAAGATTTAGCATATAGGTGCGTGTCTTTTCAGGATTTAGCAACTTATGTGCATTACCTTCCAATATTTAGCATGTAAAAATAAAAAATTATAATACAAGGGAGGCCCTATATATGCCCCCCTCCTTAATATGGAAAAAAACATACTATTTTGACATGTTAAGGAAAGAAAAGAACAAGGATAAAGCCTTCTTCAGCATCAAGACAATATACACAAACAACACCCAATCCAAGCCAAGAAGGTCATAGCTCCTATGAGGCCATGGAAGGGATGAATGTAAAGAGATATCATGCAAGAAGTGAAAACAAAGTAACCCTTATGAGGGATAGCACACTGTTTAGTTTCCAAGGTGACAGATATATCAACCATGGAAACCCAATGTCAAACAACAAAAGAGGTTGTTATCAAGGACATAAATGCTCAATGCAAACCAAAATTTTCATGTATGATTATATATCACATAATAGATAAATACTGCTTACCTAAGGAAAGAGGTGCATCCCGGAAAGACAGAAAAGAAGGAGATGGAATCCTTGCCCTCCAAGTGTAGGACAAAGATGGAAGAGGATACCTACTTCACAATGCAAGGAGATATCTTGTTTACAACAATGTACACCATATCTTGAGTGAGGGATATTGACCCCTACATCCAAGAATATAGATAATTGTGAAAAGGTTATGTCACTCATGGAAAAGGATCCTCCAAGAAAGAGATCTTATCAACAAGACCCCCCACCAAAGAGAAGTGCTTTGGATAAAATATCATCTTTCAATAGTGGGAACAAAGATTCAATCATCAAGCCCCCTACAAAGAAGAGGAAGAGGAATCTTTGGAATGAGGGAAATAACTCCAACACCAAGCAAGGGTGAGAGTTTATAAAGAACATAATTTGCAACATAGAGAAGAAGTGACGACCTAGGACAACAACTTCTCATATAAGAAGATTATCCATAGTCAAAACATCTATCAATATGATGAAATAATATTGCAATATAAAAAAATACCACTAAGCTAAGGAAAGCAGTTCCCTAGACAAAGAGAGAGAAGAAAGAACCTTTCCCCCTAGGGATGAAAGGCAAGTAATACCTTTGCAAAACAAATGTCCTAGAAAAGATATCTTGAATAATAGAAAAGAGCGATGGATGAAAAACTATCATAATACAAACCATTGAGATAAATGAAAGAATAACCAATTAAGCTCAAAGTAGGAATATAATGGCTTCTAAAAGACATGAAGAAATATACCTCTTGCCCCCCATTCTAGAGGAGAAAAGAGAGTGAGGGGTAAAATTATGAATAAATCTCAAAGGAGAAATTTCTTTTCTCTTATATTTATAAACCGGATAATAAGGAGAAGGTACTTTGAAAAATATTTGCACATCTACATCATGGACCATAGTTTGAACCTCAACATAAGTGTGGGAAGAACTAGGAATAGTAGATGGAGAATTATGAATCAGATTAGGAAAGATAAGATTAGGATTAGGAAGTTTAGGAACTAGATTATGAAGATTAGGAATACTAGGAAAAGTGTAGGACATGATATGAATGGAAGACACAACCAGAGGAACACTGGGAACCATAGTTGGAAAAGGGTTGGAATACAGATAAGTAATATTATGGTAAGAATGATGTGAGGTAGGATCTTGATTTTCCATAAGGTCACTACTAAGGAGAAAAGCGTTAAGGGAATTCCTATCTTTCTCTGCTAATGCCTCATCACTAGAAGGAATCCTAAATGGAGGTGAAGGATCTATAATGTCATCTTCTTTCACATAAGGGAAGTGTGTTTTAGAGAATATGTCATCCTTTTGTATCAAAAATTCTTCACAAGGAAGGGATAAGTCAATGTATTTATCCAAGGGTTCATCCCAAAAAGTAGAATTATGCACAATGGCTTCATGAGGAAGAGAGTAATCAATATCCAAATCCAAAGGTTCATCCCAAATAGGAGGATTATCCATAATGGTTTCATGAGGAAGAGATTAATCAACATAGAAATCCAAAGGTTCATCCCAAATAGAAGGATTATCATCCCTATCCATAAAGCGCATTGTAGGAGTGCCATAAGTCATTAAAGCTTGATCCCTAAAGGGGAAGGAAGTTAATTTGTATTGTAAACTAGACTCATAGAAAAGACATATATTAGGAGAAGAATAATCATCAATCCCTAACTTATCTTTGTAAAGGTCAATTAAAGAGGTTGTAGAGGAAGATGATATAGGAATAGGATCAATGGAGATCTCATTCGAACAATTTTCATCCTCACTTCCATGTACCTCATTAAGGTATCTATCATCTTGAACAATAAAAGCCTCATCAAAGTACTCAAAACAAGAATCATACATGTTGAATACTAAAAGCATGAAAATGTAAATGTTTTTGTATTTTTAAAGAAATTTTGCAATTTTTTCTTTTGGATTTTTGAAATGTAAATGTAAGAGCATAAAATAAATATAATCTTAAGGCAAGAAAATATTAATCACAAATCACAATTGAAACACAATAGGTCATCTAAATCCACAAAAGAATAGGGGTAAGTATGTCAGGTTCACCAAAATGTAAAGGATAAAATAGGGTATGGGGTCCTAGAACAATGGTTTGCACATAAAAGAGACCCCAAAGCCAATATTTTACACTTACATGAAATTGTATTGATATAGAAAGTAAATGTAGATGATTAATATTGAAATTAAGAAATAAAGGTACTTACGTCTGAAAAAGAATCTACTGAAAACCCTGTCAAATGATCTCAAAAACTATTGATTCTCACATTTTTGAACTGAAACTGTGAGATCAACAAAACCCAAAAATATTTTTCCAATTTGAGGTAGGTCATCCTTGACCTAGATAGTGGGGCAAGATCTTACCCTAGGGTAGGATCCTGCCCCCCACAGCTCTGACAGAAATTCTATTTATAGATCTTGAAAGTTTGATGAAAAGGGTATCCAAATCCGATCTTAGATCCAAAGTTCCGCACTTGTACCTGCAAGAAAAATGGTTTTGTTTGTTTTTTTGGGGGGTTTTCCTTGGTCAAACCCCGATTTGGAATCAACCTTAATATTGAAATTGAAATGGAGAATGCTAGCAAGTAGTAGAAGTAGATCTAACAATGAAGTTATGTAATTCAATAGATAATGCAATTGTATTTGAAATGTAATCAAGTATGTTGATATGAAAGCTTGAACAAATGTAAATCAAACCTCTATGATTGTATGCTTGGAATTCACCTTGAGGGAAGAATGAAATGGATCTTGAAGATGAACAAAGGATCTCGAAGGAAGATCACACCATCACGATGGCTAGATCTAGGGTTTGAATGATGAATCTTGAATGCTTGAACCAAATCTTTTCAATGGCTTGAATGCTTGAATGGATGCTTTCTTGATCACCTTGAGATCTTGAGAGAGCTTGAGCATGAAAACTTGAGATGAGAAAATTTGATGTGAAAATGAGAGAGGAAGGCCTCCTTTTATAGTGATCTAGGGCACACTCCTCTAGAGGGGCCACCTTGGAGAATTAAATCTCAATTAGGTCCTAACCTTTATAAAATATACCTATATTAAATGCAATTAAAGGATTAACCATCCCGAAACTCGAAATGGCCGACCCGAAGGTGGGAAAATAAATCTCCCGAAAGCCCGAAGCTTAGAAATTTTGGAAATTACAATTTTGGAGGAAGGGGTCAAAGTCAAGGTTGGACCTAACCTAGTCAGAGTTGAGTTTGACCCTAAACTAGTCAAGGTCAAGCTTGACCTTGACCTAGTCAAGTTCTAACACAACCCTGACCTTGGTCCCAATTTGACTCAGAACCAAGTCAGGAGGTCCCGGGGATGCCCAAATACCTAGAACTGATGCCAGAACAGGATAGAATGTCAGAGATATACATAACATCCTATGATTATCATGATGAAGGCTAGGAGGATCCATTTCTAAATCCTACCTAGAAATAGGGCTATGAAAGAGGGAAATTCAGGAGAATCCTTAAGATCCTAACCCTAATTTCACCTAGAATGAAGCAGAAAAGAAGTGGAAAGCAGGGAGAAAGCTAGATCAAAGAAAATATCAATTCAAGTCATCCAATATGACCCCAAACCACTTACTCAAAGGGATAAATGCTCTTAACATGGAAGTGCTTCCATTTTAAGATGATACATTAGGTAACCAAGAACAACTTTTTGTTATGAAGTGGCAAAGAAATTTAATGCAATGTCATAATCTTGAAAGATTTTAAGGATAAAAGCATATAATCAGTATTAATTGATCATTGAAGAGATTATATGTGATAAGGAGAGCTATTAAGTGTTGATTAAGAGCAATTTATAGGATTTGGAGACAAATTTCTTGCCAGATCTACGCAAAGCCCTAAATAGTAATTCTGAGGCATTTTGCCAAAGAATTCACCATCAAAGCAGTTGTGTTTTTATAGAATCATGGATGCATCACTTGTTCACCATATCAAGGATTCAGTCAGACCTAGAATGAAAAAGGAACCAGTAGAGCCTTTGGAAGAAGACCCTAGTCTAGTCTTGTCATCTATTCCATAGGAAGTTTTGCATTTGGAAGACATAAGAAGTTATATGAAATGTAAGTTTGAGACCATAGGAGATGGTAGGCTAATCATGGAGTATGATAAGATCTATAAACAAGATATGTCATTCAAGAAAGGGTTTGAACATTTGAATGAGATTGATATTATCAAGTATACACTTCACTATGAATTTCAAAATGAAGAATGGACAAACATAATTTTGAGCAGAATTCACAATGGGAAGTTTTGGTTAGATGATAGAGCCATTGACATCACCATAGACCTTATTCATAAGGTAACTAGTTTATCTAAATCAAGAGTAAGTCCCTTGAAATAGAATAATGTGAAGAAAATAGTGTTGGAGAACACCAAGTCATCATACAATGGAAGATGAATTGTAATTAGTAAGATTGTACAGGATGATGTTAGATATGTGTGAAAATTTTTGACTTCAAAAGTTTGTGCAAGTTCTAGAGAAGATGATATGGTAGCTAGCATGGTACATGCAACTTATCTTATGTGTGTAGAGAAAGTACAGGTAGACATGTGTGAAATCTTGAGAATTCAGTTGACAGAGAACCTTGAGAAGATTAAGAAAACTAAGAACTCATAATTTAGATTCTCATCTCTTATCACATATATGTTTCTTCATTTATTGAGAAGATTCTGATACACTATAGGAGTGGATTGGGATGATAACAAAAATTCAATGGATAGAATCAATAAGGTGTGCCTAAGACACCCCATTGAAAAAGTAAATGAAAGTGCTCCTTTGGTAATTAAGACTTTTTAGAATGAAATGAGAAAAAGGTCAAGGATTCCACCATATATTGTGGAGAAATACAAGGATGAGATATGCTTTTTGGTTGATACTAACTTTAATTACATTGAATTAGTTGAACCAAGAATGAAATTTGTAGACCCACTTGAGTATAAAGTTTTTGAAGTTGAGGTTGAAGGATATGTAAGTAGATTACTTAAGAGTAATTTGGATGCCAAGAGTCTTAAATTTGGGGCATATGAGGAAAAATTTAACTCTACACAATCATCACAAGCTCAGAAGATAGCAAAGAAAAGAGTTAATAGTACTATAAAGAAAATATTGAAAGACACTAGTATGATAGAACATGAATTTTTAATTGCGAAGCAGACAACAACAACAATAAGGGATATTGGACAAAAAGAGATTTTATTACTTCCACCCTTGACATCTCTTGCAGCCCCTACTAAAGAAATTCAAGACTTAGAGGAAGAAATTGAAGAAGTGGAAGTGTAGAAAGTAAGGAAATCTACTAGATCCTCCATCACTACACCAACAAAAAGAGTTAAGGAAGTGGCAAGTAGACCAGGTAAAAGACAAAAAACTATCTTTACCCCAATTCAAAGGAAAATATCAACAGTTAAGGTAGATGAAGAGGCAGGAAGCAGCAACAAGAAATGGAAGCCCAAGATTGATAAAGTGAACCCTTTAATCATTAATGAAGGTGATTTCACTAAGCTGAATAAGGATATGTACAAATTTTTTGAGAAGTTGAACTTAGAGAATACAATTGTCAAACATATGATACGTTCATATAAGAAATTTGATGATATACAAGGCAAGATCCCTGATAGTCTTTATGAGAAATTAGTTAACAAAAGAAGAGAGCAACAAAAGAGGATAATGGAATAAGAGAAAGATATGTACTTGGAAATTGTGTGAAATAAAAGATGAGGAACACTTCAAGGAAATCATGAAAAATATAAGCACCCATCTAAGGAAGAAAAGGAGAACTATATTGATAATGGGAGGCAATTATGAGGAGATTAATAAAGAAACAAAGAAAGAGGTTGTGAAGGTAATGACCTTTGGACTAGGTGAGCACATAAGGGAATCTGATCAAGCAGTTGAAGTAGAGTATCAGATAGATCCATCACCAACATTGCCAACCTCCATCAACATTGAAGATGAGTCTATGAACGTTGAAGAAACCAATATTACTTTGGACAGGGAATAAAATCCCTTCAATAACCATGAAGTCAATGTTGGCAATTTTTTTAATGAGTAGTAGGACATAGTAGTGAATGAGGAAGAAGTTGAAACAAGGAAGGAAGAATATAAAGAGGAAGCACAAATTGATGCAGCATAAGAGTAGGCAGTTCCAAAAGAGCAATCTATAATCATTCCTAAACATAATAAATCAGTCAAATCAGCACAAAAACCACATAGTGAATCAATTTTTGCAAGCCTTAGACAAGAAGTTGATGATGATGATCAAATATAATTGATCTCATCTCCGAACAATATTATTGGTAAAAACAAGAAAGTGAAAAGCTTGGAAGGAACACTAATTGAGGTGATAGGTAAATTAAAAAGAATTATATCAAGTCAAGTTAGTGAGGTGGATCCACAAGGAAAATCTAAAGAGGTTATGAGAGCCTTTTATATATAATTCACTAACCTATCTGATGTAGCAATAGTAAATTCCCAAGCATCTCATGATGCTCAGATATTCCAAGTTGTATGTCAGAATATCAGAAATGATATAGACAATTTGGACATATGTATAAAAGAGTTGAGAAGATGCATAGAAAAAGTGAAAGCATTGTACATTCAGTGTACACAATCAAAGAGCCACACATATGAGATAACAGAGAAAATGAAGGTAAAAGAGGCAGAATTACAAGTGGAAGTAAATCTTTTGCAAAGACCTAATGCAAAGATCTCAGAAATTGAGAGGAATTCAAGTAAGATCTTTGATGATATGAGACTTCTAAATGATGAGAAGGAGAAGAAATTGAAAAGATTCTCTCTACTAAGAGAGCATGTATCAATGAAGATAAGTATTCTTGAGAATCAATTGGAGGAATGTCTTTCTTCAAAGACATCTTATGGAAAATTTTCTTATGAAAATATTAAGGCATGTGAAATTACATCCTTTGGCCTATGCATATTGCTAAGTGTTTCAGATGTAGTGAAGAATTCATGGGACAAGGAGATAGAGACCCTAAAGATTAATTTTGCAGATTTTGTTGCAAGCCTTCCAACCTTGCAATCTTGAAATCTTGAGGTAAAACATTTTTTGATACATAAGTTTTTTTTTTACACTTTTATCATTTTTGTCAAAAGGGGACTAGTATAAGATGAAAATTGTATGCATAGATATTATATGTATAGCATGGAGTATACTCTTAGAGGGAGTATAAATATTTTGGAGATATGAGTATTTTGGAGAAATAAGTAGTTGTGTAAGATCCACAAATTTTAGTATGGCCACAATTATGTATCTTAAGTTTTTGGGACTTAGCCAATTTTCCCATATGTTGCCACCAATGACAAAGGTGGATATTGTTGGCAATTTGGCTAAGTAGAATATCATAATTTTGTCATTATGGAAACATATATTACTCACTATGAGGATCGCATAATAGAAGAAAATAGTTTTGTATGTGCACATTTGAAAATTGTCTAAGTACAACAATGTTTACCAGTCTAATCAGAGACAATTTTGATTAGTGATGTTTAGAGAAGAAGGTTCAGTACACGTGCACTTGAACATGGATAATTATATGTATATCAAAGCCACATATGAGATCACAAGTCTGTACGACATGTACAGAATAAGATATTAAAAAATTACAGATATAGTGTTGAGCTGACCTGAACAGAGCAGAAGACAAAATGCACTCATATTAGTTTAAGAGATTTTTTTTTATCAAAATAATGACTTAACCATGTAGGGACGACATCCTAGATGTTAACCCTTAGGCAACATGAATTGGTTTTATATTTTGAGAAGATTTTATGTATTGTAAATCGGCTGGAAGTTATTAATTGTCATAACTTGTATATATGTAATAATTATGTAATGCGAATATGTAATGATGTATATTGCAATTGTAAAAAGTTTTTATATGATGAAAAGTTGTATATTGTAAGAAGGAAAGGAAGTAGACTCTGTATATGAAAGTGAAGAGCCTCAAAAGCTAAATCAGAATAGGAAAGCTATTCAAAAGCAGTAAAAGGTTATGTACTTTACCTTTGTATTTAAAGATATCATTATATATTGCATGTTTGGGAAGTGAGCTCATATTTCAAGCATTCTATTTTGTAATACCAACTCCTAACAAGGTTGAGGCTTCTAACAAGGCCTAGATTCCTTTAACCTGGACATAGACACTATATGTATGTAATAGACTCCTTATAGGGTCAACATCCTTAACTGGATACTTTTGATTAGTGGATCAATTATGGGTATCATCCCCATCAGGGTTTTCCCTTTGCCAGGGTTTCATCGACAAAAAACATGGTGTTATGAGTTTATTTACTTTATTTCTATGCTTGTTATTTAGTTTGCTCAATTTAATCTTTTATGAAAGCTTCAAGTTAATTTGTTATATCTATAATTGGGAAAAAGTAAAATTTTGTGAAATATTGATTCACCCCCCCTCTCAGTATTTCCTATTTCTAACAAATATTGTGTTCTTCTCCTTGGTCATCACTACATATCTTGATCATCTCTTCAAACTATCTTCCTTGACAAATACTGTCACTTGGCAATTTCTTATTACTCGGATAAACTGATGTTTGGTGAACACTAAATTTACTCAGCATACATTGGCACTTGGTCAACACTAACATCACTCAGCTTAAACTAGATTTCTACACTTTTTCTTAGTTAAGCCTACTTCTTTAGTCTTTCTTCTTACTTAGATAAAAAATAACATTAACTTATCAATGTGCCAACTAATCAAGTACCCATTGAAGTATCAAATAACTCAACCTTTCCTTAGGTTCTCTTGTTATCTCTTTTCCCTAATCCTCTTCATCAATCAATAGATATGGTACTATCCTAGATAGAAACTGTCTCACCAGTTAGGGTTTGACATCAATGACAATACAACAATTATTTCAATTGTAGTTTCCAACAATCTCTCTCTTTAGCATTGCTGGCAACACCACATGAATAAGACATGATTTACCATGCAATCCAAAAAAATTTGTCTGTGCATTAGATTTGTATAATATCCTTAGCTTCATTCTGATTCACAATAAATTTTCCTTGCCTGACCACATATGCAGTTACTCCCTGTAAATTTCTCAAGTTCAATGAATCCTTTGTGTTTTCTTCTAAATCTCTCCCTCTTTGACAACAATGCCAAAAAAGTATCTAGAGCTTACATCTTCCACATGTAGATGTATTCTTATCAGTTCAGTATGTTGTATTTCTCCCTCTGTCATCTTACTTATGCCTTATTATCATCTTTGTTGTACTTTTCACATCTCTAGGCAACAGCTAAAGTGTGACCTTTACTGCATCAATTTGTTAGATATTATGTGTAGCACTTTTGATGCAATGCTCCTAATTGACTAGGTAGGTGACCCCACAATAGTGGGTTACACTTTTTCAGACATACTAATTTTTGCTAAAATAACACTTTTTTAATAAAATATGATGATTTAAGCCTTGAGAGGTTCCATTTGAAGGAAATAATTACAAATGGTTAGCTCAAATCCTCTTAGATAAAAAAACATTGATAGAACATCTATACTCCTCATTTATACCTATAATGGAGTCTCCTTTGCACCTATTAAAATGCTGACAAAAAATCAATTTGACATTATCTTTTGGTAGATCAAATGATTCCATTTGACAAACCTATCTATGTAGTAAGGTACTATTGAGAAAAATATTTCCAATGATTATAATGTTAATATATATTAAGTTTATTATTACTTTGTATTTTTAGTATTACTAAACATAGATATTTCACCTATGTCTACCTTTATGTTGGACGCTTATGGAAAAATAGTAAATTGGAGAAAAATATCTGAAAAATATATATGTCCTAGGTATTGAAGTTCTTTTTCTATCAAAAAAAATAAAAATGAAATTGGACAAATACATGACAAGTTATAAGCTATGTACTCAAGGTATATCAAAATTACGATTTAGTCAACTTCAAATGTTAATAAAATATGAAATAATATTGATAATGTAGTCAAACAAATTGCATGCCCTCTTTATGGATGTTATAAAACTAAATTCGAAAGAAGAACATTGATATCTATTTTAGAAAAAAAGTTATGCTTTATGAAAACCAAGTAAATCTTTGAAAATGACATTTTCGACAACATACCAATTTCCGTGGGAGAAAGAAAAAGCCATTCAAATCAACTCAAAAAAAAAAAAAAAAAGTATATTTAAAATCTAGATGCAAAATCTTAAAAGACTCTAATTTACTTCATCTTCTTATTTCAAATCGTTTAACAACAATATGCATTTGAATCTGATTTATTTTTTCAAAATGTGGAGTATAGTGTCCATTCAGGCATAAAAAGTGTAACCCAATATTGTGGGTTCACCCCAACCTCAGTTAGGGGAATCACCCCTAGTTTACCTCTAATATATTCATGAGCATCCTTAGGTAAAGCTTTTGTGTATATGTCTGCTAGTTGTTCTTTTGTATTCACATATTCCATTCTCACTTCTTTATCTTTTACTAGCTCTCTCAAGTAATGATACTTGATAGCAATATGCTTAGTCTTTGTGTGCATCACTGGATTCTTTGATATATTGATAACACTTTTGTTATTATAGAAAATAACAACCATCTCAATGATTTCCTCTTTCATTCCTTCCAACAATTGCTTGATCCATACCAAATTTGAACAATTCACTGTAGTTGCTACATACTCAACTTCTGTTGTAGATTGCAAAATGCAATTTCTTTTCTTTCTTATCTAGGAGACTAATCTTTTTCCAAGAAAGAATGCTCCACTACTTGTACTTTTCATGTAATCAACATTTCCAGCCTAATCTACATTAGTGTAGACTCTCAATTCATATTTATCATTCTTCTTGTAGTATAATCCATAATCATCTATCCCTTTCAAATATATCAATATTCTCTTCACTGCCATCATATGATTTTCCTTAGGATTGGCAGAGAATCTTGCCACAATCCAAACTTATAGGGCTATATCTTGTATGTTGTGGATAACATATTGTAGCTTTCCAATCATGGATCTATACAATGTTTGATTCACTTCAGTAATATCATCATTTTTAGATAGTTTCTGTCTAATAGTCATGGGAGCAAATACTGGTCTAGAATCCTCCATACAAAAAAATTTCAGTATCTCTTTGACATATTTAGATTGTGTGATAAAGATACCTTTCTCCATATGATAAACTTTTAATCCAACAAAGAATTTTATCTCACCAAACATAGACATTTCAAACTGAGTTTGCATCTCATTTGAGAACTTTTGACATAGGGCATCTTATCCTCCAAATATGATATCATCAAAAAAAAATTCAGCTAACAAAATCCATTTACCTTCTTTATTTTTTATATACAAATTGTTGTTATCATTTGTTCTCACAAATACAATCTTTATCAAATAATTGTGTTGACTCGCATACCATTCTCTTGGAGCTTGTTTCAATCCATATAACAACTTGTTTAATTTGAAAACCATATTTTTCTAGTTTGGGTCAACAAATCCTTCAGGTTGTTCAATGTATACTTCTTCTTCTAATATACCATTCAAAAATGCACATTTTACATTCATTTGATATAATTTGAAATCTTTATATGCAACATATGCAAGTAAAGTCCTTACTCCTAATATTTCTACAGGGGAAAGTATTTCCCCATAGTCTATCCCTTCTTCCTGTGCATAACCCTTACATACCAATCTTGACTTGTTTCTTGTGACTTGTCCATGTTCATTTAGCTTATTTATGAATACCCATTTTGTTCCAATAACATTTTTATCTTTTGGTCTCGACACTAGAGTCTAGGTATCATTATTTTCTATTTGATCAATCTCTTCATTCATAGCTTGAATCTAGTCATCATTTTCTAAAGAGTCTTTTACTATTTTAGGCTCAAACTCACATAGTAGACATGTAGGGTCTTTCAGCTTACTTCTTGTCAAAACTCCAGATTCTTTATCTCCAATGATTGTCTCGGGCTTATGATGTCTTCTTACATACTGTGCCACTGTAGGTTCAGATTTATTTTCTTCTTGATCTTCAGGTTCATCATGCAAATTATTAGCTTCAACTTCTGATTTCTTGGCAACATCCTCCTAATGCTCGACAACATCCTCTTGATACTCAACATTGCTTATCCATGACTCTGCATCTGGTTCTAGTGTGTTACTTGCCTCTCCTTCTTCCATGTACTCAAAAGATTTGTAATCTTCAGGTTCTTATTTTCCTTCCAATTCATTCTTTTCTACATATTCATCAACTCTAACATTTGCACTTTCCACAACTTTGTTAGTGTTATAATTGAAACACTTATGAGGTTTTCTCTTAGTGGAATAGCCTAGGCATATGCCTTCATCACTTTTTGTATCAAATTTTCCATTCATATGGTCTTTCAAAATATAGAATTTACTCCCAAAAATTCTAAAATACTTCACATTAGGTGCATAACCATGCCATAACTCATAAGGTGTAGCATTTTTACCCTTCCTAATCTGTACTTGGTTTAGGGTATAAACAGCTATAATTATAGCTTATCTCTAGTACTTTTGTGCAACATTCTTCTCAATCATCAGTATTCTTGCACAATCCATAATTGACATGCTCTTCTCTTACCTATGCCATTTTGTGTAGGTGTTCTCAATGCATATATTTGTCTCTTGATTCATCTATCATTACAGAACATATTGAATTCATTTGATATAAACTCTCCACCTCGGTCATATCTCAAACATTTTAGGCTTCTACCCGTTTCTTTTTCAACTTTTGTCAAATACCACTTAAACAACTTAAATGCATCATATTTCTCTTTCAAAATCATTATAGTCATCATTCTAGTGTAGTCATCAACAAATAGAATAAATTACTTATCACCACAATAGCTTTGTACACCCATGGGTCCACAAAGGTTAGTATGAACCAATTCCAAAATTATTTTAGAAGTAAATGTCTTGCTCTTAAAACTTGACTTTTCATTTTTCCCAATTGACATTGTTTACACATCACATTATTAGGTTTCTTCAATCTCAGAAAACCTCTAACTTTCTTCTTTTTACTAATGTTTATCAGATTATCAAAATTTACATGACATAGCTTCTTATGCCATAACCATACATCATCAAATTGTGCAAACAAGCATGTTACTTCAGATAGCTCTAGATAGAATAAATTACTTCTTGTCTATTCTCAACTTCCAATTAGTTCACCAATGGCATCAAATATTTTAGCCTTCTTGTGATGAAACTCCACTCAGTAACCAATACTATTCAATTGTGCAACACTCAGAAAATTATAATTAAGACCTCAACCCAATAAGCATTTTCACATGTGATCTTATCATTCATCTTAATTGATCTTTTACCTCTCACAGGACATGGTGCATCATTACAAAACTTAACACTTCTACCTTTGTAATGATCTAGTGTTTCAAATTTTACTTTTATCACTAGTCATGTGATGTGAAAAACCACTATCAATAATCCATTTATCACCTTTACTCACATAAGAAATTAGTGTAGTTTTCTCATCTTCATCACAATCATCTTTCATAGCAACATAAACTACTTCAACATCACATTCAATAGATTCACTAGTGTCATAGTCAGTTTCCTATTCAACAATATAGCATGATTTATTACCTTTGTCCTTATAGTCTCTGTACCTTTGGTGATCTTTGTCATTATTCTTATCCTTGTACTTGCTTTCCTTTCTCTCATCCATGTTAGTCCTATCAGGACATCTTGCTACAATATGACCAACTTTGTTACATAAAATATAGGTTATAGGAATTTTACTTTTATATTTCCCTTTTCCTCTTTTTAGTCTTCTAGCCATGAGTGCCTCAAGATCATCTAGTTCCTCATTAGAAGTGTCACTGTCACTGTCATTGTCACCACCACTATCATTTTTCACACATTTTTCTTTTTCCTTCTTAGACTTATGCAAAACCATTTGTGACTTGAAAGCAAATTCAACATTAGGAATAGAGTAGTTATCATAGTTAGAAAACTCAAAAGCAATAAGCTTGCCAATAAGACTTTCTAGAGTTAGAACATTAGCATGGTTAAATCTTGATTCTTGCATTGGAAAATTTCTAATAGCATAGATAGGAAGAAAAGTTCTCAATTCCTTACCAATAATAGTCTCATCATCAATTATTCCATTAGCTCCTCTAATAGGATTCACTATCTCCTGAATTCTACCACAATACTAAGAAATATTTTCACCTTCTTTCATTTTCATTCCATCAAACTTACCTCTAAAACTTTCAATTTTTTCTCGCAATGCATTTGTATCACCACCATAGATAGTTGCAAGAGTATCCCACATTTTCTTTGCAATAGTGCAATCTTTGATATGTTCAAATTCAAGATAGATTAAGGTAGATGAAATCTCCAACATTTCTTGATTGTGTTCTTTTTTTCTTTCATCTGCTTGGCAGTCAATAGTGCAGCAAGTATAACATGGTCATGTTCAACATAGTACTTCATCGAATCACCAATACCAGCTAGATGCAATTTCATAATACTTTACCATACAAGGAAGTTCTCTTTGTTCAACTTTAGTGCCTCCTTTTTATACATCTTGATCATTAGCTTCAAGTACCTTTAAATTTCCTCTGTAAGCACCAACAAATCTGATACCAATTGTTAGAATTATTTAGAACAATAGAGAGGGGGGTGAATTAGTTGTTCTCAAGTCTAGATGTACCAATTGAACTTTCTATCACTTCAACAACCTTAGATCTAATCACCAACACAACTAAGTATGTAAAGTATATATATCAGAAACATATAATATGCAGTCCACTCTCCAAAAGTAATTAACTTACAAAATATAATAACATGAACATAAAAACATTCACACAAGTATAACACTAGGATTTATAGTGAAAACCCAACTTGGGAAAACCCACTTTGTAACATGTTATTAATATTTCCACTCTTCTGAAGTGAGCTCTGTGAAAAGGTAACCCTGTTAAAGGTTTACAAACACACTTTTAGGTGTGACCTTGTTAAAGGATTTAAACACTCTATGAAAAGTAACTTGGTTAAAGGATTTAAGTACATTCCATTATAATGCCACCTTGATTAAAGGATTTATATAATGACTATTAGGTCAACCTTGATTAAAGGATTTAGATTGATACAATGGTTAGTAAGTAACAGTAGTTTCTAATCTGAAAAATATACAACTCACTTTGCAAATAATGGATCCACTTCACACATATATGCTAATTTACTAACTAAGCTTTATTTTCATCTCCATGACTGATCTTCTCAGAATTCACTTCAAGCAATCACAACTCTATTGAGAGCCTTCATAGTTTCACCTTCAACCTTCTTCTTAGACTTATCAGCCAATAACATCAACAACTTCAGCCCTTGTTGTAACCTCATACTTAGGTTTTCCTTTATACATCTTCAATTAAGTAGATCCATCTTTTTCTACTTAATCTCCTCTATAGATCTTAGGTTTAGGTCAGATCCATCGGATCCTTCCATCATTTAAGTTATTCATCCTTCCTTCTAGATACATCTTCAAACTTCTCATTGAATCTATAATAAAATGATTCACCATGCATTAAATTCTTGATAGAATCAATTAATAAAGTCAACATGAATTACATATCCCAAGAATTCAACTATGTTAGCTCAGAATCTCAATTCTTTCTCCAAATGTAAATTACTGACACTTAGTCAATATTGTGTTCTTCTCCTCATTCATCACTACATATCTCGATCATCTCTTCAAACTGTCTTCCTCAAAAAATATTGTGACTCAGAAATTTCCTATTACTCGGCATAAACTGATGTCCAATCAACACTAAATTTACTCAGTATACACTAGTTCTTGGTCGATGCTAACATCACTTGGCTTAAACTATATTTCTACACTTTTTATGGGTTGAGCCTACTTCTTCAGTCTTTCTTCTTACTTATATAAACAATACATTGTCTTATCAATGTACCAACTAATGAAGTACCCATTGAAGTATCAAATAACTCAACCTTAGGTTCTCTTGTTATCTCTTTACCCTAATCCTCTTCATCAATCAATCGATATGGTACTATCCTAGATAGCAACTATCTCACCAGTTAAAGTTTAACATCAATGACAATAGAAAAATTGTTTCAATTGTAGTTTCCAACACCCCTAAACAACACACACCCTAAGAATAGGGTGCCAAGGTCTTAATCACTTTGTAACCTCTTCTTTATATCTCTTCTTCAACAATGTATTTTGATCACAAGGTTTTTTGTTCTTTTTAGTTGTGCTTCTTCAAATAGGGTACATAAATTTCCTAGTTCTAAGATAGCCACTTAGTTGGAATGGATGTCATTATATGTTGGGCACTCCATGACAAAATCCAAAATAAAAAAATTGCCATGTTTTTAGACAATGTCTCGCAGTAATGATTATACTAAAATTTCAATTCTTCAATTAACATCAATGTATTCAAATAATCCATTTTTTAAAAATGATTTATTGTGTTTCAATTTTACCTTCATTCATCAAGGGCCAAATAAAATATATGGAGCTCATGATATTTCCATATGTACCAAATTACATATATTATTATTTAAATATTTGAAATGATTTAAATATCAATTTAACTATTAGAAATCTCAATGGTAAAGGGATTCAAACCTTCACATATATCAATTCAAAACCATGAACACTTAAAGAATGTGGAACCTTGAAGCTGTAGAACTAATCACATCAAAAATTTTAATTTCACTTTCTCAATTTGAGGCAACATAAATTCATTGTATCATGATGCATGTCGGATCTCTTTATGAGATCAACCTAATTTTTTTTGTCCTAAGACAACATGACCTTTGATTTTCTATCAAACAAAAACATGCATCTAAGGAAGAAAAATGAAGTAGGTTTCCAAGAAAGTTTGATTTCTTTTACTTCTGTCTTGTGACCAAAATAGGTCAAGTAGCCTTTGAAATCACCCTAAAAATGACTTAAGGCTAAAGTGTTCATTTTATTATTTAAATAGGCACTCCTCAACACCCCAATTACTTCCAATTGAATGGGCTTAGTTCTTTACATTTTTCCTGATTTGGCTACATAATCTTATACATATATAATAGATAATAATAATACTAGAGAGGGGAGAGAGAAATGTAGAGAATTTATAGATAATGTGATGTGAAAGGGAAAATAAGATTCTATTCTTAACTCCTAATTCCCAAAGGAAAGATCCAAATTGATTAACCACAAGAAAATGGTCAATGCATAAATGAATTAATCAATTAGTAATAAGAAGAAAGAGGAAAACCTTATATTCTATTTTGGAAGGGAGTATTTAAAATCTTAATTGAAATGAATTGAAGACAAATATTAACCTCAAAATATAACAGATCTGGAAATTATTGTTTTCTGTTGTCTGTACTGAGATTCTAGAAATTCTGTAACTAAATCTAAAATAGAAACACAGAGACAGAGAAAACCTAGAAATATTTTTTCTTTTTTGTGTCAAGTCAACCTTGACCTAGATGAAGGTTGACCTTGACCCCAAAATGTTGATCTTGACCTACACTACTCTGACGCAAATTCTGTTCATGGATTTTGAAAAATTGTCAAAAAGGGTATCCAAATTTGCTCTGTAATTCATTGTTTTGCACCTTCACCTGCAAGAAAAAAGGTTTTGTTGTTTGGATGAGGGTTTTTCCTTGGTCAAACCCCAATTTGGAATTAACCTTTAAAATATCATGTAAATGGCAGAGATACACTAAGTAAATGAAATAATTCACCTTGCTTATGTTGTAAACTCTTGTGGAGGATTTGAATCCTTGAATCCACAAGTATGGATGCTTCAAATGAATGTATAATTGTAGAATGTAGAATGTAGGATGTCTCAAATCAATTGTCTTTATATCTTCAACACCAATCTTGGATAAATCTTGGATTTGGAAGAAGCTTGAATGGATATAAATGGAGAAATATTTAATAAGAGGGCTCCATAGAGCTTTGAATCCTTCAATGGCTACCAATGGATCTCCTTGATGAATTGAATACTTGAATGCTTCCTTTCTCCTTGCTTGATTTTTTTTATTATTATAGTTGATGCATTGAAATGAGAGGAGAAGGCTTCCTTATATACTAGTTTAGGGCACAAACTTCTTGAGAGGCCAACATAGGAAAATTAAATTTCCATTAAGCCTATACCCATAGGACTGGACCTAAATTAAATATATTTAATAATTTACCATTTTGAAGTCCAAAATGGCTGACTCGGAAGCAGAAAATAAATTCCTTCCAAAACCTTATATACAAAAACCTTCAGAAAATAAAATATGGACCTTGGGTCAAGGTCGAGGTCGACCTTGACCCTGAGGTCAAGAATCTCAGGATTTCAATTTAGGATGCCAAAATTATGCTAGAAAGAAATGGAAAATGGGGCAGAATAGGGGAAAAAGCTAGATCCAAGTCAAAGACCCATTCAAGGAATTTGACATGACCCCAAACCACTTACTCAGAGGGCTAAACCATTCCTAAATGGAAGTGCTTCCATTTTTTGATGATACATTTAGCCCCCACTTTAGCAAGAGTATGGACTCGACGTAAACTCTTGGTAAAGGAGATCATAAAGGAAAGGAAAATCTTATTGGAATCAAGGGGACAAAGCAATTGTCAAGCCCCCAAGGATTCAAGTCTTTGTCAACCCCAATATTGCGATAAGAGAGACATCTCTAGAAAAAAGAGAGAAGAGGGTGTGATTACCTCATCCAATGAGAACTTATGTCCCATTGTGAATCACACAAAGAAATGGTGCAACTGGAAAGATGAAGTTGAACAACCTAGTGAATGTGGGTACTCACTAGTCAACCCATCAAGAATTCACCCTTAGGAATATTCTACTCCATAAGAGAAAAACCAAAACAAAAGAGATCCAGTCTTAAGGACACCTTCCAACCTTAAGGGATCAAAGCCTTGCAAATTGAAACTGGAGGGATCAAGAGATCCTATAATGTAAAAATCTATGCTTAAAAGAGTGGTCTCTAATCCATAAAGGGACAAAAAGAGTTTTGAAAATATTTGAAAGTGTGTGTCTTCTTTAGGATTTAGTAACTTATATGTGTTGCCTTCCGAAGATTTAGCAAACATAAAAATAAAAATGAGTGTCCCTTCAAGATTTAGCAACTTATGTGTGTTACCTTCTGAGGATTTAGCATATTTGAATTTGAAAATGTGTGTGTGCAAAAAGTGAGCATAGCATATGCCCCCACATTAAAGTCATTTCTAACACTTTAATAGGAGCAATGGCTTGAATAGAAACATAAACAACTCCACTTATTGTGTTTCCACTACGAGATGCCCCTAGGTGAAGATAAATCAAGGGAAATACCACATAAACATACAAAGAACACAAAAGAGATCTATCTACCATGGGTTTAGTATGATCATATGATAATATATATATATATGATATTATTGTAAATGAATTGACATCATTCCCCAAAGAAAGTAGAACTACAATCACAATGGAAGAAAGAAACATAAGATTTATAAAGAAGAGTCTTTTCAAACCACAACATGGAGACCAAAAATAATCAGTACTACCAAGTTTCAAATCCAAGCGGACTACACAAGGAAAAAATTTACGAACAATAGCACAAGTACAACATAACATAAAAATAACATATAGAAGAATAGAGATACATATAGAGGAATTGCACAATAGGTTTGATTCCTTTATCACCTTGTACAAAAAGGGAACAAGGGTCATATAAAAGAATCTAACAAACATTTAGCAATCACATTATGGGAGAAAAATAATACAATAGGCAAACACACAAAATTCTACCATGAAGGACAAGCCAATCAAGTGCATCACCTTCTCTCCCCCTCTCAATTTATATCACTTAAGGAAGGTGGGAAACTCGCAAGAGGGACTAAATCCAACACATTAGGAATAATAGCTAGTTCCAAACAAGAATCCTCTTGAGAATCACAATGTTTGATACTAGGTGTAATTATCAATTATATTGAAAGCATATTAGGTAAATCAATATCAATGTCAATAGTCTCAAATTCATCATTAGCATCACCAAGAGTATCTTCTTCATCAAGATTAATCAAAATAGAATCTAAGATATGAATAGAATCATCATAATAATACATCTTAACATCATTATTAACAATAACTTCTTCTAACACATCAAACATAGGCTGGTCAAAACAAGGTAAACAACTTTGAAGAATAGAGGCATGATCCTTAGCTTGAGCCTAACACTTCTTACGACATTCATTGACAGATCAGTTATATTTTGTCTTGTTTGAAATATTTTGATAACTCAGAGTAACAAACATCAGTTACTTCATAGGTTCTATAGGAGGATTAGGAGGATTCTTAGTAGACTTAAAAGCAAAACTAGGATCTTCATTAACAAAACTAGAAGCAATGGATAAAGGAGGTATGAAAGGCATAGGAAAAAGGGAATGGTTAAGATCCATCTGAGGCATGCTTAACTCAAGAATCTTGTGATTTATATAGGATTGATATGAGAGAAATAGGTTATCAGGTCAAGAGGGACATGAATTAGGTAATGAAGGACAAAAGAATTCAAGGGTAGCACAATCCCTGGGACTAGAAGGTTGATATAAACTATGATTAACTGTCTTCACTTCTTCATCATGAGTGAATTTAATACACTTATGTATAGGAGAAGCAATGAAATGAATGTAATTCAACCAAGGAAAACCAAAATTAACTTGAAATTGATTAGAGTTAGGAACAACAACAAAGGTAGTATCCATAATTTTACCACAAAGTTCAATAGGCAAGTTAATAGAAACAAATGATGGATAGAAAAAGCCATTACAAGTTTGGATCCACACATCACATGTATCATAACAATCACATTGAAAATTATTCATAAAAAGGTTTTCTTCAGTGATGACATTGACTAAGTATGTAGGATCAACAAGAAAACCATGCGTATGTATCTTAGAATCCTAGCATAAATGTAGAGGGGACCATCATGAGATTTAATAGTTTTAGAATCATCAAAAGTAATCAAGAGTTCCCTAGGTCTTTTATTCTTAGGTTTTTTTTGAGGTTTAGGTTGAGGTCTCAGTTTAGGCTTAGGTTGAGGAGGAACTTGAAGTTGTGGTTGAGATTGCGGGTGGGGTGTAGATATAAGTTGAATTAAAACAACATGCTCCACATGGTTAACAATATAATTGAGATCATCCATCTTTGAATCATAAATAATATCCACAAAAGATAGCTGAACAATGGTATTAGTATCATGTGTAGGTAAAGGATTCATATAGATTTGGAGGTTTTGATTAGGAGGAGAGAAAAATTTTCTCCCGCTACCATCAAAATTATCAACAGATAAATCATTAGAATCAATTAAGTCTTGAACCTCATGTTTTAGAGAATAACACTTCTTAGTATCATGGCCATTCTGATGATGGTATTGACAAAAGCCTTTGGAATCAAAGGATTTGGATGCCATCATAGTAGGTAAAAGAGGTCAAATAGCAGGCAAATTAATCATATTAGAATTCAACAATTTACTCATAATAGAATGTAAAGATCCAGTAAGAGGAGTAAATGTACGATTCAGACAAAAAGAAACAGATGCATAATTGACATTATTGGATGCAACAACAACTTGATCAACAACTACATTTTCTTATTTATTTATCTTGACATAGTTAAGTTTTTGAAACTTGTTGGGATTAGGAGTAGCATCACTCTTATCAACTGGAACAGGAGCCATTGGAGTGTTGCTCTAAAATTGACTCACTTGTAATTGATAATGATGAAGCGCTACACAAAGTTGTTGAAAAGAGGTAAATTCGGTAATTAGAATCTTATCTCTAATATCCTTTTGTAAATTCACAATAAACATATGCTAAATATCAATATCAAGAACATGATAAGAAATTTGAGCATACAAATGCTTAAATATACCAATAAATTGAATCAATTTTTCTTTAGTATTTTGTTTACAATGCATCAAATCAGTTAAGGACACTTGCAGACCAATGTTATTTTGGAATTGTTGGATATAGGCATTAGAAATTTTTGGAAAATAATCAATAGAATAATGAGGTAAGGAACAATACCATTGCAAGGCCTTATCACAAAAATTTCTAGCAAACAACTTGGCTAAAATCCTATGGTCATGAGCATAGTCACTAAAAAGGATTTGAAATGTCTTAACATGAGTGGCAAGATCTCCCTTACCATTGTAATTCTCAAGATGAGGCATATTAGCTTGCTGAGGAACAAGAGCACCAATAATGTCTAGGGATAAAGGACTACCCATGTCACATGTAGGAATACAAAACTTGGATTGGATTAAGGATACAGGTTGTTGTTGTAAAGAGGACACAGTTTGAGCCAAACTAATGATTGTGTCCAGTCATTAGAAGAAATAGGAGGCATAGAAACATTAGAAACACTAGGAAAAGTGTAGGAAGTGGCAGGAATCGAAGACACAACTAGTGGAACACTTGGAACCACAGTTGGAAGAGGGTTGGAATATGTAAAAGGAACACTACAATAAGAAGGTTGTGATGTAGGTAGAGACATTGGTGGAACACTCATAGGAAGAGATGGAATAGATGCCATCACCAAAGGAGGATTATAAGTAGGAATTCTAGGTAAATGAACAAAAGAAGGTTCCACACTAGTGACAGGAGGAGTGAGTCCTAAATCTTGATATTCTTGAGCTAAAGGTTTGACATTTAAATGGACAAGATGAGTGATACCACGCAACAGATTAACACCTTGATCACTATCCCAAAGAACTTTCTTAAGAGCCTCTAGAGCTTGAATAGAATCTTGATCAAGGTAATCTTTAAGAAACCCCCCCCCCCCCCCCCCCTTCCAAAAAGGTGTAAAAAAGTGGCAAAAGTTAGAAAGAAAAAAATAATTTATTGGTGAAAAAAATTTCTTTTCAAAGAAAAAAAAAATCTCAATTGGCGAATCAATCATGCTCCCTAAAACTATGTGGAAAATTTTGGTGAATCATTGATGCTCCCTGAAACTATGTGAAAAATCTTGGTGAATTGTGTCTTTGTTTTAGAACTACTAAAATATATATTGGTGAATAAAAATTAGTATTTATATTATAAAATATATATATTGGCGAATATTCAAAACATAGTTTGTGGTGACTGGTGACAGTGTGCATAGCTTTGGTAGGCTAAAAGGAGGGTTGATACTGACAGTTATGAAGATACGTAATGGTCAGGTTGACACCATGCGTGACTTTGATAGTTATGCTGGCTATTTTTAGTTGAAGGCCATGAAGATACACAAAGGACATGTTGACAGTGTACATGACTTCGGATGTTATGATCACAGGTGAGATATGGGGGTTCTGAGGCCACATTAGCAGTCTGTGTAACTTAGCCGTGAAGTTACAATGACATTGAACACTGCACAGTGAAGTACACTTAATAAGACTTAACGATGACAAGATTTTGATTAGACATTAAAAAGGTTAATCTGTACAAGATCTTAGCTATGAATCGTAAACATTCATTATCTTTCTTTTTGGAGCCAATATCACATTATGCAAAAGTTTAATGTAGTTGCCAAGTTGTCAGTTCAAAATTTAAAATTGCAGCTAGGATATGGTGGTTCTGAGGTAACACTAGCAGTTTGCATAACTTGAGTGGTACATAATCCAGGCCAAGATTTTGATTAGACATTAAAAAGGATAATTTTACAGGATATGAGTTGTGATTCATCAACATTCATTATTCTTCTTCTCAACTTCGGAGCCAACTGCCAAGTTACGCAAGATTTACCGATATTCATTAATTTCCTAAGTCCTTTTCCTAGGAAATCCACCTTACGTGAAACATTCCTTCAAAATTTATTGCGGCTTGCAAGTTGGTGATTATTTTCTTTATATACTCCTCGGTAGTGGAATTGCAGAACATGGGTGCTTTCTAAATTTTGAAATTTGGAATCTTGGAAGTTGGATGATAGACTAGGTCTTCCAGTAGTTGAGGGATCATCAAATGTGAACCTAGAACCTATTATCCAACCAAATTTGGAAATGAAGGAGGAGATTCAATAGGATGTCCTCAGTCATCTTATGTCTGTAGCATGGGATCATGTTATGAGTTATGCTAGATACCAAAGTGACATGTTCAAACTTGAAGTAGAACATGACAAGGCAGAGATGCATGCCATTTTTTATGATCATGGATTCGACCAGGAGGCATTCCAGGAGGAGATGAATTAGATGATCTGGTTATTTGCTAGTCTGTGCATCGACTAATCTTTTTTTCTTTGAGGATCTTACAGAAAAAATTATTTCTTGTAAGTTGTAATTTGTAAATACAAAATAATCAAATGTACTTTTCATTTTGGTTTTGGAAATGGTTGGAAGCTTGTCGCTTCTCCTTCTGGGGAAACCACAACCATTCAGTGAATTAGTGATTTAGTTTCAGTTACCAGTATTATGTATATTGTATTATGTATACCACTTTTTGAATTTCATAGTAATATTGTATAATGTATAATACCGGTTTTTAAATTTCATAGTAATAACGTATTCTGTAATATTGTATACAAATGAAACATTGAGAAGTCAGAAGACTCATTTTTAAATAGTGTTACCATTTTTAGTTTTACGCATTATTTGCTAATACTTTAAATTTCAATAGTCAATGCACTAAATTTTAATATAGTAACATGTTACATGAATCATGAAATGAACAATAGTTTTATAATTTTATTATTTATAAATTGAAAAATATGTAAATTATAATTACTAAATCAAAATGCTAAATCAGAATACTAAATAAATTGGAACCCACTCCAAGCTCCGAAGTAACGCCTGGTTGTTTTGTAACTTCTCAACGGTTAAATTAATATGATGGTGATCTATTTAGAAGTTACGTGTGGTTGTTTTGTAACTTCTCAATGGTTAATTTATTATGATGGTGATTAGTTCTGAAGTTATCCCTAGATGTTTCATAACTTCTCAACGGTTAATTGATTATGATGGTGATCGGTTCTATAGTTACGCCTGGCTATTTCGTAACTTCTCAATTGTTGATTTTTTATGATGGTTAGGGGTTCTGAATTCCTGACTAACTTTGTATGTAACTTCGTAAGGTGTTGAAAAGTGAGAGAGTTTGAGAGACAAAGAGTAAGTTGCATGTGATGTGTAAAGTGCTGAACAATGGAATGTTTGCAGAGCTTCGCTAGGGTTTCTTCACCATTTTTTATGATGATTATGAAATACAAGTGTCATGTGGCATGCCAGGCTATGTCGTAACATCTCAAGGTTTCATTTTTTTGGTCATTTTGATAGTCTTGAAGTTTCGAAAAGGTGTTAAAGGTGTTGTGTGACACTGCCAAATCTATGCTGGAAGTGGAAGTGACAATTGACAGTGAGTCATGAGTCATGACACTTTTCTATAAATGGTAATTACTAATTTCATGTGTGTGTGCTTGATGAGATTTTAATTTTTAATAGAGTAGGTGGCCTGGTGGCTGGTGTACACACTAAAATGGTGCACTTCTATGAACCATTACATGCAAGGTTGCTCAAGAATGAGGCCTCACAAAGCGACTCATAGCTCTCTATGCATGGAGTTGCAAGGGACTATGATAAATTTGCTCTCAGCTAGAGCTACAAACTTGTGACCTTGCTAGTCAACCATACAATGAGAGATTCCAAATGAATGCAATGCTATGCAAATCTATATGAGAATGCAAATATGCAAAGTATTCTATGAAAAGGAAAGAACAAGTGTTACAAATCTTTCCTATTTAGACTATGTGAGCTTATTCTATTGCATAAAAGGAAATCTACACTAAGAATGCCATTATCATGCAACTATGAAAGCAAATATGCAACTAAATAATGCAATGAAGCAAGTCTTCGATGTCTTCAAACTCTAAATGCACCTAAAACCTGCAGCATAACATTAGCATAAAACAAGTGGATGCAAATGAAGGAGAGAGCTCTCCTTTTATAAGAAATGAGGTGAAATGGACCATGGAGATTAAGAGGTAAAAAGTCTTAATCAGCGGTGGAGCTTGAAAGAGGAGCAATCCATGTGCACACATATCTTCCAATAGGAAAATAAGAGTTGACTTTATGTCCATATGAGACAAAAAGTGCTTTTCTCCTTTTTATAAAATATGAATAATACTTTATTTGTGCAACTTAGGATAAGAGGAAAGTGGGGGCTTTTTATTTAATCAAAAGGGGAGGAAATATTCCTTTTAATCAAATAAAGACTTAGGATAAATGGTTAGCCCAAGGATAAAAATCCAATATATGATCAAAATTAAGATTTGATCAAGAAATTAATAATGTTGAAAATATTGATTATTGATAAAATTGATTCAGGGTTTATAAATTGAATAAATGGGGCCCAAAGTCTAGGTGACCATTTTAGGGTGCATACATTTTCCCCTCTTTGACTAATGTGTGATTGATTTGGGAACACATGTAGTCAAAGAATGAAGTTGAAATGTGAGATCGATCTGGGATCACAAAACAACTCAAATATGAGGTCGATTCGGGATCATATCCGGACAAACATAGACAAAGGCCTTTGAACATGAGGTCGGTTCAGGATCACATTCAAAGTAAGAGATAAGAATCTCAAATTTGAGCAAAAGCTCACAAAAGATGTCTGAATCAGGAAAATCAAGGAATTAGGGATGAGAATCCCATAAATACTGCCCCCTCAGAGTCGAAATCAAAATCAGGTAGAGGAGAGACAGAAAATTGATAAAGATTTGATCAAATCAGAAGGAAGTCATAATCGAATGTAAAGGTCAAGAGGTTAACCATCAGGAAATGAAAACATGCCCCAGTGAGGAAGTAGAAGAATAGAAATAGAAGACTAGAAATAGAGCGAATGAAAGACTAGAAAATTTGAGAGACATGGAAGGAAGAAAGTCCATCAAAGATCGAAGAATTATGCCTCAAAAGGTCAGTCAACTGCATAGAAGAATGAAAAAATTTGGAAACGCAACTCAGATTTTAATTTCGAGTCCGAAAATGGATAGAAAATGATGTGATATGAAAGACCAGAAATGAAAGATATGATCAAGAAGAATCAAAAAATGAGCACAATTGACCAACTAGTCCGTAGATGATAAAAAGGAGAGCTCTCTCCATATGCAAGGTGCAGAAACTAAACTAACATGAACCTAGAAATGCAAGCTACTATGAAAGTGGTTGATTTGCAAGGTCACAATGCTTATAGATATCTAATTATCATCATCGAGCGTTATTGGTAGCGTCATAAGATCATACAATGCACACTAGCATAACTATGTGGATATGAATATGATCTTTATCAAATAGAAATGTGGAAATCTCACCTAGGCATCAAAGACATATAGGTCAAGATGACTAGTGCAGTGAGATGACCTAAGTTTGATATGGTGAGATTATGTTTGTATCAAGACACATGAAAGTCAGGATAGCTATAAGCATGCACTCGCAAAACAGTCAAGGATAATACCTTGTCAATCCATAGTGTCAAGTAAGACCAGCATAAATGCTCATGACAATTAGGACCAACAAAATATACCCACAAGCAGATAAAGAAATAAAACATGTTCTCATTCCCTCAGTCTTCTAGCTATGCATCATCGAAAACTTCTCAGGGAGAGACCACTCATCAAAGAAATCCTCATAGACAGCACACAAAGAAAAAGAAAGTCATCATATCGTCAACGAGTTGATTGTTTAAGTGCGTGTGTGTTGGTCATAGAGTCAAACTCTGATTGTCATATCTGCTTAGTGAGAAATATCGCATCATACTTAGACTATTGGGAAAGACATCTGATAAGTGTTAAGAAACACTCGATGCAAGGGTAGTGTTGAAAAACACTATTTGGGGTGGTCTTGAAAATCACCTGTTGTGAAATGCCCCAAAAGACAAATGCACCTAAAGGACCAATGCTAACAGTTATGCCCCCTAGACAAAGACAAAGACCAATTCCAGACTAAGCCAAATAAGGTCAAGGCATGATGGGAAGTGGCTAAGTGTCAAGGATGCATGCTAACAAATAGGAGTGCAAAGGCCTCAAGTAGCGCCTATTTCCAGGTTTTCACCACTTGGATGTATTGCAATTTTTCTTTTTTTTTGAATTTTTGAATTTTTATTTTTTTTTGTATTTTTTCAGAACATTTTATGCTTTTTAGGATTTTTTCAGCATCATATATCAATTTTTTTGGTATTTTTTCAGGATCATAAGATATGTACAAAGGATGCCCCCAGATAGAACGGGCATCAAGGATAGAACTTCTTGAGGTGCACAATGTTGATGGGATCAGGGAGCTATTCTCCATCAGGATCTGACAGTAAATATGCATTGGTACCAAAAGCAGCTGTGATGACATATGGTCCAAGCCAGTTAGGTTCAAATTTGCCCTTTTGCTCTCAGTTCTGTTGGTTCTTGGGGTTCTCTCGCAAAACAAGATCACCTATTTTAAATTCTTGAGGGTGAACCTTTTTGTTGAATGCTTTGGACATACGCTTCTGATACACTCTCATATGATCAAAGGAAGCTTTACGCTTCTCATCTAGAAGTTCTAACTCCTGTAACCTCATGGCGTGGTAATCCTCATCTGTAATCAAACCTTTGAGTGAGACTCTAAGTGATGGTATCTCGACTTCTAAAGGTAATACCACTTCAGCACCATAGGTGAGAGAGAAAGGAGTGGCTCTTGTAGGTGTGCAAATGCTTGTTCTGTAAGCCCATAGTGCTGGATTGATTTGTAAGTGCCAATCCCTACCATTCTTGTGTACTGTCCTATGAAGAATCTTAAGAATGGTTTTGTTAGAGGCTTCTGCCTGTCTGTTTCCCTATGGAAAATAGATGGAGGACCAATGTTGCTTGATTTTAAACTTTTTGCATAGATGTTTTAGGTCCTTATTCTTAAACTGACCTCCATTGTCAGTAATGATCTCAGAAGACACTCCAAATCGGCAAATAATATGGTTCAAGATGAACAAAGAAATGGTCCTCCCCGAAGCAATAGAAAGTGGCACGGCTTCCACCTATTTTGTGAAGTAGTCAGTGGCAGTAATAATGAACTTGTGTCCACCTGATGAGTTGGGATGAATCTGCCCAACCAGATCAAAGGCCTAGCGCTGAAATGGCCAATGAGAAACAGAAGGGATCAGCTCCCTACCTGGAGCATGGATAAGGTTGCCGTGTTTCTGACATTTTTCACATGACTTAGCGAAGGTGACTGCGTCTATCTCCATTTTGGGCCAATAATATCCCGCCCTAAGCAACCTTCGGGCCATGGCAAGACCATTAGAATGTCCTGTAGACATGGAAAATTGGCAAAGGCTTAAATCAATCAAAAGGTGCATCAAATCATCAAAATAGCACGAAAAATCAATAAATGGAACAAAGGCAATTCAAATCAAAGGAAAATTCAATTAAATGATTAAATGATTAAATAAAGCTTGAAAAGGGGAAAAACACTAAGAAATTGATTAAGTTTAATTAATGACATAGTTGTTGAAAGCAAAAATCAAAATGAACCTCTTACCCTTCATGGCTAAATTTAATTACTTTAATTAATTAATAAATCATAATTTCCCTCAACAAAGCAAAAAAGGAGACAAAATGGACACAAATCACTCACTTTTGTTGAAATGGTCCAGCCTTTTGAAACCATTTAAATGTTTATCCCCCAATTTAGGGACAAAGCAAAGCCAATTGACCTTACCCAAGCATAACCATGGTTATCTCACTCTACCCCCTACCCTTGGGAAAATCCTATAAATAGAAGGCATTTTGAGGCATTAATCATCCACTCCATATCTTTGAATTGCAGCAAAGCTCTTGCAGTTTGCATCCACATCACTCACTTAGCATTTTCATTGATAATTAGCTTCAATTGTTGATCATTTTGTAGATTTCTTATCAAATAGAGCTAGAATTTGATAATTAGATCTAGTTTGCATATCATTCTTAGTTCAATTCTCATAATTAGAGTGTCACTAGTGAGGATTTGCAACTGAGAGCCTCACTTACTACTTCAATTTAGAGAACCATGAGATATTTAGATTAATTTGTGCATTATTTAGATTAGTTTGCTTTGAATAGTGTAAATTCTCTTTAAATCTTGTTATTTCATGAAGGTGTAAATCACTCACACACAAATGGCACCCACCGTGGGGCCCTAGGCCTCAAAATTTATCATAATTTCCACGTTATTTGCAAAATTTAGGCTAGAATTGCATGATTTTGCTCACTGTTTGCAGGTTACAGAAAAGAAATCATGCCTGCCGGTAAAGAAGTCACACCTAAAGCAAAGAGATGTCATGCGCGGAAATTAAAATGTCGCCTAGAGTCTGAACGATCATGCTTTTCAGCCTGCAGAATCACGCTTCTGGTGAAAGAAATCATGCCTGCAAAAATCAAATTCTCGCGTCACGGACAAGCAGCTGATGCCTTTGGTCATTTAGATGTCGCCTGGAAAGAATTAAAAGCCATGGCCAAGGAATCATTTTACGCCTGGTGTAAAGGGAGTTGTCTGCGTTGTTCATTTAATTTCTCACTTTGATTATTTTAAATGTCGCTTTGGATTGATGAAATGTCACTTTTTTGGAATTAATTTGTCGCTTCTAGTAAAGAGTTCATGCGTTATTTTAATTTGATATCGCACTTGATTATTTTAATCTCGCTTGAGCCCCTTATGGTGATGCTCGCGGTTAAAGTAATTATGTCTTTATTAAATTAGATCTCGCGTTTAGCATGGACAATGTCGCCTAATTGAGCATTTATATTGTATCAGAGTAATTACTGTTGTCGCGTGTCTTAAAGATTTCATGCTTTGCTAAAATTTGATATCGCACTTGTCTATTTTAATCTCGCTTGAGCCCCTTTTGGTGACACTCGCAGTTAAAGTAGTCATGTCTTTGTTAAATTTTATCTCGCTTGTAGTCTGGATGATGTCGCCTGGCTGTATTTTCTCTATTTTGTCAAAAATGTTAAAATGATGACTATATTCTAACTTCACAGTCATTTTTTTTTGTCTCAGGAGCATGGTCTGTCATAAGAAAGTGCAAAAACCAGAGAGAAGGCATAACTTAGAAGAGAAATTGATCTCTAAAAGGATAAGGAAAGAAAACCGGGTACATTCTACCTTTGTTCTCAACAATGATTTAGAGAAAGAAGTAGAATTATATGCTAAATACATTGCTGTTGCAGATGCTTACAAATGAAAATATGTCTCATTAAATTGGGAGTTTAGTCCTTAAGTTTGTAAGAATGTTGCAAATATTTTGGTAAAAAGAATCAAAAGCATAATCAATTATATCATTTTAAGCTTTGATTTTGGTTTCCTCTCACTTTGTTTGTATTGTGCTGACTAACTTGTTGATGGAGGGAACGTTTTGCTAAGGTAAGAGAAGGATTTGGAGAGAAAACAAAAAATCTACTACTTAAAAATGCGCCTAGCCTTTGCTAGCATCGTTTGAGGTATTTTTCTCATCAAGCTTGCACATTCCCTTAGCTTGTGGCATTTCAAAGTTCAAAACATGGTTTAATCATAAAAGGAAAAGAACAAACATTTCAATTCTAAGAACCCCTTTGTCACGGGGTTGAAAAAGAACCAAATTGATTGTGAGTGTTTGGGATAAGGGAAAAGCAATAGGGATATGCTCTTCACTCTTTGAGTGAATCAAATTCCCAAACTTGCTCTACCAAATCCACTTTTCATGCTTTCAAATGAACATGTTTAAAACTTAGTGGGCTCACCTCCCGAGATTGCCTTAAAAGGGCCGGTGAGAGGGACAGCCCAAAGTGGGATACACTTGCTTGTGCCATGAGAATCTGACCCACTATAAAATGAAATGTGGGTATCCTTAATGGGGTACACGACAAAAAGGATTTTAGCTCTTTCGAACTTCCTCTAGTAGTCCTAACGGATTGTGCAAAATTGTGCTTTTGTGCGTGTGGGAAGCCCCTTAACATATTTGGGGGATGAAAAGCTAAGATCTATTTTGAACAGAAAACTTACTACATAACGGTAAAATAGAAAAACTACCTATTAGAGCCATGTTTACGAACCAATTATGTGCTAGGTAGATTGTGTAGAAGCTATTCTTGTGTTTAAACCTATGAAAACATTCAAAAATATACACATTAGAGCATTCTAGGGATATGGTACCCAATTGATGTGTGTGTTGAGATTGTTTTTATTTTCAAACAAGATATTCCAAAGTTATTGATCAAAACACCATTAAAATTTTAAACCATTTAAAATTGATCAAAAACTTTTACCTTATTCCAAAAATAGCTTATCAAGAGAAGAAAGTCAACATACCCTTAAAGTTTGTTCATGCCTATTATTACAAGGTCACTCTCTATAAGGAAAGCATTACAAACATACAAGACCTACAACGGAGAAGAGCTCCCATTTCCAAAGAACACTTTCATTACTTCACGAGTGACTAAAAAACCCACTAAGGCAAAGGACATTAACAAGATGTTTAGCGGTACCCTAGGAAATATCAATCCCAACAACCAAGGGAACAACATGAATGGGGGTATAGATCCTAACAACAATCAAGGGAACAACATGAATGGGGGTATAGATCCTAACAACAATCAAGGGAACAACATGAATGGGGGTATGGATCTTAACAACAATCAAGGAAATTCTAATAATGGAGGAAGAGATCCTAATTCTCAAGAGGCAAATTCACAAGGCAACAACTTATTTCCTCCTCATAATACAAACTTACCCCCAATTGTGGAAGAAGCCATGATTGAAAGAGCGTTAGAGGCAAGACAATGTCCTTATTTCATAGAACTAATGAAAAAGACCATGCTTATGGATAAAGAAAAACACTTCATGGACTTAATACAAACGGGGGTAAAGCTACCTAAAGATTTTGACATAGAGCAATTAAAGCCCAAGGAAATAGAAGACCCTATGGAAGCAATAAGGGAACAATTCAAGGCATTACAAATGGAAATTGACTGTTTGAAACAAAATGGGGCTCCTAAGCCTTTCTCTATTGAAACATTATGTCCTTTTCCATTCGATAAGAGTTTGGTCATGGTGCCTTTTCCCATTAATGTAACATTTCCTAAATATGAGAGGTATGAAGGAACATCTGACCCACATGATCATCTTTAGGGGTTTTGTGCATTGAGTCTCGAATTCATGCATGAATCAACCTATTTAATGAGACTATTCCCAAGAAGCTTGGGAGGAACGGCCATGGATTGATTTTCAAAACTACCATCCGGCATAAAATCTTTTGAAGAGATAGCTTCTAAATTTGTGACTCATTACTCTTATAACATCAAACATGAGGTCACAATGATAATGTTATGTAACATGAAGCAACAAGATGGAGAAGCCTTTCTCACATTCTTGCAAAGATGGAGGACTGCATTTTCTAGATATCCAAGAAGTGTACCGGAGAAAGAAAAAATGGATATCTTTATTAACGGTTTAAGAAGTGAACTAAATTATAGACTAAGGATGCAATGTCCTAAAACCTTCCAAGATTTGATTGATAACAGAATTACAACGGAAGAAGTGTTGATTAAGAGTGGAGAGTTGAAATTGTACAAGGAAAATAAGAATAACTCTAACTCCAACAACAACAATACCAACAATAACAACAATCCAAATAAAAGTTGGTACAACAACAATAGCCGTTATGCTGCAAAGAATAACAACAAAGGCATCATTAATGATGGTGTAGTGGAATCCAGCAACTTGAAGGTGATTCCATTTGCCCTTACAAAGACACCAAATCAAGTGAATAATACTAATCAAGCATATAATGCACCTTCCAACAACAACAACAATGCCAACAAAAATAATCAAGGAAACAAGGATCAAAATAGCAAGTATGATAAGTATTTGAAGCCCACTCCTGCAAGACACTTTACACCCTTGGGAGAATCACTTGAAACTGCATTAAAGGCTCTCATAGATAACAATGTTATTACATTACCCGCTATTAAGCCTTATGAACTAGACCATAAGCCGGGTTGGTGGGATGCTAAGCATCATTGTGAATATCATAGGATTCGGGGGCACACTACAAATGAATGTCTACAATTAAAGAATGTGGTGCAAGACTTGATAGATAATAACATAATCACTGTTGATGGACCCCAAAATAATGAAGATCATACGGCCTTCAAACAACCTTTTTACAAACATGATAAAGGTGAGTCATCAAATGGCAAGAAACAAAGTGCCAATAATCTCAACTTTGCACCATCGTATGATCATATTGTTAATGCTATCATCATTAATGAACAGCCTCAAAAGGAAGCAACAAATGTCATTACAAGAGGGCAGAATTCTAGAATGACTTTACAAGGGATAGTCCCTCAAAACACTAATATCCCACCATCCAACATTGTGGTCAAACAACCTCCTACAACAGCAAGGCCTTATAGTTTGGTGGACCAATTGCAACGTACTCCAGCACAAATCTCAATCTTAGAGTTATTGAAGTTGTCACCAAATCATAAAGAGATTTTGGAAAAAGCTTTGGAAGAGACACATGTTTCTACTACCTTAGGGGAAGAAAAATTTCAAAATATGGTAGGACATCTTGTGGCTCCTCATTGTCTTTCATTTTCCGATCAAGATGACATGTCTATAACTCATCCTCAAAATTTTCCATTACATATAGAGGTTTTGATTGAAAGGCATAGAGTCAAAAGAGCCCTTATTGATGGAGGGGCTGGCCTTAACATATGCACATTGAGTCTTGTAAAATCCTTAGGTCTATCCGAGTCTTGCATTGACCCTACAAAGAAAATCACCATAAAAGCTTATGACGAAGCTGAAAGAGCTTCTAAAGGCATGATTGTGTTGCCCATCCAAGTGGGACCAGTCAAGAAGGAAACCAAATGTCAAGTGTTGGACATGAAATTAACCTATAACATCTTATTGGGAAGACCATGTATTCATGAGATGCAAGCTGTCCCATCCACATACCACCAATGCATCAAGTTCCCATACATGGGTGAAGAAATCACAGTTGGAGGAGACTCAAATCCATTTCAATATTGTAATGCACTCAAACCCTTGCATGAATTATACATTCCACATAATCGTGAAGGAGTTGTTCCAAGAATCACCAATGAAGATGCACAAAATCCTCTTCAAGCTAGCTCAACTACATCAACTAAGGGAAAGGAAAAAGTGAGCTACGAGGGTCCAAATGTGATGGAAAGTCCATATGTGGCACCTAAATTGGAGACAGTGATCTACAAACCTACTAAAGAGGAAAAAGAACAAGCTAAAGCAGCTCATTATCAATACATGAGTGAGATGATGAACAAATTTGACAAACAATGCAAGATTAGTTCAAAAGGGGTAGGAGAATATTCAGTTTCTCTATTTGACATGCCCATGTCTCCTAAGTCACATGGTAAACCCTCAAAAGAACATCTTCCACATAAGTATAATTCTTATTTTGTGAGGGAAGATAGCAAAGAAACATGGGATAAGGAAGAGGATGATGTCCTTCAATGGCTTTATCATGATGAGGATGGTACCTTAGACACTCCCATGGAAAGAATTCAGCATGTCAATATACAAACAGAACAATATGGGAAAGGATTTGATATTATGCAAAAGATGGGATACAAAGGAAGAGGACCCCTAGGCCAAAGAAATAGAGGATTATTAGAACCTATTGAACCTATTTGGAGGGAAAGTCATGAAAAATATGGAGTAGGTTTTCAATATAAGGGAGAAAGTTCAAGTCCAATGCATGATTTTCATCCTCAAATAAATGCATTAGAATCTGAAGGAGATAGTGATGACTCTAGGGATTATGAATGGGATACTTTATCAGATGAGTCATGTCAAGATAAAGAAGTCATTGCTATACATACTTATGCAAAAATCCCAAAATAAGATGCTCCAATTAATGAAGAATCTCCTATTCAAAGGCCTAATATAGAACAAACATCTAGTAGTGGAGCATGGATAGAAACATTTTGGACACCTTCAGAGGAGGGAAATTCAAACGTTATTTTTAACCCACTTGTGGCTTTTCCCACATTGTTTCCCATAGAGGTCGACGAGGATTCAAGCGAAGGGGACTTTGACCCTGTTTCCATGGATCATCTTGAGAAAGCGCACATCATAGATCTAAACGATACAATGTATGAACCCTCAAATGAAGTCATGTCCATAAATCCTATTAATGATACCTTACCCAATAACTCCTTAATTTTTATACATCCAGACCTCATTGATTGGGATCAAACCGAACCACATGACTTACTTTACTTCCCAAATGACCAAGTAACAAACCAATACCTCAATGCGGTTGAACCCTCTTTCACCAACGAACTCAATACAGACATGATGACAACAGCAAGGGTCCAATCTCTTAGTCAAAAAATGAAAAAAATGAAAAAAAATAAAAAATTGAGAAGTTCTATTGGTGAAAACCCAACTGTGGCACCATTAGAACCAAAAACAATGAAAATAAAAGACGTTTCTTTTGGTGAAAACCCAACTGTGGCACCATTAGAACCAAAAACAATGAAAATAAAAGATGTTTCTTTTGGTGAAAACCCAACTGTGGCACCATTAGAAGAGAGATTGGACACTTTGCCTGAACATGAAGAAGAAAGGTCATCTATTCTTATAGAACCAACAGAAAAAGTTAACATTGGTACAGAACTAGAGCCAAAGGTTGTACACTTGGCTGCATCACTTACATCTCTTGAAAGAGAGGACTTTATCAAATTCTTCCAAGAACAAAAAATAAATTTTGCATGGTCATATGCCGATGTGCCCAGACTGGATCCTGATTTCATAATGCATCATCTGAATGTTAAACCTGGAGTTAAACCTGTGAAGCAAAAACTAAGGAAAATGCACCCACATGTGGCTCTCCTGGTCAAGGCAGAATTGGAAAAATTGTTAAAGGTGGGATTCATAAGAACAATAGTATATGCTGATTGGATCTCTAACATTGTGCCGGTTACTAACCATGATAAATCTATCTGTGTGTGTACAGATTTCAGAGATTTAAACCTTGCATGTCCCAAAGATGACTTCCCATTGCCAAGCATTGATACCATAGTGGATTTGACAGCAGGTCACGCAATGTACTCATTAATGGATGGATTTAGTGGCTACAACCAAATCAAGATTGCTCACGAAGACCAAGAAAAGATAGCATTTACTTGCCCTTGGGGTACTTTTTGTTGGAATGTCATGCCCTTCGGTTTAAAAAATGCTAGAGCTACATATCAAAGGGCCATGACAACTATTTTCCACGACATGATGCACACTTTCTTAGAAGATTATGTGGATGACATTCTAGCAAAATCCCACAATAGAGAAGAGCATTTACAAATCCTAAGAAAAATATTCATTTGGTTAGAACAATTCAAAGTTAGATTAAACCCAAAGAAGTGTGCCTTTGGTGTCCAATCCGGCAAGTTATTGGGTTATATAGTGTCAGAAAAAGGCATTGAAGTTGATCCTAAAAAAGTACAAGCCATTCTAGAAATGGAGATTCCAAGAAATATTAGCCAAATGAGGTCACTACAAGGAAAGATTCAATCAATAAGGAGATTTATCTCTCAATTAGCAGAAAAGTGTCACTCCTTCACCAGATTGTTACACAAGGACACTACATTTATGTGGGATGAAGAATGTGATAAGGCCTTCATTACTTTGAAGACTTATTTGATAAACCCACCTATTCTTATGTCACCTATCAAAGGTAAAGAACTGTTGTTATACATATCAGCCACAGAGAGGTCTCTAGGCATATTGTTGGCACAAGAAGATGAGCAAGGAAAAGAAAGGGCAATCTACTATCTTAGTAGAACCTTAATAAAATATGAACTCAATTATTCATTCATGGAAAGAGCATGTCTAGCAGTGGTTTTTGCATCTCAAAAACTAAGACATTATATGTTGATGCATAAGATCAAATTAATTGCCAAGATTGATCCTCTCAAATACTTGCTAAGTAAAACTGCCTTAACAGGTAGAATAGCAAAATGGGTCATGATCCTAAGTGAATTTGACATTGAATATGTTGATAGAAGAGCAATTAAAGGACAAGTGATAGCAGATCACTTAGCAGATAACCCAATGGAGTCTACACAAACCATGCAAATTGAATTTCCAGATGCAGAAATTGTCAACATAGAAGCAAAGACATGGAAATTATATTTTGATGGATCTTACACACAAGGAGGTTCTGGAGCAGGTATATTATTGGTTACCCCTCAATGGTACACCATTCCAAAGTCCTATAAACTCTTATTTCCATGCACCAATAACATAGCGGAATATGAGGCATTAGTCATTAGCATCAAAATGGCTTTGGAATGGAATATTGTAGAATTACAAGTGTATGGAGATTCCCAACTCATAATCAATTAGGTTAATAATGAATACAATACCAAAGATATAACATTGATGAAATATAAAACCTTGATTGATGGATGGAAGAAGTACTTTTCTTTGATCACATTTGAACAGATTCCAAGAGAAAAGAATAGAGCAGCAGATGCCATGGCTACCTTGGCTTCATTGTTACAAAAACTAGATCAAAATGAGAAGTATGAGTTCTTGGTGGAAGAGTTGGTAAAACCGGCATTCAACCTTCCTGACACCCAAATTGTTGCTCTTTTACATGGACATGACTCTCCTTGGTATGGACCCATCTATACTTACCTTAAAGATCAAGTACTCCCCATAGACCAAACTCGTGCCCAAAAATGTAACTTCATACGCCAAGCCACCCATTACCTAATCCTTTCAGACACATTGTATCGGAAGGGTCTTGATGGGACGTTACTTAGATGTCTAGAGGAAGAAGAGTCTAAGTTAGCTTTACGTGAGGTCCACGAAGGCATTTGCGGGTCACACTCAAGCGGTTTTAATCTAGCTAAGAAAATCCTTCGTTTAGGGTACTTTTGGACAACATTAAAAAAGGATGCTTGTCAATTTGTGAAGACATGCAGCAAATGTCAATATCATGGTAATATGATACATGCACCAGCTCAAGAATTACACCCATTCACTACACCATGGCCTTTTTATCAATGGGGTTTTGACTTGATTGGAGTCATACATCCTCCATCTTCAAACGGACACAAGTATATCATCATAGCAATAGAATACTTCACCAAATGGGTGGAAGCAGTTCCATTAACAACAGCAACCGGCAAACAAATTTCAATGTTCATTTTGAACCACATAATTTGTCGCTATGGTATTCCACATGCCATTATCATGGATAATGGGAAACAATTCAAAAATCAGGATATTGATGAACTTTGCATGACATTTCACATTACACATCATTCGTCATCCATTTATTATCCACAAGGCAATGGACAAGCTGAAGCAACGAACAAAACTATCCTCAAAATATTAAAAAGATCAGTTAACAAATCAGGAAGAGATTGGCACGTGCAAATAAATCTTGCACTATGGGCTTACAGAACTAGTATCAGAACACCTACAGGAGCCACCCCATTCTCTTTAGTCTATGGAACCGAAGCAGTTCTACCATTAGAAGTTGAAATTCTATCTCTACCGGTTTCATTCAGAGGATTGATCACTGATGAGGATTATAGGATTGCCAGACTGCAACAATTGGAATTGTTAGAGGAACACTAGACTCAAGCTTATGAGCATTTAAGAGTTTATCAAAATAGGATTGCACGCAATTACAACAAACACATCAAACCAAGAACTTTTCAAGTAGGAGACTTGGTACTAAGAGAAAATCCCAAAAATCAAGCTGAAAGGGAAAAGAAAGGAAAGTGGGAAGCTAATTGGATAGGCCCATTTGTGATAGTGTCATCCTTTGGAACTGGAACATATAAGTTATCAGATTGTAATGGTGAAGAATTACAAGAACCCATAAACAACATTCATTTGAAGAGGTTCTACACCTAAAGCAGATGAAAGAGTATAAAGAGTATCAGATGAGAGAGCATCATAATTATTGTACATAGTTGAAAAGGGATCTTGAAAATATCAAAAACATTTGAAAATGGAAAATCCAAAAACATTGGAAAAGAAGAAAGATCAAAAATAGTGGAAAATTGAGCATGAAGAAAGCAAAAACATTTGAAAAACTATCTCTTGGTGAAAACCTAGCAAATAGGCACCAAGGTGATAAAGAAAAATACAAAAAAAGAAAAAAAAGAAAAATACAAAAAAAGCAGAAAAAAGAAAAATACAAAAAAAAAATGAAAAAGAGAAAAAGTGCCTTGGTGAAAACCTAGCAAATAGGCGCCTCGGTAGCAAAAAAGAAGAAGAAGAGAGCACCCAAAGGTGAAAACTTGGCAACAAGCACTTTTGGTTCCCTTAAGTCATTTCTTTCCTAGTCACATGTGTACATAATGCATCTCATCATCTCATTTGTCTAAACCTTCATTGCATCCGTCATTTGTACATAGTCATAATAACATTTTGTAGCATCATCCTTTGCATTGCCCAAAGTTGTCAAAACTGATACATCAAATACTTGGGGGCAGCATAAACGGATTGGAAAGTGGGTACCTCAAAAAGGGTTCAAATGAGCAACATTCAGTCACAAGCAGAAAGGGATCAACATTTTCAAAAGAGAGATCAGATTTTTGTAAACCTTTGATTGATATCATTGTTTACTAACCAAGAAATTGACTACCACAAAAAAATCTTTGAGCCTAAATTGACTTATTATTCAGGATTAAAAATTAAACATCATTGATTGATCAAAAACACTTGGAAATATTCTTTGAAGATTAGAAAACAATGCAAAACACCTAGATAGATTCTTTTGAAAAGTTGGTTAAAAATCTATTTACTTACATTAATTTAATTTGCATCAAGTCTTTTTAGCTAATCAATGATGTTTCGACTAGATTGGCAATGATGGAGACGTGATATTTTTCTTGACTATGAAGTGACTGTTTGGAGGAAGATTCATTGCCTTATGAGAATTCATCTAAAGACATGGTCATCAAAGAACCATCGAGGATTATCTTATAAAACAATGAGTTAACCTTTGTTTGTTTACGCAACCGGATACCTTAGATATTTAGATTCTTCATATCTAAATGACAAAATCCACTTGCAACATAGAATCTGACAAAATCGGTATTCGTACTCTCATGATTGTGGGTAATCAGTGATAGTCGTATCGACGAGACCGATGGGAAAGCAAAACGGAGGTTACCATATGAGCAATAAAAAGTGATATTCATATCATCATGTTAGTGGGCAGTGGTGATTGTATTGACTTTCCGGTCCCAAGTGCTCAATGATGAAAATTTATCCTCGAGGCATTTATTTGCTAAAAGCTAGTGACACTTAGCTACATTCATAGAAAGGTTAAATGCATTCTCATGTTAGATTAATTGTACATGCATTTTTTTCCCAAGGGTTTCATTTCGCATCAAAAAGGGGGTACATAACATCATCAACAGGGTTAAATTAGCAAGGACAACATCACTTCAATATCATCTTTTCTACAATAAAAACATGAGATTATACTTTTTGCATTCATTCCATATCATTAATCATCACATAGATATATTATCAAGGAAAAGAAGGAAATAATCATTTACATGTGCATACATACAGATTGCATACATGAGAAATAACATATCAAAACTGCATCCATACATGAGAAAGAAATGCACCCATCTATCTATATCATACATAAGATACGTTGCATCCATAAACACATCCATCCAAAAATAAATGCATTAGATAAACACATATAGCAGCATCTAAAGGAAATCTCATATATCATCAAGTAAAAAGCAGGAAAGATCATAAATGTCCTCATATCACATGTCTACTCACAACTCAATGCATCAAGTATAACAATGATATCATAAATCAACTCTATAATCGCCCATCAACAGGGGCATCAATGTCAAATAAGTATCAAAGTACAACTAGAAAGGTGACACCAAGGTCACAAGACTATGGTACAACATCAAGTATCTCAGCATCAGTACACAAATGATCAATAAGAGCACTCATAGCTCAACTCTCGTCACCACTGGGAGGAGGTCCTGGAGGAGGCTGCGGAGGAGGCTGTGATGGAGGCTGCTGAGGTGGCTGAGGAGGCATCTGACCAACCATAGCAACAAGGAGAGGAACCAATGGAGCCAAACCTGATACTAACTGCTTAATCATAGAAGACATATGTGATACCTCTGTCTGTAATGCTCCCACATCTGCTCGTAGCTGGGTAGTACTAGAACTCTCCCCAACCTCATAGGTACTCTGAGGATCACCTGTATCTATAGGAGCTTTTCCCCGATCACGGGAAAAAGCTGCTGGTATCTGCTATGCACCTGTATCCTGACCATCCACGGTAGCCTGATGTAATCCTACTCCCGTATCCTATCCTGCAGCTGGATCCTGCCTAGCAGCCCTCACATGATCCTGACGATCTATCCTCTATCTCTGTGCTACTGCAGGACGAGAAGGAGGAGGAGGTGGTGCCTATATCTATACATCTCTCACTCATCCTCTGAGTCTAATCACCACCCTACCTCATGGTCTACCTCTGTGTCTCCTCCCACCACCGACATCATCACCATCATCATCTCACCCAAGCACTGGCTCTGCAGGGTCTGTAAATTGAGGCATAGGATGCTCCATCAACCAAGCTAGATACTCCTGAGTAACTCTGGCATCTCTGATGTGTAACCTCATATCCCAATCCATATAACCCAGTAGTGATATCTGCTCAATAGCATCATCGTATGAAGGCATGTGACCCCAAGTAGCCCGCTCTACACTAGAACGAGCATATACTACAGATCCCTGAGGCATAGGCTGAATCCGCCCAA
Source organism: Chamaecyparis obtusa (assembly GCA_027943335.1). NCBI lineage: Eukaryota > Viridiplantae > Streptophyta > Pinopsida > Cupressales > Cupressaceae > Chamaecyparis > Chamaecyparis obtusa. The sequence goes on from BSBK01010678.1 coordinate 249,729, forward strand.
ACTGCCGTAGCACTCTACCTGCCAAGAATCTCTCAAGAACAAAGTCGATCCTACCGATCATCCATCGAGGAGAAAACATATATGGTAACTCCAAGCTATCCTCTCTCCAATCCTCGACCTTGACATATGGTCTCCAATAGACCTCATCCATGTCATCAATCTGACGCCACCAATACTCCAAATGACCCAAGTGATGCTGTGTCACCATACCAGTATACTGCCATGCAAAAGGATATCCTAAGGGTCGATCTCGATCTGATATAGGATGACTGACTGGTAAGTGCTCCCATATCCACAGCTGTAAAATATGAATCCCAGTAGATAACGAAGCTGATCTCCTATAAACCACCTCATGAAGATCATGATAAAGCTGTGCCAGCACACAAGATCCCCAGTCAAAGCATCGAGGCTGATGTAGCAAATCCTCAATAATCCTGCCCCATCCCACTGAAAATCTGTGACCTCGCTGATCAGGTAATAATACACCACCAATGATAGCACCTAATAACGCTGGTAAAATAGGAAATGAGGCAAACTGAGGCCATAAGATACAATCATCACCTATAGATGGATCTCTGAATACTCATCGACAATGCGTCCCATCATAGACTACATCATAATATGCTATCTCTCCATGAGTCGAGATCTATAGCAATCTATAAACATCCTCAGGTGTAATCATCATCTCACCCTGTGGTAGCCAAAACGTGTTTGTCTCATAGTGCCAACGCTCTGCGACAGCGGTAATCAAACCTCGATTCATCTGGAACTAAGGAAGCTCTAATACACATAGTAAACTGCAGCACCTAATCACTCACCTCTCAGCGTCAGTCAACTGCTCCCTAAGCTCCATCACCCAGTGTGGTATAGTCCGGAGGTACAGAACAGGGACATCCTCCTGTTTAATCAAAACAATGGAATCACATGAGTAACTTACTATCAGGAAATCAAACAAATAATCATAGTCATCAATTTAAATATACCTATCAGACCTACCAATCCTAACTCTAAGCATTGAGGAAGGATGATCCTAGTTTTATGTCTCTAAGCATTTGAGCATAAAATGAATGGACGATTAGATCCATGACCTATCATTCGTGATGAAGATTGGTTTACCTTATTCTTTGATATTATAGTTACCTATGTCCTAATTCATTGTTGAAATCAAACAAGGGGAACACCCTAACTAAACATTCGATTGAATTCATTGACGTGATCGATATCAATCAAGTTGATGCAATTGAGCAATCAGACGTCCTAGAAAAGTCTCAAATAACATTAAAAAAAAAAAATTTCACTTACGTGACTTTTCTTTCCGGCGTCATTTCTTTCACCAGAGGCGACATCTATTTCTCCATACGCGTGATTTTAATCATCCACGTGACTTAATTTCACAGAAGCGGTATAAGATTTTCCGTAGGTGACATTTTATTATTCAAGATTGTCACGCGATACATAATTAAAATGCTTAAAACCCTAAGCGATATTAAATTATCCACAGGTGATAAAGGATTTTCTAAATGCGTGAGCAAACCTAAGGAAGGTGATATCAAATTTACCAAAGGTGACATTTTAAATTTTTAGGCGAAATTAAAAAGCACGGAGGTGACATTTCTTTTCACAAATGCAGAATCAAAATTTTAAAATGCATTAAATGAGGTCATAAATGTGACTTTTGAAACATGAGAAAAATTTGAATGACATACCGGAGGACCATCGGTCACTCTCTGACTGAACCGACGTGCTCTCTCAAACCGATGCTCACGATGTGGGACCACCATCATGTAAAAAGGGCCAAAATTAGAGCTCAAATCTCAAGAGGGAACGGTGCAAATGAATAGTAAAATGAGGGGTTTTACCCTATTTAAGGTGAAATTGGTCCTAATAAAGACTTAAAAAATGCACTTTGGACCTATTTTATGACATTTTCATTAGCCGGGGCATAAATCAAATTTGATTGTTTCTTTCAAACGGTATCAGAAATCAAAACATATTCCAACTACTCAAAATCATTCAAATCAAGGGATTAATATGTTTATTTCTAAGGGGGCATCAAAGTATCAAATGGGCATCACATCAAAAACATTTATCAGTATCATATCATATCATATCAGTATCATATCAGTTATCATATCATATCATTATCATATCAGGAGGCAAATCAATTGCATATCGGTTTCATATCAAATCTATCAATGTATCAGCAATCAATCAACCCAGGACCTTTATCAGTAAACCCAGGACCTATCATCAAATCAGGACCAATCCTTTATCAATTAACCCAGGACCTTTATCAGTGAACCCAGGACCTATCATCAAACCCGAACCCATATCATATCAAAGGCATCAGAATCATATCAGCACCATCATCAGAGGCACATCATCGTCATCAGGAAGTACATCAATCAGAACGATTAGAGGCATATCAGAACCAGGACCTAAATCAGATCATTAGACTAAGGGAATCTTTGAATCAGTGTTCTTTGCACATCGACTCAAAGAGGGACATTTGTAGACATGGAAAATTGGCAAAGGCTTAAATCAATCAAAAGGTGCATCAAATCATCAAAATAGCACGAAAAATCAATAAATGGAACAAAGGCAATTCAAATCAAAGGAAAATTCAATTAAATGATTAAATGATTAAATAAAGCTTGAAAAGGGGAAAAACACTAAGAAATTGATTAAGTTCAATTAATGACATAGTTGTTGAAAGCAAAAATCAAAATGAACCTCTTACCCTTCATGGCTAAATTTAATTACTTTAATTAATTAATAAATCATAATTTCCCTCAACAAAGCAAAAAAGGAGACAAAATGGACACAAATCACTCACTTTTGTTGAAATGGTCCAGCCTTTTGAAACCATTTAAATGTTTGTCCCCCAATTTAAGGACAAAGCAAAGCCAATTGACCTTACCCAAGCATAACCATGGTTATCTCACTCTACCCCCTACCCTTGGGAAAATCCTATAAATAGAAGGCATTTTGAGGCATTAATCATCCACTCCATATCTTTGAATTGTAGCAAAGCTCTTGCAATTTGCATCCACATCACTCACTTAGCATTTTCATTGATAATTAACTTCAATTGTTGATCATTTTGTAGATTTCTTATTAAATAGAGCTAGAATTTGATAATTAGATCTAGTTTGCATATCATTCTTAGTTCAATTCTCATAATTAGAGTGTCACTAGTGAGGATTTGCAGCTGAGAGTCTCACTTACTACTTCAATTTAGAGAACCATGAGATATTTAGATTAATTTGTGCATTATTTAGATTAGTTTGCTTTGAATAGTGTAAATTCTCTTTAAATCTTGTTATTTCATGAAGGTGTAAATCACTCACACACATGTCCACCACAAATGCCCTCGTGGATGTCAGCTAACGCTTCGTTGGATTCCTCCTTTTCCAAGCACCTAAGGAGCATCCCATCTAAACCCCTCCTATATAAATCACCAGAGATGAGGGTGTGGCGAGAGGCATTATGGATGAGGTTTCAGCGTTCAGAGTGGTTGAATGTGTCAGGGATGATGCCATCATGAAGATATGAATAGATAGCACCATATCGGGAAGACTTGTGTGTGACAATGGTACAAATGACATGGCTTTCAGATGAGTCAAAGATGGGATGGTATAGCTCTTCCACCAAGAATTCAAATCTAGATTCATGTGTCTCCAACTGAAGAAGGGAAGCTAATGTGGCCATGGCGTCTGCAGCTTTGTTCTCTGTCCTAGGGATCTATTGAAACGTCACAAAGGTGAAATAGCATCTCAAAGAATCAACCATCTTTTTGTAGGGTATCAATTTATCATCCTTGGTTTGATACTCCTCATTGACCTGGTTGATGATTAACTGGGAATCCCCAAAGACATGTAACTCTGTGATGTTCCATTCTATAGCCATTCTCAAGCCATTAGTTAAAGCTTCATATTCTGCAATATTATTGGTACATGGGAATAAAAGTTTGTAAGACTTTGGAATATTGTACCCATGTGGAGAAACAAATAACACTCCAGCGCCTGATCTATTTTGTATGCGAGAACCATCAAAGAACATTGTCCAAGTGCAAGTAGTTGTATACAAGATGTGTTTGTCTAGGAATTCCACTTGGACCGGCATACTATCCTGAATTGGGAAATCAGCTAATTGGTCAGCAATAGCTTGCCCTTTTATTGCCTTCCTTTCAATGTACTCTATGTCAAATTTAGTGAGGACCATCATCCATTTAGCAAGTCTACCCGTGAGAGCAGCCTTACTAAGAAAGTATTTAAGGAGATCAATTTTGGCAACCAAATGTATGGTATGAGCAAGCATGTAGTGGCGCAACTTTTGACTGTGAGACAAGACTTCTCAATATTATTGTAATTGATCTCATAGGAGACTAGAGTACGGCTGATATAGTATATGGCCCATTCTTTCCCAGTATCATCTGATTAAGCCAACAATGCCCCCAGGGAAGTGTCTGTAGCTGAAATATATAAGATCAATGGTTTCCCTGGAATAGGAGGCATTAGGATCGGAGGATTAGCCAAGTATTGTTTGATCTGATCTAGGCTCTTTTGACAATCCTCATTCCAAACACAAGAAGCACCCTTATGCAATGTCTTGTTGAAGGGTTGCGCTCTATCTGCAAGCTGAGAAATAAACCTCCTAATTGATTGAAGACGTCCCTGAAGACTTCTCATTTGGCTGATATTTCGAGGAGGTGGCATAACTAGGATTGCTTGGACCTTTTCAGGGTCAACCTCGATACCTTTTGCTGATATTATGAATCGTAAAAGTTTGCCTAAGGTGACGCCAAATGCGCACTTCTTTGGATTCAATCTGAGTTGAAACTGTTCCATGCGATCTAGAATTACTTCCAGATCATCGAGGTGTGTGTCCCATTTTCTTGATTTTGCCAGGGTGTCATCCACATAATCTTCCATATTTTTGTGCATCATATCATGAAAGATAGTGGTCATAGCTCTTTGGTAGGTTGCTCCCACATTCTTTAATCCAAATGGCATGACGTTCCAGCAATAGGTTCCCCATGCACATGTGAATGCTATTTTCTCTTGGTCTTCAGGAGCTATTTTGATTTGATTCTGAGAAAACATCCATTAGAGAGTATATGTCATAGCCCGCTGTCATGTCCACTATCATATCAATGTTTGGAAGTGGAAAATCATCCTTTGGGCATGCTTTGTTTAAGTCTCTAAAATCTGTACATACACGAATGGACCCATCATGTTTGGAAACTGGTACTATGTTTGAGATCCATTTTGCATAATCGATGGCTCTAATGAATCCAGCTCTCAAAAGTTTTTCTAATTCCCCTTTAACAAGGAGAGCTACATGTGGATGCATTTTTCGGAGTCTCTATTTTACTGGCTTGACTCCTAGAGCTATGGACAAGTGATGCATTATGAGATTCGTGTCAAGCCCTGGCATGTCTAAATAGGTCCATGCAAAATTAATTTTCTTTTTCTGTAAAAACTATACATATGCCTTGGTCTCTTCTTCTGATAAAGACTAAGCAAGATGGACTATCTGAGGATTTTCTTCTGTGTTCAAATTGACTGGCTTTGTTGGCTCAATCAATACTGATGATCTATCCTGGAAATAACTCGGCAAGTTATTAAGTACCCCATCCTTAGGCACCTCAAAGAGGTTTTCACCCTCGGATGCATCATTTCTTTTTACTATTTTTGGTTCTGACACCGCCACAAAGTGGTTTTCACCATCAGACCTTTTTTTTTTTTTTCTTTTATTTTGAGACTGAGGTACTTAATATCAGGCTCTGTCATGCTGGTTGTTGGTTCACTGGTGGAAGAAGCCATGGGTTCAAGAGCATTCAGATAGCAGGCAATTTCGTAATCATTCTGAAAGGTGAGGAATGTGGGCTCTTGATGGTGCTGAGACCAATCAATTAGGTCAAAGTGAACAAGGGGTAGGTCAATGACTGGTTCAATGTTGTTTATGCGAAAGGTGTCATCTCTGGTGACCATATAATCAGAGTTCATCAAGTCTTCTCCTAAGATACCCGAATTAGGACTCATCCTACCAAATGAAGTGTCATCCACTAAGGCAATTTGAGGAGTACAATCCTCTAGTCCTACACTAGGCTCATTAGCCACATCAGGTTGGGTACTATAAGCATGGATAATATCTATGTCCAGATCAACTGTTGCATCTGAAAGCGAGTCCCATTCATATTCATGGGAGTCTATGTCTGAGTCATCATTGGGGCCTCATGATGTAGAAGCCTCAAGGTTAGGAAGGGTTTCCCCCTCTGTAGTGCTAGTATTGGTACTATCCGTCGCAGCTAGGATAGTAACACTTTCCTTTGTTGATCTAGCAGTCATACAGTCACTATCCGTCGCAGCTGGGATAGTAGGACTGTCAAGTATCAAATCTGTGGAATCTCCCCAAACGAGATTTGTTGAATGTACCCAATCATTAGACACATCTCGTTGATTGGAAAGATCAGGGGTATAATCTAAGTCACTGTCACTGTCCGTCGCAACTGGGACAGGGACACCTTTCTTCTTCTTATTCTCAAAACCTAAGCCAACCATGGACTTATTCTTTCGTCTGAAAAGAGCATGATCGAGAGGCTCAGCTTTAGCATCTAGCCTATGGCTAAGGGGACCATATCCTAGATATCCCATATTTTTAACCAGTGTATACCCTCTCCCATAAGCGTTAGGTGAGGAAGCAAAATTCTCGTTGTGTTTGTATTTCTCGTCGTGATAGATCCAGTCCCTTATGGCAACTTCCTCTTTCTCTTCCTGAATGGGCACCAAAGACTCAACAAATTTCCCAAATAATGTCATTGCCGATGATGAAGGTTTTGTACTTGGTGATAGTCTCCCATAAGACCTAGGAGAGATTGGCATTTTTTTAAAAGAATCAATCTTATAATCTCCCATCCCAAGATCCATGGTCTTGAACTTCTGCTTGCATTGTTCAAGTGAACTACTAGGACTGTCAGCTTCCCTATTCAAAGGTACATGTGATCCCGCAAAAATGTTATTAACTGATAAAGCATTATCTCCAGGGATGCAAATTTCTACACTGTTATGGGGAAACTTTACACACTGGTGATATGTTGATGGGACTGCTTGCATTTCGTGAATCCATGGCCTACCTAGCAAAATGTTGTAGGCTAGATGTCCAACATCAACAATTTGAAATAAGATATCTTTCTCTACTGGACCAATGCGAATAGGTAAAATGGCCAATCCCTTAGAACTTCTTTCTGCTTCGTCATATGCTTTGATTGTGATCCTTTTTCTCATGTCAATGACGTTCTTGAAATATCCTAGAGCCAGCAATAGACTCAAGGTACAAATATTGAGCCCCGCACCCCCATCTATCAGTACATGCCTAACATGGGTTTTATGAATCATAACTTCGATGTGTAAGGCCAAATTATGTGGTTGACTGATGGATTTGTCATCTTCTTCTGAGAAGGTGAGGTAATGAGGGCTAGCCAAATGGTTGACCATGTTCTGGAATTGGTCAATATCTAAGTTGTTAGGGACATTGGCTGCTCACAAGGCATCCTCAAGGACGCGCTTGTGCTTAGGAGACAATTCTAAAAGTTCAAAAATAGAAATTTGTGCAGGTGTTCGTTGTAGTTGGTCAATAAGATTATAATTGGAATCAGGACCAATGGCAGATTTGGGAGGAGCACCTTTGGACATGGGCTGCTTAGACTTGCTAGTGCTAGGACCTCTAATGATAATGGGCACTTGGGCCTGACCCCTAGTGACAGCATTGAGGGACTAGGGCGTTCTTTGGGAGTGAGGACCTCTTATCACCACAGCGGGTCTTTCATTAGTCATAGGAGTTGAGTCCACATTATGTCCATAGGAATCTTTCCCTCTCATCATGTTGACACTATCATCCACAACTTCAAGCATGTTAATGACATTCTCTGCATTTTTGTAGGTGTAGTTGATAGCCGCCTTGCCATTCTTATTGTTAGAATTCTCTCCTTTCTCATATTTAGGTAAGGGCTCTTTAAAGGCTTTATGATCTGCATTAGTTGTTAACCCATCCACTTGTAATTGTCCTTTCTCAATAAGGTCTTGGACAAGATGCTTGAGTTTAAAACAATTTTCTATGTCATGTCCAATCCCATTATGAAAAATGCAAAAGGCCTTCGCATCCCACCAATGAGGTAAAGGATCTGGTATACGATGTTTTGTAGGATCTTGTGGGTGCGCCAAATTATGAGCAACTAATGTCTTGAAAACATCTGCATAAGATTCTCCTAATTTAGTAAATTGTCTTTTCTCCGTTTTAGACCTCCTTTGATACTTAGGTTTATCTTGTTGTGTTGAAGACGTTTGTAGCTTCATAGCTTGAACTGCATGGGAGAGGTTAAGAATTCCTTCATTTTTTACTTGAGATGAGTCAACAACTCTGTCGTTGACCACTTGCTTATTTTTGTTCCAATAGGAGTTCTTTTTGTCCTTGTTACCATTAGTATTGTTATTTTGGCTATTGTTGTTATTTGTTGGTTTAGCCAAAATTCCTTGTTCTTTTAGGACATCCTTAATGCGACATGCCACCTCTACCATAGTATCAAAGGAATTAAACGGGATTTTCTTGACTTCATATCTTAGTTCTGGTATTAGATTTTTCACAATGATATCAATTCTCTCCTCCTCAAGAATTGTCCTTGGGTATTTTGAACACAATCACCTCCATCGTTGTAAAAATGTGACAAAAGATTCCCCTTGATTTTGCTTGAGTTTGCACAAATCAAGCATTGTGACCAACCTTGATAAGTTGTAAGAAAAATGTTAAACAAACCTTTGGACAAGTTCTTTAAATGTCTTTATTGGAGGGGAAAGGTTGGTGAACCACTCCATGGCTTGACCTTTTAAACTCCTTGGGAATAATCTCATCAAGTAGGAGTCTTCATGGTGAAAGGAAAAGCTCATTATGTAGAACTGTCGAACATGGTCGTGAGGGTCACCAGTGCCATCATATTTGTCATATGTTGGGAACTCAACTTTCTTAGGGAATTCTACCATCACCACACTTTTGTCAATGGGGTTAGGACATATGGAGTCCAAATGAAACGTGCTCTTGGGAGCCTTCATCCTGTCTATATCTTTTTGCATTTGTAAGATCACCTCATTAGTTGAAGGGCTCTGTTTCTTGATCTTTTGGTGAACATCAAAATTATATGGAACTTTAGCGCCTTTGTTGATAAGACTTTCCAAGAATTGGTCTTTATTTTGTTCCACATATCGCTCCACATATGCTTGAAAGGATGGTTCTTGTTGCATAGTCATGAAGTCCATATGATCAAATTTAGCATAACTTCCTCCATGTTGTGAGCCATGATGTGCTTGTTGGGAGGGTTGCTTTGAATGTCTATGAGATGACTGTCTCCTATGATGGTCATATCTTGAAGCCCTTCTTCCTCTAGGACTCGGGGATCGTGAGGGTGTCCTTGATCTTCGTCTAGGGCTAGGAGAAGGGGTAGATGGGGGTGAGTTGGTCCCACTATTGGCTCCCCTCCTGTTAAATCAACTTTGGAGTTGTTGTGCATAGAGTCTATCTTCTTCTTCTTCGGTGACTCTTTTCTGTATATCCAACAATGCACGTTCCTCTTCCTCTAGTTGTCTGAATTTTTCCTTTTTAGCAGCCTATTCATCTAAGTAGGCTTGCTTCTCTCTCTCAATGCTTCTCAATCTTGTATTTGCATATCGAGAGGTGTCTTTAAGTGGAGAGGTTTGTCTCGAATGCCTTATTGCATTAGCTGCATTTATGTGGTGATCACTAGATTCGTTGTTCTGGTCTTCATGTTGTGATCCTAAATCTGAGTGAGCTTGCTTATGATGTCTTTCGGCTCATTGATGAGCATCAAAATACCTCGCATTGTTGGAAGGTGACCCGGGTGGACTAGCATGAGAAGAACCACCATACTCTCTTCTGTGTTGTTGGAAGATATCCTTGAGAGTTTGATTCATGGCTTCTCTTTGTTGTCGGGTAAAAGTGTAACTCATGTCCATGCTTGATGAAAGTGGTATGAAAGAGGTGCTCACTTCACTAGGATTAGCTCTCAGATTAAAATAGACCTTAGATTCACTCTTAGGAGATTGATCAAAAAGGGGTCCTTTTCCCTTAGGTTGTCGATGAGTCTTGACGGGTGGTAACTGGCTAAAGGCAACAGGGGGTCGCTTCCCTTGATTAACTTGGTACCTTATCGTAACTGACATGAAAGAAAGATACTCTCAATGATAAGGTGACCTTTCAAAGTGTCAACACCAAACTAGGATAATCAAAGTCCTCTATTGTCCAAAGAGAAATGAAAAGAAAAAAAGGGCTTTACCAACACTGTCAAAGAGGTGCTTCAAATCAAAGGGTGACTACCCTTGCACTTTTGAATCAAGAGGTTGGACTAGGCCAAAAGATAATTGAGATTTAAATGAAAGCGATTTGGACAATAAGAGTACTACAATTTTCCAAGAATGTAGCTAACAATCTTAGAGATGAACCTTGGCACCAAGAATGACCTTCTAACTTGACAATTATTTTAAAATGATTTCGTAAATCAAATGATGCTATCCCGGAGGACTAAAAATCAGAAATTTGGAGTTAAGAAAAGTCTTAAGCGTCAGGGTGAGAAGCCTACTCTAAGACCTAGCCTGATTAACAACAACTGAAACTGACCAAAGTGTAAGCACGACAAAAATTAACCAGGTGATATACTTTAGGCAAACTAGGTGATATAGTCTAGTGCAAACTATCATACGATATTTCTCTTTTAAGCAGGTGAGACCAAATGTGTGCAAAATTTTGAGTTTTAAGGTCTAATCTTGGACTTTCTGATTGTTAGGGTGAAAATGTCTTTTCAATCATAAATTTAACAGCATTTGGACAGGTTTGCAAATAGTAGGGGATCAAACATGTCTTCAAACACTTGAAACAAGGGCAAAAGCAACCTTGCCAAGACAAACACTTGTGATATCAAAATTGAAAAAGCACCCTATGAATGCTACCGATTGTTTGTATGTAAGAACGTTTGCACTGGTATCACACAACTGAGGACAATTCAAGCAAATCTATCCTAAAAAGTCAAGGCTCAATACTTACCAACTTAGCCCACAACTTGATGCCCCCTCACCTCACACCAAGTGGTTGCCCACAAGAGATATTGGCTTTGTCATGGAAGTGTCAAACAACACAACCAAAGAGACACATGGAAGTATTAGATATTGGCTTTGTCATGGAAGTATCTTAAGGTGATCCGGGTAAACCACTTGGATCAATCCTTGCACTAAGAAGATAAGCGGCTAAATAAGGTGGCTTCTATCTAATGGTTCTTAATAAGGATTTCCGTTCACAACACCCCTCTTGCTCCTCATAAAGGACTAGGACCTCGCGGCCTCAAGAGTACCTTAAGCATTATTGTTCAATGTTTTCCCCATGGTCGCAATCCCATGAGCTACTCACATCAAACGAAGATAAGTGTTATGTCTACCAAGGTTTTTGGTGTCTTTGATAGCCTTGAGATTATAGTGAGTTGGAATCACTTGCCACCAAGGAAAATGATGACAAGGTTGTCCCCACTTGAGTCGTTCCTCTTGATTGCTCAAGAGCAGGCCCGCTAAAGGATCCTAAACTAAACAAAGAATGGATGATTTTTGAGGTTCAAGGTTTTTGGTTCACCACGAGGGTGAAGAGCATACTCCCCTATCTCAAAAACTTCTCCCAAACACCCCAAGCAAAAAGAGATTCAATTACTCCCTTGTTTCCAAAACCTTAAGATGGGTCAAGATTTTCTGATTCACCTAAAGGTGAAGAGCATACTTCTCCTACCACCTCAAAATCTCTTTCACAAGGTATTAAAGTTCCTAATAAATGAAACAACTAGTTTTTTGCCACACTTAAAAGGAAAGCAAATAAACAAGCAAGATTTTTTTATTTTTTATTTTTTATGCATGGGCAGCCCTACAAAAACCATTAGTAGCCCTCTTTGACATGCAATTTTGATAAAATATTCAAGCAAGAGGCACCTACAACCACAACTTGTTAGCTCCACAATGGTTAGCAAAATCCAAAATCTAATAATGGTTAGCACATGAAAAATTAGATAATCTGCAAAAATAACTAATCAAATGACAAAATCTGAAAATGAAACCATCATTGTTGGATTAGGCTTGGAAAGACCTTTCCAATGATATATAACACTTAAAATTTTGATATCATTTGCAAAAATTTCTCAAAAATGGGCACCCATTTTCCAGAGTGGCACGGATTTGAAAACGCTGAAATTTTTTAAAAAACTGAAAACAGCAAATAAACTAGCAAAATTCAACAAACAATACCAGGCGACATTTAATAGCTAAAACGTGACATTTAAAAGCTGGCAGGCGTGATTAAAATGTGCACAGGCGTGAGCAGAATATGCGGACGCGTGAATAGAATATGTGGACACATGAACAGAATGTGCAGAGGCATGAATAAAATGCTTGCCTGCGTGAACAAAATGCTCATAGGCGTGAGTAGAATATGCAGACGCATGAACAAAATGCTCATAGGTGTGAAAAGAATGCTTATAGGCGTGAAAAGAATGCGCAGAGGTGTTAAAAGAATATGCAGACGCGTGAACAGAAAATGTAGATGCGTGAATAGAAAATGTAGACGCGTGAACAGAATGCTCACAGGCATGAACAGAATGCTTGCCTACGTGAGCAGAATACTCATAGGCGTGAACAGAATGCCTGCAAGCAGTGTTTCACCTGTTTGCGCAAAATTAATGAAAATAAATGACAAAAATGCAAAAAATGAAGGACAAAATAAAACTATTCTGCCCCATGGTAGGCGCCAAAAATGTACACACTAAAATGGTGCACTTCTATGAACCATTACATGCAAGGTTGCTCAAGAATGAGGCCTCACAAAGTGACTCATAGCTCTCTATGCATGGAGTTGCAAGGGACTATGATAAATTTGCTCTCAGCTAGAGCTACAAACTTGTGACCTTGCTAGTCAACCATACAATGAGAGATTCCAAATGAATGCAATGCTATGCAAATCTATATGAGAATGCTAATATGCAAAGTATTCTATGAAAAGGAAAGAACAAGTGTTACAAATCCTTCTTATTTAGACTATGTGAGCTTATTCTATTGCATAAAAGGAAATCTACACTAAGAATGTCATTATCATGCAACTATGAAAGCAAATATGCAACTAAATGATGCAATGAAGAAAGTCTTCAATGTCTTCAAACTCTAAATGCACCTAAAACCTGCAGCATAACATTAGCATAAAACAAGTGGATGCAAATGAAGGAGAGAGCTCTCCTTTTATAAGAAATGAGGTGAAATAGACCATGGAGATTAAGAGGCAAAAAGTCTTAATCAGCAGTGGAGCTTGAAAGAGGAGCAATCCATGTGCACACATATCTTCCAATAGGAAAATAAGAGTTGACTTTATGTCCATATGAGACAAAAAGTGTTTTTCTCCTTTTTATAAAATATGAATAATACTTTATTTGTGCAACTTAAGATAAGAGGAAAGTGGGGGCTTTTTATTTAATCAAAAGGGGAGGAAATATTCCTTTTAATCAAATAAAAACTTAGCATAAATGGTTAGCCCAAGGATAAAAATCTAATATATGATCGAAATTAAGATTTGATCAAGAAATTAATAATGTTGAAAATATTGATTATTGATAAAATTGATTCAGGGTTTATAAATTGAATAAATGGGGCCCAAAGTCTAGGCGACCATTTTAGGGTGCATACAGCTAGTAGCCAAGTTGTAAACTTGTACTTGTGAGTTTCTTATTACTTGTTAGTTATTAAATACAGTTCACACTTCAGTGAATTCATAGAGCATCCATAATTTCTAGAGTCAAAGAGCAACCAAAGAGTTGAAACCTTTGGCTTTAAGTGCAGATAGAAAAGGAGCTTACTACTTAGAGTTTAGTATACTTAAAATAATGGTAGAATAAGGATCTCCTGATGTTGTTGTAGTACCGAAAAAGAGTGTCATTGTGCATTCAACAAAAAAGAGGCCAAACATATATGCTGAAGAATGGATGAAACTATTTCCTAGATCCTCAAATTTGCAACCAGCTAATGCTTATGAATGGAGGGAACCTTATGCATTCTGCAGGGATGCTAACTGCCCAAACACAACTAGGTATGAGCTCTTCATGTTTTTCTATAACAATAGATTTAGAGGCCCTCTTGTTTCAAACCCATGGGACAAGAACTTGGGAAAGCTGATAGTACCTGAGGTATTTTTAGATGTAGACCTCATGAAAGCACTAATTCAAGCATACAATCCAGTGACACAAACTTTCCACAAGCATGACAAGTCTATCCTCTGCATGTTAGATAGAGAAACTTTTATTCAAGATTTCAACCTTAAGGGACCTATGAGCATGGATATTGACCTAGCAGAAGAGGAGGCCCTATTTAATAGATAGAAAAGTTACTACCATGGAAGGTTTATGAGGAGGCATATTCCTAGATAAAAGAAAGAGGTAGGGTTGTTACTGAAGAAGGTTGCAAATTCATTTGATATTGAGCTTTTCTTTGCCTATTTCTAGAATACTGTCTATGCTCTACACAAAGTTATTAGACTAGATAGAGGTTTGACAGTGACTCCTGACATTTTTGTCATGGCTACAGATGTGCAAGACCTATACACCAACAAGGAGTTTGATTATGTGGGGCACATAATCAATGTAATGCACACTGAGTTGATGAATGAGAAGACTAGTTTGAAAAGCTTCAAGTTCAATCACTACTCCATGCTGATGCACCTAATCCGCTATTATAATATTGGCTACATCAACCTAGGGTTCATCGATGAGACCGAGAATGTAGGAGGAACTATTCCACTTTAGCTATGGACCAGGTTATGGCATAGAACTTACCATTTCTCTAATTTCATTTCTTTTTATAGTGATTTTTTGGATCTGGTAATGAACATGTTAGGTATTGTGAGGGATAGATTTCCTTTACTTGTTAGAAAATTGCTTAGACCCTTAGCATTTAAAATTGACAATGACATTAAGCACAATTAGGGTGATATGTTTTTTTTTTAGAATTTTACTATTATAAGAGTGTATTCTTGCCCTCGACCTCCACACATACTACCAAAATTTTTCCCAGAAAGATTGGCAATAGTAGAATTCATGTGGTAGCTTATCATGATGGATAGAGAGCACTTAGGCCCTAAAAGACATAAGAGAACCTTTCTGGAAAGGAGGTTCCAAATAGGGAATTTATCTATAGGTAAAGATGTTGTGGACCAAATCCATGAATTCCTGAGACAATTCAGATTTCCCTCTGGTAAAGAAAGGATGTATGACCCTAAAGACTTCATTAGAGCAGCATTGAGAGAAATGAGGAATCACAATTTGGCTCTAAATCAGCCTAAGGCAGATTAGGATGTTATTAGAAATGCTTTTAGTAAAGATACCTGTGAAGAGAGGAACAATTAAAAATGGCAAACCCTACCTTCTCCGGTTTCTTTCCTGATTTCCAATACATCTCAAAATTTAACATGTGTATAGAGAATTACCAAGATATTATGTCTAAATTGCTAGACATCCTTGAGGAGAAGGAGGAGGATAGAATAAACCCTGAGGAAGTTGAACCTGATGTGGTGTTTATGGTAGAAACAGAACAAACTGAGCCATCCACATCTGAGTAGGGGCCATCAAAGAAACAAAAGTTGATGAATGTACCACAAAAGGCAAGGCAAAAGGCACTACAAATCCTACTAGGTAATAGCCATTACTTTGCTGACTTAAGACATCATTTTTTGACATCAATGGCAGATGAGGGAGAAAAGGCCCTAGATGAGTTAGAATTGGTTGTAGCTAGATTGGATGACAGGGTCATCCAAGCTAAAGATTTTATACATGATGATGAATTCATCAAGTCTGATGAGTTTAAAATTTTTCTCTTTAGAGTTAAGGAGAATGAATTAATATTGTCTTTGAAATAGGGGGAATCATAGGAAAAAACTGTTGAAATGATTGAAAAATTACAAGCCTATGATCCCAACAATGAAACATTAATTGTGGAGGAGGCAAGAGATCTTGTAAAGAGAAGTGGCATGTTGTCGATCCCTAGATGAGATTTGGAGTCCTCATTCCTAATTGGCCAAATCAAGAGGCACGATAAAGTTGTAGCTTATGAAGCTTTTGGCCGTGATGGACTACATAGGGGTTCTAGATTCAATATGGACACTAAGACACTAGCAGTATGGTGTGTGGCCCCAGAATCTAATAAGCTCAAATTGGTTGACATCCAAGACACAACACAGGGTAGCCAATTAATATGGAGGTTGTAGGACACTATGGGATTAGAGATAGAAAATCTCCTACATCATGCATCCTCCATGAATAAAGCAGTGGTTGAGGACTTGGAAAATAGGCTAGCTAGGACATTCAGAGATTATGTGGCAACTAGAAAAAGGCTTCAAGAGGAACTAAAGAAGAATTTTTTCCTGGATAAGACTGTGAAGGAGCTAAAAGATGAAATAAATACTCTAAAAAATAAGTCCAGGGCAGTTACAAAGGTCTGTGATGCAAGGGTCCAAACTGAGCAGGAGGGGGGCTTAGCTCTAGAACTTGCAATAGAAAAGATAATAATGAACGTTGATCAGCTTGAGCCTGCTAATACTGATATTGCTAAAAAGGAGACTTTGAAGAAGATGCTATTGCACAAAGTAAATATTTTAAAAGGGAAGTATCAAATCCTTCATAGTAATTTCATTTCTTTGCAGGGGACAGAGTATCAACGTTCTAATCCCTTGTCTATACTATCCCCATTATTTAATACTTGGGGCCCATACTTGAAATTCGTTGATAGGTTAGTTTTACTAATGGGGAAAAAAATGGAGTTACCTGACAAAATAATTGATGTTAAGGAAATGGTGTTATTAGTAAAGGATTTGTATGTTTTTTTCACTAGAAAGTTACAAAATGTTCAGGCAAAGCTTAAGGTTTTTGTCGAAGAGTTGGATAGAGTTAGATAGGTAACTTGGCCATCAAAGAGGGAAATTGTGGTGTGGGAAAACATTGTAGAGATTCAAGCCTTGGTCTTGCCATATTGACATGGATGATGGAAGTAGTTAAGATAGTTATGGTATTAGATGAAGAGCCAATAGAGGGAGGTCAGTTAATTTGAATAGGGTATCTTAAGTTTGTGGTTCACCTATTGTGGATACACCTTCGGTGCAAAATTTCAAATCAAGACTGATTCTGAAGAATCCAGGCTGCCTGTTGTCACTCTAATAACTATTTCCAACTTTGTTTAATTTTCCAAATGCCAATTTTAGTTTTTATTTTATGATCATTGATCATATTCATTGATCATTGACAATGTACATTGGACATTGATGTATAAATTTCAAGGAAGTTTTAGCTAATACAAATATACAAAAATATTTTGAAATTTTTTGATAGATCACAGAAGTCTAAGACTTGAAGTCTTTGTCCTCTCACCACTAAGTCTGGTTACTGGTACAATGATCATTGATTCTTGAATTTGAAATTTCAATGTATAAATTTCAAGGAAGTTAAATTTAATTCAATGATAGTTTGTAATTTTCAATTTTTCTATCACCGTGCCTGTGTAATTTTGTAAAGAGCTAATTGGCTCAAGTAAAGAATCTCAATTCTAATTCCTAAATCCTGAAGATCGTAGTTGTAATTTATTTAAAATTGAATGTATAATTGTATATTATGTATAATGTCAATACCAATGGTCATATTATTATATTAATATTTGCTTTTAGAAATTAGGAAATTAGGAATTTAGGAATTAAGTAAAATTTAAATGGTTTTGATTCAAGGAATTAAGGATTTAAGTAAATGCTTATTATTAGGAAATTAGGAAATTGACAAATAATAAATTGACTAATGAGTATTTACTATGAACTATGATAAATAATAAATTAACAAATGACCATTGACAATTTCTAAGAAATTAGGAAGCTTTGACCACCAGTTTGGGGTTTAAAATCTCTCTAAATCTATCGTGATTGTGCTTGTACACCCTTGCTTTAGGTCTTTTTGCCCTGGGTACTGGGTAGGTTTAATCCTTTGAATTATCTTAAGTGTGCCCTAGTCTCTTTTATTTTTGTGTTACTGTTATACACTGAGTTTGCACCCTTGTTTCAAGCTCTCTTGGTCTTGATAACCTAGTATAACGTGGGAATCATCTCCAGGTTGTGGGACCTATGCTAACTGAGATGAAACCTCCAGGTTCTAGGCTGGTTCCTCTTGGATAATCACCTTAATTTTCTTCTTTGATAGGAAAGTAAAACTTGAGGGGAAAAGGGATAGAAGGAATGCATGAAAGGGAAATAACTGAAAGAAAACTATCCTACTAGGTGATACACTAAAATGAAATGTACATGATACACTGACCAAATCAGCATGAAAGCTCTTAAATCTAATAGAACACAATCTTTCTAAATAGGCTTGCATAAGTGTTTCACAGAGGGGTCTAGGCAAAAGACACAAACTGTGACCTGCAAGCAAATGTTCTTTTCAGCAAAAGGGCACAGGAATGAGACAAAATGACAAGGGACTAAAGTATACCCACAAACTCATTCAAATCAGATTAGAAACAATAGTGCACATATAAGCTGAAAGAAAGAAGGGCCCTAGAACTCCAAGATTTCTCTAACAAAGCCAATATATTACATTCAATAAGAGAAATATAGACAAGGGAAAGACTAGAGGGTAGAACAATTGCCACGGATAACCTCTATTGAATCTGAGATTTCAATGAAAGATCACTAACTATAAAAGCTAGAGGGTAGAAAGAATGCCACAAATAACTCCTAGAAAGAGAAAAACTCTTTTTTACAAAATGTAAACTCTGAGCTTCAAAAGCTTCAAAAAACTAATATATACATCTCCCTTTTTTGCACGCAGGTAGGAGCCAAAACCTAATTAGGGTTACATAGATTTTCATAAAATAATCAAACCCTAACTCTGTCAATTCTGATCATAAATGTCCATGAAAATATCCCAACCAATCAAATATCATGTTTGTGTGTCCATCCTTGTACTGTATCTACCTGCAGACAAGCCGCCTTGATCTATCTACCTCTCTGCAACTAAATGATCTATCTAACTCGGGCTCGCCATAACTATTCAAATTTGGTACTCTCAGATATTTGAATAAAATTGATTAAATGGTCATAGGTGGTGCCAAACTTTATCTATCAATGGCTGATATTCAAATCTGACCTATCTTTTAAAATGTGGTCATCAGATCTTCTATTTCACCCGGGCACCGCTTATATTCTTAACTCTAACCCTGCATTTAACCTTGGGCCTTCCTTTTTCTTTTAGTCGCTAAATCACCCAAACTTTATATTAACCCTAGCTTATTCTAGTGATTATGCAACTGAGCCTTTATCCCACCTTAACAGTAGCCAAGTCACGTGAAGATTTTCTGGAGATCTAGTGACAACACTTACAAGCTTGGGCCCATCCTGCCACTTGTCATGATACCATTGGTCGACTGCAGACACCTCGAATCTATCTGGCATTGGACCCACCTACTTTCCTTCATGGCCTGATACCCAATTGATGACTGTCACATGATCTCATGGCCTCAGAAGATTCCATGCAATTATAAGACAACTGTAGATCTTTCTATTTTACTGCCACCTCACTTAAGAAATCCAGACCCATGCCAGATGCCAACTGTAATACCTAGTGACCAATAGAAACTTAGCATGATGGATGGACCCATCTGACATCGGCCTAAACACCTAGAAGATTGAATGGTCATCTTATAATCGCAAAGGCTTAGAAGATTCCTTCAGATCATAAGACAACCGTAGATCTTCATTAGGATGGCACCCCTATAGATCTTTTGACAATGGTCCCATTGACAAATCCCAGTCATCATCCGGTTAGCCAATAGAAAATGAGTACATCAGAACATGAGGACCCACCTAACAAAGCCCTAGCAATAAATTAAAATCAATGATTGGCATATGATCGCATGGGCTAAGAATATTCCATGTGATCATAAGATAGCCATTGATCTTCATGAAAGACAACTCACTGGGCCCGCTCTGACAAATCTCCACATCACAAGCCCTCGACCAATAAGAAGCAAACACCTCAGACTATGTGGTAGTGGACCCATTGACAATTGAACCACTACATTGGAATGAAGATCAACAGTCGTCACATGATCGCAAGGCACAAGAATATTCCTTTAGATCATGCGCCAGCCATAGATTTTATTTGATCCTTTAATCGTAGAGCCGATACCACCAACCATCTAGAGATTATGTGACTAAAGGAAACAAGACCGCTCGCTAGGTCATCGGATGCTTAGGACTTAACCATCAGAAATAAGAGATCTCATGACCATAGTCACTTAGTTGCTGAATAAAAGTTAACCATTTCCTCATTCGCCAATCTGGCGACTACAGGAGCTCCTTCAATCTTTCTTTCATCTAGCGACCCAGTGACTGAAGTCCATTTCATTACCTGACCAAGTGCATCTAGAGATTTCGCAACCAAAGGAAGTCTCTTAATTGTTGTAGCCTTCTGACTTTTCAACATTCTTTTTGAGATCTCGTGACCAAAGGAAATCCATCTAGAGACCACGTGACTAAAGGGGCTTTTATTACCAAATTTGTTACAGAAGTCACTAAATCTTGAGAAAGACTTACTGAGACCTGGAGACTAAAGGGGAAATCACTAAGTCATTGAATGAAACGAGAATATTCCATCCAATCGGGAGATTAAGAGATACAAGGTAGTCGCAGGATCGAGAAATATAAAGGAATATTCTGCGGGGTCTTAGAGATCTTACAACTAGGCTTTAGAACATAAAGTGCACATGGAAAAATGGAGACTTAAGTGGCCAAAAAAGGTAATGGAAAATTAGAATAGGCCCTAGGGTTTTGAGGGTTTTTTGGCTATAACGGTCATATTTTCAAATAAAAAGCTTGCAGACCAAGGAGTTTGGATAGTTGTAGAGACCAAAAGAACATGTAGAAGACCAAAAAAAATTTAGAGGCTCAACAGGGTAAAATGCAGACCCTAGATAGAATCCAACCTAACCAAATTTGTATGGAATAGGAAAAATTGGGTAACAGTTACCTTTTTCGCCACTTAAGATTTCTCAATTTCCACATGATCTTCCTTTCCTTAGGCATTTGCTAAATCTCGTAATAATTTTTCATGTCACTAAAGTATTCAATGAACTGGCAACTATGTTAGATCCTTTTTAAGTTTTCCCTTGCTTGCTGAATCTCCTAGTTCTGGCTGCAATTAGTCTTTCTTTCAGTGAATTGGCGACTATATGGTCTCCCAATCTCTTAATATTTGATGGTTTTCTCATAACATCTAGCAAGTGGGCATGGCAATTATCTCTTATTCACTGAATTGGGCTGTTAGGCTCTAAGTTTTCTAGCGACTTAGCGGGGACCATTGATCATCTTTGGGATCAACAGTGGTGTCTTAATCTCACAATGAATGGGGCCCACATCAAGTTATTCAATGATTCAGTGATTGAGTCATGATCTCCTGTTCACTAAGCTTGGCAGCTCCGATAGACTAATTTGGCAAAGTCTATTAAAAGGTGAAATTTTCTTCAGTCATTGGATCTCAAGAAAGGATGGAGAAGTTCCAAATAATTTGGCAACTCAGCGAATAAGGCATTCATGAAATCTTGTAATAAGTTAGTAAAGCCATAAGTTATTCAGCGATTCGGAGAACAAAGAAATTGTAAAAGTATATTTCCTTTGGTCGCCTGATCTCAGAATAAAATAATTAATGTTTCAAACTTTGGGAGATTCAACGAATATTGTATTTGCTAAATCTCGTGATTAAATGATAAATTGATAATGGTTTAACTTTAAACGATAATGATTTATTGATGACCGGTCACCAATTTGTGAGGATATTTTGCATAGCTTTAGCAAGCTAAAAGGAGGGTCGATGGCTAATGGTTATGAAGATACACAATGGTCATGTTGATAGTGTGCATGACTTCAGTTGTTATGTTGGTATTTCAGATTTGTAGGCCACAAAGATACGCAAAAGTTAAGTAAGTTTGTGGTTGACAATTTGGCATTTGCATAGCTTCAACATAGTTTATGGTGACTGGTGATAGTGTGTGTAGCTTCAGCAAGCTAAAAGGAGGGTTGATGCTGGCAGTTACAAAGATACGTAATGGTTTGGTTGAAGGCATGCATGAATTTAGTAGTTATGCTGGTAGTTTGCAATTGAAGGTCATGAAGATATACAAAGGGCAGGTTGACAGTGTGCGTGACTTCAGAAGTTATGATAACATTCAGCGACTGGGCATGGTGATTATCTCTTATTCTCTGAATTGCAGCCAAGTTATCATGGGTTTCAAAGGTTAATCTAAGGACCATTGATCATCTTTGGGATCAACAGTAGTCGCTGAATCTCCAAGTTAAGTCATGAGTTAGCAAATCATTCCAAGATCACAAGAATGACTTGGTTGCTGAATCTCCAAGATTAACCCAGGATTAACATTTCTTTCAAAGATCATGAGAGCCTTTGTTTGTTGGATCTCTGAATCAAATCTGGTTAAGTTTTCATTAATAAAGAGTGATGATAGTTGTAAGCCGTGAAAAGTACTCTACTGAATTGGAAAAAAGTAAAAAGTCATCCCATCAAAATTAACCGAGGGTTTTTATCAATAAATAAGGGTTTTAAAGCTAAACAGTGATCATTGTTTTTCTTCTTTATTTCTAAGTTTTTAAATCAACCTGTTAATATGCACGCCATGGCTAGCCTTGATTTGAAGTTGGTAATATGCAGAATTGAATGTAGAAGTGATCGAGGCTCAAATTTTTCTGAAGATAGTTGTGAAGCATAGGTGTGCATATTCGAAGATGAGCCAGCTGGAGCCAAGCATGGCATCGTCTAGTTGAGGGGCCAAAGAACAAAGTGGTGAAGAGAAGGGGAAGCCCAATTGTTTAGATGAGTTCCTCAAATTTCTTCCTGGGTCCAACCAGAACAAGAAATCTATTGATACGGCTTTCGAGGATTTAATGGAGAATTGCAAAGACCCTATCACTCCTTTTGGTTTAGGTTACACAATCTTCACTTATTTTACAATAATAGACATAAAGCTATACCAATTTGCAATGCTTGGGCTTTGGGGATGGCAAAATTAATTGTGCCAGATGTTTTCTTAGATGTAGACTTAATCATTGAGTTGGCTAGATTGTATGGCCCTATTTCAAAAACTATTAGGAAAGAAGATTAGTCTACCTTAGTAACCTTAGATAGGGGGTCATTTATGAAGGATTTTGATTTCTATTCCTCTTTCTCTACTGAGATATACTTGAAAAAAGAAAGGCAAAAGTATGCAAGTCATGTAGGATCAGTTAAAAGTCAAATGGTTAGGCACATCCCAAAGTAAGGTAAATACATAGCTCCTCTCCTTGCAAGCATGAATGCCCCATATGAGTTCAAGTCCCTCAACTTCTATATGAAGTTGTTGTGTCATGGGCTGTGTAGAGTTCTAGGGTTAGATGGAGATGAAGAGAAATTGCTTGTTGATTTGCTAATGACAATTCTGGACATTCAGAATTCCCACACCAACACTGATTATGATTACATCCAATATGTAATTGATAGAATGCATGAGGGTTTGATGGCTATTAAATAAAATAAGAGGCCCATTAGGTTCATGCATTACTCCCTCCTGATGCATCTAATTTTATATTTCAATATCAAAAATTTGGATGCAAGATGGTGAAGCTTAGGCTCGCATTTGAAGGCCATCCTAATCTAGTGTAATACTAGGTAAGAGTATGGAATTACACCTCTAATGAGTGTGATTTCTATGTGTTCCAAAATTTTATTATTTTCCCAATTCTAATATTATTAGGGACAAATGTGGCAAGGTTAAAACCTAATATTTTGAAGCTTTTAAGGCCCATGTAGTATGAAGATAATTGGTAGGGAAACCATAATTGGGGTGACTTCTACCCAGGGGATAATTTCATAGTCATCAAATTTTATGGCTGCCCTCAACCCCCACATTTACTACCAAAATTTGCACCACCTACGGTTTCCCTATTAGAATTCATTTGGTAGTTGATTTGGACTGATAAGAAGCACTTGGCACCACATAGGAAGGGTACCTTCACACCAAGGAAATTTAGGGTAGGCAGTTTCTTGATTGGAAAGAGAGCTTTCAACCAGCTCAGTAGTTGACTAAATGATTTCAAGATGATTTTTGGTACTTGTAGATACATTGATCCTGAAGATTTCATCAAGACTACCAGGATGACATTGAACAATAAGGGAGCATGAAGGATGTGATGAGGAAGATGTGATAAGAAACATATTAGAAAAGGATGACACTGGTAGGAGAATGAGATGGACCAAATACTTTAATTTGTTAAATTTGGAGGCCCAACTCAAAGCAGCCAAGATTGATTTTAAGGGATTTTTCCCTGATCTCCCTTATTTTAAAAGGATGGAAAAAATGATTGAAATGCATGGCACCCTGTCCACTCAAATGGAAGGGTTGCTTGAGGAGAAATTAGATGTGAAAAAGGACTATTCCTCTTCAGATTGTGAGGAATATACTGATGAATCATAGGAGGGTGATAGTCCACCTCAAAATAGGGACTCACCTATCATTGACTTGACTCAAGATCCACTAGAAATAGGGGACACCTCACCTATCATTGACTTGACTCAAGAGCCACCATTGAAGAAACAAAAACTTGAGGTGGGTGAACCTTCTAAGGAGAAGAATCATAAAAATATGATAGATAGAGCTTCTGCTCTAGTACTTGGTCACCGAGCTTATCATCACCAGCTAAGAAAAGCTATAAGAGAGGGCAAAAAGGTAGTGTCCAAAGAAGAGAAGGAATTTCCTCTTGCACTTGGAAAAGATGTGAGACAGTTATATGAAGAGGAATTCCTCAGTGATGACCAGTTCATCAAAAGTGATGAATTCAAGAACTTCCTCATTTGGAAGAAATCATAGGAGATTGCTAAGGCTCTGCTAGAGGGAATGGAACCAAGTGAGGAGACCATGAGGGCTCTAACTTCATATGACCCTATCCTTGAGAATATTAGTGTTGATGAGGCCAGAGAAATGGTGAAATCAAGTGGAATGCTTCTGACTCCTGGATGAGATCTGACTATGGCTTTCATCATAGATCAGATTAGAAAGTAGCCAGGGGGTAGCCTATCTCATGAGGTGTATATCAGAGACATGATAAGGGGAAGTGGCTATGATGCTAAATCCTAGGCTGTTGGAATGTGGTCTCTTGCCCCTAGGACTCAAAAGCCTTCTCTGTTGAGCATTGAAGATAAAATGGAGGGAGATAAGATCATATGGACTATTTAGAATACCACTAATCTTGAGGTGTCCAAGGTTGTGACATATTTTTCTCACCTCAATAAAGCAAAGATAGCCCAATTAGAAAACAAATATGCTTTGTTGTGTGATACTTCAATGAAAGTTGCAAAGGATAGAGACCTAAAGTTAATGCAAATCAAGGTCCTAGAGGATGAATTGAATGATCTAAAGACCAAGCTTGAAGAAGTTTCAAAGGCAGCTCCTCCTCCAACATTGCAAATTGAGGCAGCAACTCAGCCAATGGTAGAGGCATCTAAAGATTTAGAAAAGGTGAGGCTTGATGCAGCCCTAAAAGCCATATTGGATATTGTGCAACATAGGTTTGAGAAAATAAAGGATAAAATGGACTCAGTCCATCAATCAATGGACATGCTGCATAAGATTAATGAAAAATTGAATGAGGTAGTCGCATCTTTGGAGCCAATTTATAGTGTATGGTCAAGAAGGAATTCATTGTTTGAGAAACTTGATGCATTGCAGCCTCACAGGCCAAATCTTCCTAAGGTTGTTGCTAAGGTTTATGAGAAGATAAGATTAGTCAGTGCCACCTCAAGCTTTTTCAAGGGAAAGTCAAATCAGATAAAGGCCAAGTTGGCCATGTTTAATAAGGATTATAGTAAATGTTTTCCCTCTATCTACAATGATGATGGAAGTGTGCTAAGTGTGGATGAGTGGAAATTAGGCATGGGCTAGATAATGATTAAGCAATAGGTTTTCCTTGGCAGTGATGGTTCTTTAGACTTAGATGGGTGCAACAACATAATTGACAACTTGATTAAAGTTGAAAATGATTCCATTAAATTTGTTGTAGATGTTAAGGGCATCACTGACTCTAGGTGGGATAGACAGATTAAGATGTTACAGGATTTGTAGGGATATGTTTAGCCTTCAAATGATGATGTGACAGCATGGGATATGAGTACAAGGCAAAAGAAAAGGAAGTCATCTATCAAGGAGCTAGAAGCATAGGAAGAAGAGTGAGGTACAGCTAACACCTGATCCTGAAAAATATGCAGAGAATGTATCATGCATGTATCACTATCTTGGCTATCTAAAGCTTGTTGCATCGTTTCTTTGAGGATTCCAAGATAGCTAGTGGTATATATAGAAAGTTTTCTTCTTTTGTTAAGGGTGGTGGATATTACTTTGTGAATGAAGTTTTGATAATAGCATTTTGTCCTATAATTCTTTGTCAGGAATGTACTAATATAGTTATATATCAATATAATATATTGGAACTCCTTTTCTTATTTTGTTGTCTTCACATATGGATGTTGAATTCTTTTATGTATTAAATTGTTAGGCAATTTAATGCATTGTCTACAAGGTAGATATAGGGGTTAAACTTAAGTTTCTTTCAAGGGAAGAATAAATCTTAAGGGAGGTCTTTAGGAATTTATTGTCCATGTAAGAATTTGATAGCAGGGTTGCTAGGTTAGCAATTGGGAAAATGGAGTGTAAGGGACTTTATTACAAATTTCATGAACATTCTACATTACAAAAATCATGAATTCAAATTACAATACTTATTACTTGTAATATGAGTCAAATTTTCAATAATAAATATTCAGAATCAAGTCCATTATCAATTTATCCAACAAGTACAGTAATAAGTATACAGTCACAGTGTATAAAATTATAAATACCTATTAACTGAATGCATTGCTTTCTAAATCACTTCACTCTTTAGTTTCACTCAGTGTAAGTGAGTAGTCTGCTGCTTCTATATCCCACATGGAATACAACTCTTGAAATTGACTACTAGTACTAGCAAGAGGTTGTACTTCATTCTGAGTTGGGTATTTAAAATCAAAAAATTCTTCATCTTCATTCTGAGTATGGGACCAAGATCTACCATTTGTCTCAAAACCACCATGTTTTGAAGTATTTAAAAGCCCTCGTCTTTCATGCAGGGAATTCCAAATTACCAATGCCCTATCATAAGGAATGTCTCTAACATTGTACTAAGTTACAAACAACCTCAAGCAAGTTTCCAAATTTTTGTCTAGTTTGTTTATGATCTTTGATTTCAAAAACCCTAATGCACTAAAAACTCTTTCATCTTTCACTGATCCCAATATCATTTTTTGACATAAATCAACAAGTTTGAAATATTTTGATATTGAATCACGCAACACTTCACTCTGATCTATCCTTTTCCAAAGCCTAGTTATTGCACCAGGTTCAAATGGATTCTCCAAGTTTTTTAACTGCAATTTCATAGATGATGCAAATTGTCTACATTTTTTTTTAAGATTAGCTGAATCTATAATTCCTTCAATTGGTTGTCCATTGCAATCTGCATGTTTTGAAAACTCTATGATCAATTCATCAATTTTTTTATGAAATGTATGAGCATCAATTTGTCTATCTCTAATGTTTTTTCCAAAAATGAGGAAACACACAACCCATGGCTTCAAGAATTTCTTCTCAAGGGAATCTTTCATGAATCTCACTTGAAAGTTGGTAGGAAATTGACTTCAAATTCTCACTAACAGATTTAATAAACTTGTCAAACTCAACCCTTTTAACTAGAAGTAGTATGCCTTGCTTGCTCCTCTTAAATTAGTGCATTGGTATTTCATATCCTTTCACAAACACACATAAATCATTTTTTGCATTGAATTATAAAAAATTATTAGCATGATTCAAATCTGTAATTATTTTCCACCTAAAAAAATTTGGGCTTTGAAGTGTTATCATATCTAAGTATAAATTATCTAGGGCAAGGCATGTCATTCTATGTAAATCTAAGTACTCATGGATACACATAGTCTTGTCTTGGGCTTTCTTAACAAGTTTGTTCATTAAATCCAGTAGGGGGAGAAGACTGGATAAAGTTAACAGAGTCTCTATATCACTTAACTTATGTAACAAATCAGGAGCTTTGTCTATTGTGAGGCATTTCTCATATATTACTCTAATCAAGGATTGATATTCTATTAGAACTCTTTCTACTAGTCCATGCAAAGAGATCCATCTGGTCTCAACATCCTTGAGAAGCTTGTTTCCTGGTGTTACTCCCTCTGAGAAAATCTTAAATTCTACAAAATGTTTAGGACTTCTGCAAAAGTAAGAGTATATGTCACAAACTAGATCTTTAACTTTTGACACTATAGGAAAATCACTTACAATTTTATATGCTAAATTCATTTGATGGGCCATGCAATGTATGCCAAGCATGTAAGGTGCAATACTAGTTTGTAATCTTGCACAGAGACCATTCCTTTGGCCTTGCATTACTGCAACTCCATCATCTCTAACACACACTAACTTCTTTCCAATTGTCAAATCATCCATACTAGCAACTTCATTCAAAGCATTCTTCACTTCAAAATATAAGTTTTCTATTATTGAATTGCCCCTCATTTTATGAATGCATAGTAGATGAGCTTGATGGACATGTTCTTTTACTGTATACACATGCATACAAACCCAAGTAGTGTTATCTACTACAGTAACTTCATCTATGGATAATGAAATGAATCTAGACTATTTTACTTTCTCCTGTAAATTTTGCTTTTCCACCTTAGAAAGATAGTTTTCCATTTCCCATCCAATGTTTGTTGATCAATGTGACATAGGATAGTGAGGAACTTTCAAAAAAGATAATAAATTACCATATTTTGAGAAGTCTCTCATAGGATTCCCTCTAGACATAATATGAAAAACAACACTCATCTGAATGGTCTTTGCTAGGTTTGCTTCATTGGCTACATGTTTAAACCCAACCTTGATTGGATTTTCACTACTAGCAATTACTACCATTCTCTTGTTATGCTCTTCATATTCTATGGCATACTTAACATGAAGACATTCTTCCTTTGATTTCCATCTCACTACTGATATTTCTTTTTTGTCTATGGTCTGTTTTTCATAAACCTTACCAATATGCTTTTCTATAGTGTCAAGCTTTAGCTGTAACTTCTTCTTTCTTTTATTTTTCCAAGTACAAATATTACACCTGCATTATGTTGTTTGTTGATCATTGCTTAGGATTGGTTTAATGAACTAGTACTTTGCTACCCAATCAACCCTAAAATTTCTTGTCATTTCCTACTCCCGCCCCATTTTTACTTTTCTTTTTCTTTTCTTTCTATCAACATCATTATTATCTTCATTGCTAGCATTTTCTTCCAACTGGTTTTGTGTATCCCTTATAATATCTTCTCTCGTGCCACCATTGTTATCCTCATTTGATGCATTTTGATTTTCATTTAACTCAATGACAACCCCAGCTTGTGGTACTGGTACTGGTGAGCTACTATGAATAGCTTTTACACTCACAATTGCAGATGTTGATGGAGCAGAAACATTGCCAACTCCAAAGAAAGCCTTTATGGTAGTATCTTTAAGTTTTGGGCATTTTGATGGCCTCCCAGGCCCTTCACTACCCTGAGGAGTCTTACCCTTGTCTAGCTTTCCAATCCTTTCACTGCCCTGAGCACAGTGAGAAGTCTAAGTCTCAACCTCCCCTGATATCTGAATCCCTTCAGTAGTAGTAGCCTAAGGATACTCAATCTCAAGATAGTCACCCTTGTCTGACATCTTCACCTGACACCCAATGACCTCTCACTAGTCACTAGGATTCTAGCCTCTAGGAATTAAAATTAATAGCAATACTATGAAATGTGAACAAATAATTACTTACCTTTGTCCTGCTTCCTCTGAATTCTGACTCTCTGAAATGTTGAATCCTCTATTTACTATTGCAAGATTGTTATTTGTAAATCTGGTCCTTCTGCTCCAAAAATTTTTGATGACACACAATAAGACTACTTTTAAGTTTTATAAATTTGATTTGAATTTATATCAATCCATGATTCCAAATTCCAAATTTCCAATTTTTTATTTTTTTTTAAATTCCTGGGCTTTTGGCAAAAATGTGTCGAGTGCCAACCTAATCAATGCTATTTTTGGTGAAAAATAAAAAACACATGTGGTGGTCAATAGAACAATTAGTTAACGGGTTGGAAAAATACATCGTGGTCAATAAAATAATTAATTAATAGGTGGCAAAATAGGTCATGGTTAAGATAACAATATAAACCATTTGGCTATTTTAAATTTTATATGCAATTCATAATTAATATCTTTGGTGAATAAGAGACTATTAAAATAACCACGTCAGATTAGTTATAGGAAAATATGATGGTCAACATCATCAAACGATAAATCTAATTGGCGGTTCCAATGAATATTTAGTAGTTACCGTGTCAATATTGAGTGAATATGGGCCAACCAATACCTGCGAGATTCGCCAATTTCATGAAACATATTCCCCAGAATTTTCCAAAAGGTGAATATTCGCCACTAAAAATTACTCTAATCTTGATTATGGTTTTCTTGAATAAGCCAATTTCCCATTTTATCAAGTTCAGTTGAAATTTTTTGGACTTGTTCAGGAGGAACTCTTAAAGCATCATCCTCATCATGAGATGTGTGAGAATAGTTATGCTCGATAGTAGGATTGGAATCATGAGTGATTGCATTTTCATCTGGGATCCAAAGAAAAGAAGAGGAAGACTCATGCTCAAAGAAACCCATAAGTCTATGACTTCTTCTAGCTAGAATATTATAAGTAGGATTAGAGGTATTAAAGATCATATACCAATGAAATGAAAATGAACTAAACTAGGAAGACACGAGGCATGTAAATGCAAAAACATAAAAGAAAATTAATCTAATATACATGGAAGATCTAACATGAAATGTAAATCTAACACCACAAAAGAAAGATTTTTCGTAAGAGGGTTCACCAAAATGTAATAGATAATAATAATAGTAGAGGGGGGAGACAGAGATATAGAGAATGTATAGATAATTGGATGTGAAGGGGAAAATAAGATTCTATTCTTAACTCCTAAATCCCAAAGGAAAGATCCAAATTGATTAACCACAAGAAAATGGTCAATGCATAAATGACTCAATCGATTAGTAATAAGAAGAAATAGGAAAATCTTATATTCCATTTTGGAAAGGATTATTTAAAATCTTAATTGAAATGAATTGAAGAAAAATACTAACCTCAAAGTATAATAGATCTGGAAATTATTGTTTTTTGGTGTCTGTACTAATATTCTGGAAATTCTGCAACTGGATTTGGAATAGAAACAAAGAGATAGAGAAAACCCAAAAATATTTTTATTTTATGTGTCAGGTCAACCTTGACCTGGATGAAGGTCGACCTTGACCCCAAAATCTCAACCTTGACCTGCACTACTCTGACAAAAATTCTGTTCATGGATCCTAAAAGTTTTTTGAAAAGGGTATCCAAATCTTCTTTGTAATTTGTTGCTTTGCTCCTTCACTTGCAAGAAAAAATGGTTTTGTTGTTTGGATGAGGGCTTTGCCTTGGTCAAACTCCAGTTTGGAATTAACCTTTAAAATATAATTGAAATGATAGAGATAAACAAAGTAAATGAAACAATTCACCTTGCTTATGTTGAAAACCCTTATGGATGATTCAAATCCTTGAATCCACAAGTATGGATGCTACAAATGAATGTAGAATTGTAGAATGTAGGATGTAGGATGTCTCAAATCAATTTTCTTTGGTTCTTCAACACCAATCTTGAATGGATCTTGGATTTGGAAGAAGCTTGAATGGATGTGAATGGAGAAATCTTTAACAAGAGGACTCCATAGAGCTTTGAATCCTTCAATGGCTACTGGAATGGATCTCCTTGATGAATTGAATACTTGAATGCTTAAATGCTTGAATGCTTCCTTTCTCTTTTCTTGATTATGTTTTTCAATTATAGTTGATGCATTGAAATGAGAGGAGAAGGCTTCCTTATTTATGAGTCTACGGTACATACTTCTAAAGAGGCCAACATAGGAGAATTAAATTCCCATTAAGCCTATACCTCTAGGAGTGGACCTAAATTAAATATGTTTAAGAATTTACCATTTCAAAGCTCAAAGTAGCTGATCCAGAAGAGGGAAATTAATTCTTTCTGAAACTTGACATCCGGAAACCTTCAGAAAATAAAATTTGGACCTTGGGTCAAGGTTGAGGTTGACCTTGACCTAAAAGGTTGACCTTGACCCTAAGGTCAAGAATCTCAGGATTTCAATTTAGGATGCTAGAATTATGCCAGGAAGAAGTGGAAAATGGGGCAAAATAGGGGAAAAAGCCAGATCCAAGTCAAAGACCCATTCAAGGCATTTGACAGGACCCCAAACCACTTACTCAAAGGGCTAAACCAGTCCTAAATGGAAGTTCTTCCATTTTCCGATGATACAACATGTAAATATTATAAATTAAAGCAACTTATCCCAACCCACATTAGCTATGTCTAATACATTTTTAAACAAGTTTAAAATATTAGTGTGTAACAGTTCTAGTGAAATTAAAAATAAAGACATTAAATGAGTAGGGCAGCAGTAGCTTAATAGAAAAAGAATGGAGAGAGGATAAGGGGGTGTGATGCTAGTGGGAAGATAATAATAGTAGTGGAATACATTAAAAGATTGAGATTGTTGAATATTATAGATTTTATTTAATTTCTAATAATATTTGAAAGACTTTCAATTCTTTGAGTGAAGGTGATTATATTGTGTTTGAATTTTTATTGATTGAGATGTAATACATTAGTTTGGAAAGACTAAATTTTTTTACCAACACAATTACAATAGTCTAGTCAGTAAAATAAATAAAAAGTATTTAATTATATAGGACCAAAGATGAGTTAATTAAATCATAAAAATATATAATCAATATTGAAGGATAAATGATCAACTAGTTTTGTCATAACTTTAACATAATGAATTATTTAAATAATAAAACTATTTAATTAATAAAGGAAATAGTAACTTAATGAAACAATTAAAAATCATTTAATTAATATGGATTTAAAAGTTTTTGAGAAGATGAATGACATGAAAAGGTAAAAATATATTAGTCATTTCATGAACTCTACAACTTGAATAAATATCATAATCATTTTTAAATTTTAATACCAAATTATATATTTATTTTTTATATGAATGAATTGTAAAATAAATACAAATTGAGTTGTAGAAGTTAAATTGAGAATAAGAAAACCACTTTACCCAAAAACCATATTAGAAAATTCTTAGATCTAAATTCCCTAGGTTCCCAAATGTCTATTGCATAACACCATACCAAGCTTTATTTAAAACATACAAATTACTCTAAAAAGGTTTTTAAAAGTCACTACTATGACTACCTCAAGTCTATAATATCCAATTGTACATATAATCTTGGGGTTTTCCCCTTTTAGCAAATTAAAACAAGGCATTTTCTTTTCACCAAAAACATTCATTTTTATATTAAGCCAGTGGGATTTTCCCCCTTTGTGACAATCATCAAAACATGTGCAAATTTAACTTAAATGTTATAAATTTTATCCACATCTTGTTATAGAGAAAATCGATATTGGTATTTTGATTAGTTTATATACATAAGAGGCCATAGCTAAGATATAGTATTATTTATTTATTATAAGAAGTATACATCAGTCCTAGTTCAAGAGAGTATATCAAAAGGAAAGAACTAGCTCAGAAAATCTCTAGTCATGTAGCTCAAAAAACCTAAAAAACTAAACATAATTACATTCAAATGACACCTTGCTACACCCAACTACAAAAAACATTAGTCAAAAGATCTCAAGGAGCCACAACCTAGATCAAATGCATGTATGAACCTCAACAAGTTGATACAAAAACTAGTACAATGTGTCAAGCTACTCATACATTAGGTCATGCTACCATTTGAACCTTTTGTACACCTAAGATATCTAAACATAATATCTTGAAGTGTAATGACTTTGAGAACAACTTCACATTTTCTTCCTCTTGTTCATTCTAGAAATTTGGCACATCTTCATCCAAAATCTTAGGGCCTACCTTTTATCTCAGACCTGCATGTTATCTCGATCTTGGGTGATTAATTTTGGTTCTCTATGTCCATAAAAATGGAAGGCCCTACTTACTGGTGAACCAAATATACATTATCTACCTATGTTGTATCTATTTTTTCCACCTCTGAGGAGTCCTCATTGCCTAAGCCATCAACCTTCACCTATAATATTCCTTAAAACTAATTTTATCTAAAACGTATGAAAGAATCTTCACTGCCTTTCCAAGTTCATGTTCAATCTCAACATCATCTAATTTCCTCATGATGTCCTTTAAAACATTATTAAAAAATAAAGTGAGTAATTTTGTAATCAAGATATCCTCATCTGATCTATTATAAAATACATCAAACCCCTACTTTAGAGCCTTATTAGATTTCTTGTTGTCCTAAGAACACTTGAGAACATAAATATCGTACTTGTCATGTAATTCAATAAGCTTCCTTATGAATTCCTGGTCTTAAGTTCCAGTGGAATCCCTCCTCATGTAAACATTAGCCACTGCCTGGTTAAAAAATTATGTTCCTTCTGTAGTGGCCAGCTCTTCCAAAGAGTCTGCAATTAGATGCAAGGTAGGGGATAGATAGTCATTTTTCTTATTAGCCTTAATCAAATCTAAGGTACAGAAACCCTTTCCCAAAATTTTCTCCTTATATTTATGAAGTAATACTTTTTCTAATTTACATAAAAAAATTCTCACTGTCGGCATGCAAATAATTGGAAACTCTATCCTTCTCAAGTTGAAAACATTCCTCAACCTTAAACAAATAGATTTTCAAGAATAGAAACTTTCATATTCTTCTAACATTGGTTTTTCAAATTCTTCAACATAGTGATCCATGCAGCGAACTTTGTGTCCTCCACCTTTTTTTCATCTTGATCTCCATCATCATCACTCTAGCTACTATCTTAAACTAATATCTTCTTGCTACCAAAAAAATGAATTTTTAAATGATTGACCAACATTATCCTTATTAGTTAGATCAAGATCTATTTGATGGTAACTCCCTCTACACCTAAATTTTCTAGTACATCTACAACTTTTTTCCTTTCTCTATATATATGACTCATTGTAACACTCTCCAACCTTCCCATTAATTCCAACATTGTGTCTAGGAACAACTTGTTGGCATTTTTCAAAATGGATTATGCTCTTAAGGCTTCCGATATACCTTCAGACAGATTTTAGGAGTGGTTAATTCCAAGATTTATAAGGAGCTTAAGGTAATTAGACCAACTATAGGGAGAAGACTACCCTCTGCACTTTTGGCTCTGCAAGACCAAGGTGGGTGTACCTAATCCAATGAAAACTATACTCTTACAACACCAAGACTAGATTCATATAACAAATGATAGCAAGAAAGTACTAAATGCCAACCAAACATTCATTGAATCTCCATTGCTATGGACAAGCTAACAACTCCTTAACCAAAGTTTAAAAGTTTAAGACTGGTTCTTGATTCAAATTTGATTATTGTAACAACCCTGATCAGTGTGTGCTAACAGGAGATCTACTCATTTAGACTAGTGCCTTATCCATTGGGAAAGATCTCCAAGACACATAAGATGCAAAGACTAGCAAATATCCAAGATTCATAGCTATAAATACATTTATCACAATCCTTACTACTTATAAAGAATCCTTGTGTAGACTAAGATGAACTCATATCCCATCCAGAGAAATATTTAGTCCAATCCTAGATCAGAACTCAAGAATGAAAATACATACATAAACAATTATGTAATGAACTAGAAAGTTCAAAATTCATAAAAATCAACATAGAGGAGAGAAAAAAACTAGATACTTGTATTAACTATGATGAATCATGCCTATGCATACAATATATCTCAGAATACAAGCTTGGAAATAATAGCTTAGACCTGTAACTTTTTATCTCTCATTAACAAACACTAAGGGAAAAATTCTTACAATCTTGACTGAGAATAGGGTTCACAAAAATATTCTAGTCAAACACCTAACTCCCAATACCTTTGAATGATCATAAAAAACCTTTTATCACAAGGATTGAAACAAGAATCTAATCATTTAGGACAAAATTAAAAACTTGAACCACCCTTAAGCAATTGAATTACTACAGATAAGACACGCCATCTAGCACAAGGCCATAGAGATCAAACTAATCATCAACCTGAGCAACACATCAACTGGCATCCCATAAGGAAAAATAAAATGTCATTAAAACCCTTGTTAATTCAGGCTGCATCAGAGATGGTGTAACTTTTTATCAAATTCTCCTTGGCATAAGCACCTCAGGACACAAAATAAAGATGTGACGGACACCATGATCTTACTCATAAATTTTCACCTACAATTGAGCTAGAACATGATCAAATATGCTTTGGCTTTATGGCTTTCTAGCTCATTGTCTCAAACCCTATAGAAACCCTAAATAGAATTTTAAATTTTGAAAAACAATGGTTACCACCAGGTTTAAAACACAACCATGGATCAAATTCCTTCCTAGCACATCAAACGGTCCTCATAAAATCCACCCAGCTGGACTAGAAATTTTTCCACATAAAACTCCAGCCAATAGAAATATTTCATTAAAACCATGTTTAAAATTATGGTGCCTTAAGAATCTTACTCAACAGGATAGGTGTTAATCAGTCGCAGAAGTGAAAACATTAAACAATGAGAAACTTTCCCTTCATGACTATGCAACTATCATTGATCCTTCCCAAACATGTCAGATCTTTACCACTAAACCATGACAATCCCTTTAACCCTAAGTCACTTAATGATCTAGTGACTAAAGACTTCTCATGATCGCTTCATGTTTGGCTTGACCCTGGTTTAATCCTGAGAGCACGTGAATAAAGCATTCGCTAGATCACCAGATTCTTTCTTAACCCTGAGTTTCATTCAGAGAATGAGCAACAACCATTGATCAAATCTACATCAACAGTCCTTGTTTAAAGATTAAAACTGGTCCCACTACTCCTACCCTTAATTCATCCTTTCAATTGGACGGTTGTCACAACATTATGATCAGTAAATATTCATTCATCTTTTCTTTTTGGATGTGCGACAACTATTGATTCTAATCATTCTTTACCCTGTCTTATATGTTGAAAACTCTAGCACCATTGACAACATCCACATCATCATCACAAAAACCAATGAAAATCAAACATATCTGCAACACCTAGCATCAGACCCACTGCATCATCAGTCCTTTACCTACTGGAAGATCTAACAGTTGTTGCAACATCATGATTAGTAATAGTTCATGCACTTCTTCTTTCTAGACTTGTGACGACCGTTAGATCTTCAGGAAGATGCCAGACAATTAAAACCTTTAGTAATCGGACCCAGCTAAGAATAGGGATAGGTGGTGATTAGTCACAACATCATGAAGAAGAAAAGCTGACATCAGGGAAGCTTTGTAAACATGCAACAACCGTCTTAGATCAAAGAGATCTAACAATAGAGAAAAAAAGCCTAGGGAAAGCCTAAGTTTTTGAGAAATTTATTTGACGCAAAGGGAACCTGACATTTCTCTAATCGCTAACACATAGGTCAACCACTTGACTTAAAATAAAGGCACATGCATTTAATTGGATCTTAAGTGATAAAAAAGGTAATGAAGAAATAGAAGGAATGCCAAGGAACTAGGGTTTCACCATTTTTTTGAAGAACTAGGTTAACTTGGTAGAGGGCCATTTTTCAAGAATTTTGCTGGGCGAGGAACAAATTTTGTGACACAACCAACACAACTGTAATGTCCAATTGGGAGTATGCCTAGTCCTTATGGAATTTATGGTAATTCTTGAACCCCCTTCAATTTCAACCCTTCTCAAGTCTAATTCCATGCATAGTGATAGTCCTTCTACTAAAGCTTTAAATTTATCTTTGTTGTCTTTGTCTTTTTCCAATGAATTGGATAATGCTTCTATCATCTTGCCTTGACATGAGTGAATCACACACCTAGCCACTGAGGGTCCTGGGTCACCTCTAGAAGCCCCATCAGAATTCAATTTGAACCATCTTGGTATTGGGGAACACCATTTTCAATTAAAGTTATCTTTTTTGTTTGATAAGTTTCCTTTACCAATTAATTTCAAAAGTCTTAACCCATACCAACTTTTATGTATTTTATCATCCCATCCTATAAAATAATTTATTTTCTTCCTTTGATCATGAATCATTGAATTCATTGTTTCTACTATAACTTCTTCCATCTTATTTGTAATCTACCCATTCCATAGCCCTCCCTTGAAATATTCTATGATTCCTTTCCTTCTAAATCTCCCAAGTTACGATTGAGGGTGATGCAGTGCAAGGTAGGAGGATCCCCGATGGAGATGTCCTAGCCCCCAGCAAATAACCACACACAAGAATATAATAACAATACAGAGATATAGATCCACACAAGGCCAATACTCATAATAGAATCATTATATTTTCATCCAACATGCCCGGCTGTAAGGCCTTCCGGGTTATGGCCAAATACAATGCTATTACAATAGAAAATCCACAAGATCTCACAAGATCCAAACCAAACCCTAGCTAGCCCAGATCCACACACTAGTAGGAACCCCCAAGGAAGATCTAAACTTGTGCTCGCAAGCCCACCAAGCAATCTCCTTGTTTCCCAAGCCGCAGCTACTAGCTCTCCTCAAAACTCGCTCCACAACCACCTCCTCTTCTCCCAGGTGGATGAATGAATAAAATGAATTGCCTAAAGACTTCCCCACCACCCCTATTTATACCAATCTAAGCCACAGGTCAGCCCTGAAAATAAATTAAATACAAATACCGAAATTAAATGCCACAAGTCGGCCAACAACAACAATTAAATTTCCAAAATAGATGTCTTAGTAAAATCGTGATATCTCCTAGCTCCAGATGAATTAGAACTCGTGCTTTGAACCGTAGGAAGAAATATAGGCCCTCTTCAATCCCTGAAATTTTCAGCCTCTAACTCTTTGTGGAAAATTACTTATATGACCTGTAATAGGAACCAAATTCCTAAGCAAGGCCAAACTCCTCCTAGGCCATGCTGAGAAACCAAAACCATGCCAAGTTCATTAAATGCATCAAAACAAATTACCCAAGACCAAATTAGGTCTATCCAACTCTACCAAAACCCCTCACACATGAAAATAAGTCCACACAACTCCATCAAATCTCCCAAACATGTAGGATAGCCAACTACCCTGGGATGCTCCTGCATCAGAGGGTGAAGTTATCCATATGTTTCCAACTAAACTATTGTTCCATATTCTCGACCAAGATTGGAATAATGTCAAAATATCATTTGGAAGTGTTGAAATCAAGCCTAGTTTGGTGCGTAGTCATTGCATACACTTTTCAGAGAAAGGGAATGTAGCATATGATTATCATCATGTTCACTATTGTTGTATAAGAAAAAAATTGATGAACCTTGAAAACTTATCTTTCTGAATAAATTAGTCGTTAGAAACTTTCCTTGTAGATAAGCCCAAGTGAAGACGATCGCCTTTGGTAGACATAATTTATCCCAACATAGATGAATTGGTAGTTGTGTTTTTTCTCTTTCTTTCATACATGATAATGCATTATATCCATCCTTGGAATTGTATACTCCCTCCTTAGAGCCTCCCCATATTATTTCATCATTACCTTATTTCAAAGAGATAAATCCATTTTCAAGAATTTCTCCTATCAACTCAATACCTATTGATGGCAGGTCTAGGTCCCCAATTTTTTGTCATTCCCTTCTATGATCAAGATTTGGATCTGTAAACACAATGTAAACTCTAACATATATTCCCTAGTTGAGTTCACAAATGTTTTTAGGTCTATTTGCATCCATTAGATTGCTGATGATTGAATATCCCCCCCCCAAGAGTCCTACGAAAAAAGGGCTTTTTTTCCATCCTTTATGTTCCATGATATGTGGTTAAGTATAATATCACTACATTTGGAAATAAATTTCAAAATATGAGAACCACTTGGGAAGTTAGATAACCTTAAAATATATTCATTCTTGAATTTGTTAGATATTTGCCTTTAATGATTCTTACCCATTTAAGATTTGACTCCCTATGAATTTTAAAAATAAAAATAACTTTGACCCTAGTGCTTTTTTCTACCATAGTTGGTTCTTGATTCTGGTACCTCCATGCTTGATGGGATTGCATATCCTTTCCCATGAAATTAAAGAATAATTTGTCTTCGCATCTATACCCTATTAGAAGAATTTCCTTAACTTCTTTATCAGATCAATATAAGATCCAG
Source organism: Chamaecyparis obtusa (assembly GCA_027943335.1). Classification (NCBI taxonomy): domain Eukaryota; kingdom Viridiplantae; phylum Streptophyta; class Pinopsida; order Cupressales; family Cupressaceae; genus Chamaecyparis; species Chamaecyparis obtusa. The sequence goes on from BSBK01010678.1 coordinate 290,255, forward strand.
TTGATTAGGAAATACATGATATTAAGTATATAGGGATTGCAAATAATGTTTCCTTTATTATTAAAATTCTTGCTTCCCATGTTAGACATTTAGGTTTCCACGATTCCATTTTCCTATCTATTTTATCTCTTACTGATTTCCAAGTTGTAGTTGATTGTAGAGATTTATCCAATGGCATAGATACAATCAAGTGAGTTTACCATTCTTAAATCCTAGCAAGTTCCTTAGAACCAAGTCTTGGAATTTTAATTTCACAAAAAAGAATAATATATGTGATTTCTCCTGATTTACTACTTGTCCTAAAGCTTTAGAGTATTGTAATACCCTTCCATTCGTGACATTTAGTTAACATCAATGATGTTAAGAATTAAACTTTATCGGTAAGATATTAACAAATTGTATGAATGATTAATGCCTACTTACCATTGGACTCTAGATAAAATATATAAATTAACTTTATTAAAAATTATTTATATATATATATATATATATATATATATATATATATATATATATATATATATATATATCTAATGTTTCATAGTGAAAATTTATTGTGGAACATCATGTTACTAATAGTGTAACTTATTTCTAATATAATAATAATAATAATAATAATGTTCATTGTTGAAAAATCTTTACGTAACTATTAGTTGTGAGTTAATTTTTTTTAATGATTTTAGATGTGAATATTGTATTTAAACCACTTTGGAAGATAATTAAATGCTAATATATGATGAACAACCTAATTATTATCCTAAGATTAGGTGACCTTAGAAAATCAATCAATTTTAAAATTTGTTACTTAATAATGGATGAATAATAATAATTATTGATTTTATCAACCGGTGGGGACACTTTATTCATTTGCCTATTAATAAGAAATATTCCAGTGTTTTAAAAATGTTACTTCCAAATGAAAGCAATTTGGTCAAGGTTTCGGTGAGTATTGATTATAGAATTTAATATTTGTCAGTTCTCCCATGCTGGAGCAATCTGACATTTTATTAATTATAGTATTTAATGTTTGTCAGTTCTCCCATGCTGGGAGCAGTCTGATATTTTCTATTTAATAACTTTCTTTTTGGAAGTGCAAAAGGGGTGGGAATGAAGCATGGAAGCAAATGCACGGGTGTCACGACTTGCGTACTTTCGTGAGATGCTTCCTTCTCTTATCTGAATAACATGTCCTTGGTATACCTAATCATCTGGGAACGTCGAGCCAACCCTAACAATTCTTTAACAAGAAAGCCATGGCTGACAAAGCTTTAACGGGCTTACAGGATTTCCAAGTGGGGTTGCCAGATGTGGGAAGAAGATGTTGGCAATTTGGGAGAGCGGTTGGCATGGATGCTGACTGAAGGTTTCAATATTGATGACCTTATTTATGGCATAGAAAAAGATCATCTAGCAGAGACCCAGTAATCAAAATCCTGGAGAGGATACCCTCACGGTTCCTCAGCCAGAGAGTACTTGTCAGGCGCAGGAAGATGCCAAGAGAAGTTGCGAAAATTTGGATTTCCAAGCGCTTACTGAGGCTCGTCAAGAACCAGGAAGCCGCATCTCAATTATGCAAAAGAAAGAAATCCTATGTTCAAGACCTTGAGTCTAAATGTCGGATGTTGGAGAACTATTGTAACCAACTTCAGCAATCTCATTACGGTAAACCCTCAATCCATAATAAAAATATAGAAAGCGAGAAAAGATAGATTGTTGATAAAAAATGGCACAGATCAGACCAAAGTATAGTTCATGAAAAAAATTGTTGAGAGTGATCATGGCGGCCTCTACAACTACACCATTGATATCAACATCAAAAGCCAGAGATGCATTCGGCTCTGTCTTATCTTTCACTATCCTCATTTTGGTTGCCTTTCTTGCCTTTTCCATCCGTCTTTTCTCTGTTATCAAGTATGAAAGCATCATTCATGAATTTGATCCATACTTCAATTACAGAGCTACACAGTACCTTACAAAAAATGGATTCTATGACTTTTGGAACTGGTTTGATGACCGAACCTGGTACCCTCCGGGTCGTGTCATTGGTGGAACAGTTTATCCTGGTCTAACATTAACAGCAGGAACCATGTGGTGGATATTCCATTCATTGAACATACCTCTTTCAGTGGAAATTGTTTGTGTTTTCGCTGCTCCTATATTCTCAGCCAATGCAGCTTGGGCAACATACCTTTTAACAAAGGAAGTGAAGGGCACTGGAGCAAGACTCATGGCTGCAACCCTTATAGAAATGGTAATGTTCTAGTGGTTGGGAAGCAAAAGCATTCAAGCAAAGCTGCTCTCCAGAGATGGCGAGAACTCTGCTCTGTTGTCAAGATCTCCAAAAGGAGGTTTTGCTACATTGCGGATTTGGACAAACGAAAAGAAATCGAGCAGATCCGAAGCATAAATAAGGTGCACAATAAATTTTCTGTTAAATCTACTGTTAATATTTGTTGTTCTTCATTATCAGATTTGTCTTAAGCTTTCCTGTTTTTAAGTAATCTTTTGTTCTTTTTTCAATCAATCTTATGTTTTTACTTTCGAGAAAGAGTATTTTGTAGGGAGGGTTCAAATGCACTGATAACAAGGTATCTTTCAGTTATTTTATAGTTTTCTATATATTGAAGATATTTTCTACACAGTTGATGATCTGGCTTAAAAGAAAAATGGATAGAGATGAACTGTTCAGCTTATCTTCATTCTCTGATATTACCTTGCTTGCTGTATTTAGTTAAACACAGTTTTCATGTTTTTTTTAAAAAATATTATATATAAAGTCTAAATTTTAGAAGACAATCTGTCATGAGAGTGAGAGTGAGCCCTCTGAATTTATAGGAAGAATATTATAAAAATACATATTCAATTATTTTTTAAAAAAATTGTCCATATCACATACCTACTACACATGAATTTCAAAGTGGAGAAATTTGATAGAAAAGAAAAAGTTAGGTGTGTCATTGCCTATACATTTATCGTAATGCCTTGGAACTCTAGTGATCATTAACTATAAATGGATATATAAAAAATAGGTTATCTCTTTATTCCCAACAACCTCCTCATCTAGGGTATTGGATAGATCGTAAACTAGAGAAATATTTATAAGGGAAGTTTGAAATAAAAATTAAGTGTCCCTTTTGGTAAGATATATGTTTTATGTGTTTTTAGTTTATGATTTAGACATTGACCTTATGATCTTGACAATGATGGACAATTATATAGTAGTGTAAATTAAGTTTTATAGATATTTAATCTTCATATATCATTCAAATCAAATTTACATAACAAGGTTCAATAATATAAGACAAAGGAATATATGATTTTGTTAATTTAGATATAAATTTGAGTTTTAATAAGTAGTAAGAAAAATATCATATATTAGTGGGAATATTGACTTAATGATAGGGTAAAGTATATTAGTTTAATACAATAAAAATTGTTATTTTATAATATTTTGTAATGGTGTAGGATTAAATTATTATTCTATAAAAAAATAAAATAATCAATCAAATTGTAATTTAAATAAATTAAATTGATGTTTGTCATTTAGATCAAATAAATGTAAATTTAAATTATCTTTTATGATCGGTTTTAAAGGTTAATTCATTTTATTTAGTTAAGAATTGTTAATTAGTTTCTTGATAGATTTCATTGGTTTATATGAATACTAGTTAGTTATCTTCTTAAATGTAGTATGCATTGAAAATTTAGGAGTAGTTAGTGAATTATTTCCTTTTAGTGATGTTAGTCTTGGATATTTTAGAAGATTCATTAGTTCATACATTCGTGAGAGTCTATTAGTTAGTCAACTTTGTCTTGTCAATTTTATAACCAAGTGGTCTTAACAAATGTAGATACTTGGATTAAATAACTTGTATAATATTCTAGCAAAACTAATACTTTAAAATCATGGTTATAGATTATTGTATAGTTGAGTAGTGGTTTGTGTGTTTGTATAGGAATATGGAATTATGCAACTTTAATTAGGTTACTAAGGAAAGCTTCGTGTAAAGATGTTTGGATTTAGCCCTGTGTTAATCTTAAGACTTTATGTGTTAAATTAAAGTAATGACAAGAGTTAAGATGTAAGACACCACTATTTAGTGTCACTGTAATATTTATAGCTATTCTTAATTGTTAGTTGTGTGCCTCGTTATAAGAGTTAGAATTTAGTATATAAAAGCTAAAATTGAATTATGATGGTAATAAGGTACATGTGGCGATGTGACGAATAAGGCAATTTAAGACAGATGCATGCTGGGAAGTAACTATTATATGCTTAGTTTGTAATGTTGTAAAATTGTATAGGAATTTATTAATTTACTTGATTATTTGAAGATAAATGTGTTGTGAGTAAAGAAATGATTTATGTCAAGTTATTTGTTCTAGGGGGTTGGAATTTATGAATGTGGATGAATGGAAGTGTTTGATGTATGAGTTTACGTTTCTCCTTTGGCTCCCCATGGTTGGTCATGGAGGAAGCTTTGCTCTTGTTTCTTTGTGGTGTTTTAGCTCCCATGGTTGGCCATGGTGAGAGCAAGCACCTTTGTGTTTTCTTTTGTCATTGGATTTGGGTTGTATGCTCTTGGCTCACTCACCCATGGGAGGGAAGAGCAACCAAGAGGGGGTGTGGGGAATGGAAGCAACTCCATGTGCAGAGTCTCCTCCATGTGTGGGGAAGGATGAAACTTGGGTTGAGTGATTTTCCCCAAGTAACCTTGCATTTAGCCCATGGGGCATTGGGGGTATAAGGAGGGAAGATAGGCCATGTGCACCTTGTTATGATATTGGGGGCATAAGGCGGGATATATTGGTCCATGTTTGGCCTTGTTACGATAATGTGTTTATGTAGCTCCATGTGTGGCCTTGTTATGATATTGTGCTTATTTGGGTCCATGTGTGGCCTTGTTTTGATATTGAGGTTATTTGGGTCCATGTGTGGCCTTGTTTTCATGCAATGGTTATCTCCCTGGGTTGTCCATCCACACCCCACAAAAAGGAGTTCTTGGAATTTCTTAGTTTCACCCTTGAGGGAATTTGGGTTTGCAATTTATGTAATCTTGTGAGTGTTTGGTGTGTGAGTGTGTGTATCCCATGTTTAGGGTCATTCGTTGAACCCTTGAGCCATGTTGTAAATCTTGGATCTCATGATGTCACCCTTGGGTATTATGGTAGATACTTGTGTCTTTATATGTGTTTCTTGCTTTTCTAATGTGTAAACTTTATGGTTTGAGATCCAAGTACCAAACTACTAAGACTCTATGCGTGACGTAGGCAAGGGCATATGGAGATGAGCCCCCGAGTCTCTAAGTCTGGCCCTTAGGTCTTCTTCCTTTCCGTTCTATATATGTAAACCCTCTTGGTTAAAATTAAAGGAAAGGATTGTTATATGATCAAGTATATTGGTTAGTAAATTTGATGTTGATGACTGAGAAATGCCACATTTATTGTACCTCATAATTGATGTAATGTAGTAGCAATTGTTCATTCACAAAGGTAACTAGACATTTCAATTATGTTCATTAATCATGTTATATTAAAGAAGCAGTTATGTTTTCCTCTGATGTTGTATGACCTAGTTATCTATAAATCTTGTTTTTTTTAAAAAAATTGTTGTGTTTTTTCTTGCAAAAGTTTGGGCATGACAACTATGTTTTGAGCACTCCTTTCAATTATAAGGCTTATCCCTTATTCCCTTTTCCAAATAACATAGTGTCATCAAAAAATTATCGATGCGTCACTGGTTGAACTAAAGAAGTCACTCACACCCCTTTCAAGTTTCCATTCTTGTATAAGGTGGATAACTTCCTTCCAAGAGCTTTAGCCATAATGACAAACAAGAAAGGTGATAACAAATCTCCTTGTCGAATTCCTCTTTAAATATTAAAAAACCTTGAGGGTTCCCATTGATAAGAATAGAAAACCATGGCATGGATATATAGTAGAATATTAGATCTATCCACACTTTGTGTAATCGAAACCTTTCCAAACGTTTAGCCAAGAATCTCTAGTGCACATTATCACACACTTTTTTACATCTAGTTTAATGATCATACTTGGGGTCTTAGTTTTTTAAATAGAATGAATAGCTTCTTGGAAAATGATTACCTCATCAAAAATTGATCTTCCTAAAACAAAGCTTGTTTGTTCTTCTTCTCTTAATTTTGGGAGTAAATTTTTTAACTAGTTGGCTAAGGCTTTTTTCAAGACCTTGTAGATGGTGCTACAAACATAAATTGGTCTAAACTCATCTAATAATGTTAATTTTTCTTTGTTTGGAATGAGGGTTAAAAAGGTGTTGTTTATTTCTCTCAAAAAACTTTCATAGCTTCTTGTTGCTTGTAACACTTCAGTCATCTCAAATCCTAAAACTGGTCAAAATTCTTGGAAGAAGCCTACCAGAAATCCATCAGGACCTGCAGGTGCTTTCTATAGATGAAGCTGAAATAAGGATGTATGTATTTCTTCCTCTAAGAATTTAGCCATCAAAACTTTGTTATCCTTGGCTGTCACAATCTAGGGGATGTCACTTAGCATCTCTTGTTGCACTAACAAATCAAAACCCTAAAAATTATTTAGTAAATTTGAATAGAAACTCACTATCTTTTTTTCTAATTTTTGTTTGATCTTCTATAATGTCACTATTTCCATCATTGATCTTATGAGTTCTATTAATAGTTCTTCTTTGTTTTGTGCTTGTATCATCTTAAAATGGAAGAACTTTCATGATAAGAGCATTTAGTCATCCGAGTAAGTGGTATGGGGTCATATTAAGTGCTCTTATTAGGTCTTTTCATGTATCTGGCTTTCTCCCCCCATTCTACTTCTCTCTACACCTATTTTCCATTTTATTTCTACATTTCCTGGCATTTTGGACTGAGGTCCTAAGGTTTCTGACCTCAAGGTCAAATTCGACCTTGAGGGTCAAAGACGACCTCGACCCTGACCTTGGTTAGGGATGACCTCAACCCTAACCTAGGGCGGAGTCTACCTTGTCCTTGACCATGATTTCAAATTTTAGGTTCCCATGATTTTCGGGTGTCAAGTTTCAAAAATATTTGTTTTCCCACTTCTAGGCCGGCCATTTCAGGTTTCAGAATGGTAAATCCTTAAATTGCATTTAATTTGGGTCCATTTCTGGGGGTCAAGGTTTATTGGGATTTAATTCCCTAATGTCGGCCTTCTCTAAAGGATTGTGCCCTAGATTACTATAAAAGGAAGCCTTCCTCTCTCATTTTCAAAATCCATTCTCATCAAGTAATCTCTCAAGCTCTCAAGTGCAATCAAGTGATCAAGCAAGCAAGAAGGAGAAGGAAAGAAATAATTTATTCATCCTCAAGCATCCATTCAAGCATTCAAGCATCCATCAAGGAGATCCATTATTAGCCATTGAATGATTCAATCTCTTTGGAGCCCCCTTGAAGATTTCTCCATCCATATTCATCCAAGCCTTCTCATATGCAAAGATCCATTCAAGATTGGTGTTCAAGATCAAATTCCATTGATTTGAAACATCCTACATTCATTTTACATCCATTGGAGCATCCCTACTTGCGGATTTGAGGATTCAAATCCTCTACAAGGACTTCAACATAAGCAAGGTGAATTGTTTCATTTACTTTTTTTATGCACATATAATTTCAATTCAATTTCAAGGTTAATTCCTAAACTGGGGTTTGACCAAGTCAAACCCCCCATACAAACAACAAAAACCCTCTTTTTCTTGTAGGTACAAGTGTGAAACTACGAATTTGAGCTTGGATTCTGATACCCTTTTCGATGAACCTCTGAGATCTCCAAACAAAGTCAAGGTCGACCTTCAAAATATTAATGTAGCCTTTGACCTTTTATCAGGGTCAAAGACTACCTACTGTCAAAAAGATAATAGTTTTCTGGGTTTTCTTCATCTTGACATTTCCAGTTCGAAATAGTTTGTAGAATTGCCTGAAACTGCACACATACATCATAAATCTGCATTTTCCAGATCTGCCCTATTTTGAGGTTAGTACTTCCCTTTCAATTATTTCAGATTTCAAGCACATCTTCTTTATAGGGAAATATAAAGTTTTCTCCTTTATTCACATAACCTTTTGGTTGATCAATTTGGATCTCTCCTTTGGGAATTTGGATTTAGAAGTAGATCTCATATTTCCCCCATACATTTTAAGGTGGATACTATTTCCACCTTATTCATTTTGGTGAACCTGACGTACTTACCCCTTTATTTTGTGGAATAAGATGCCCTATTGTGTTTTGCGGTGTTAGATTTCCTTTTATCTTGTTGGTATTAGATTTTTCTTTTATGATAAATCTTGCATGCTAATTAGAATTCAAAAACACAAAAATATTCATGCTTTATGTGTGCTTAGTTTAGTTCATTTGCATTGTATGAGCTTTACTACTACTAGTCCTACTTTTAACATTCCGGTTAGAAGAAGTTGTAGGCTCATGGGTGCCTTTGATCCTGAATCTTCCTCTCCTCTCCTTAGGATCCTGGATGATAATTTGATTCTTCATGATTCCAATCTTATTATGGAGCAAAACTCTTCTCACTCGTCTCATGATGAGGATGACACTTTAAGAGTTCCTCCTGAACAAGTCCAAAAATTTTCAACTAAACTTGATAAAATGGGTAATTGGCTTATTCAAGAGAACCATAATCAAGATTCTATTCAAGCTATAGAGGCTCTTAACAAAGTTCTTTGTGATAGTGATCAAGGTGTTAACCTCTTGCGTGGTATTGCTCATCTCATGCATTCAAATGTTAAACTTTTAGCTCAAGAAGCTCAAAACTTAGGGTTGATTCCTCCTATCACTAGTGTAGAACCCTCTTCTAATCCTTTACCTATTATTCCTACCTATACTCCTTTGGTGGCTGTGATGGTTCTCTCTATTTCTATGAGTGTTCCTCATGTGTCCCTTCCTACATCACAACCTTCATATCATAAAGTTCCTTTTACTTATTCCAATCTGCTTCCAACTATAGTTCCTAGTGTTCCTCCAGTTGTGTCTTCTATTCCTGCAACTTCTTACACTTTACCTAGTGTTTCTAATGTTGCTCTTCCTCCTATTTCATCTAATGATTCAACAATCATTAGTTTGGCTCAAACTCTGTCATCCTTACAACAACAACCTACTTCCCTAACTCAAAACAAGTTTAGTGTTCCTACATGTGACATGGGAAGTCCTTTATCCCGAGACATTATTCATACTCATGTTCCTCAACAAGTTGATATGCCTCATCTTGAGAATTACAACGGAAAAGGAGACCCCATTCATCATGTTAAAACATTCCAAATCCTTTGTAGTGATTATGCTCATGACCATAGGATTTTAGCCAAACTATTTGCTAGAACTTTCCATGACAAGGCCTTACAATGGTATTGTTCCTTGCCTCCTTATTCTATTGATTCTTTTCCACAGCTTGCTAATGCTTTTATTCAACAATTTTAAACCAACATTGGCCTGCAAGTGTCTTTGACTGATGTGATGCATTTTAAACAAAGTGCTAAAGAAAAATTGACTAAATTTATTGGTAGATTTAAGCATTTGTATGCTCAGATTTCCTATCCTATTCCTGATTTTGATATTCAACGTATGTTTATTTCAAATTTTCAAAAGGATATTAGAGATAATATTCTGCTTACTAAATTTACCTCTTTTCAACAACTTTGTGCAACACTTCATCATTATCAATTACAAGTGAGTCAATTTGAGAGCACCACTCCAATGGATCCTGTTCTAGTTGATAAAATTGACGCTACTCCTAATCCAAACAAGTTTAAAAAATTCAACAACTATGTCAAGATAAAAAAAAAAAGTGAATATAGTTGTTGATCAAGTTGTTGCATCTCACAATGCCACTTGTGCAGCCATCGCTTTTCGATTAAATTGTACGTTTACTCCTCTTTTTGAATCTTTACATTCTGTTATGAATAGGTTGTTAACTACTAATATGATTACTGTACCTCCTATTCTGTTGGCATTAAGTATGTTTGTCATTAGTGACAACACTTATTCAGACTTTGTATGTTTACCGAGTAGACAGGACAGTGTTTACTGAGTAGACAGAACAATGTTTATCGAACAGACTGAGATTCACAGTTCTTACCAAGTTATCATTACCGAGTGATGAGATGAGCAGTGTTTACTGAGTGCCAGCATGGTAAACAGGGAATTTAGTTTCTACCAAGTGACACTATATCTACCGAGTCTCCAGTATATACCAAGTTTGAAACTACAACCGAGTGGTTAGTATGGACCAAGCCTCCACTTCTACCAAGAGCATGACGATGCCGAGTAATGTAGTGGATGCCAAGTATTAGAAAGTCACCGAGTTAGTTTGTAGTAACTAAGTAACTATATTTGGGCCGACTTAGTAATATTTGTGTTAGCTTGTTTGAGAGCTGACTTTGTAATTATTTTGGATTGATATATAAGCATTGTTTTGTATCATATCAAAGATGGAGAAGAAGCGAGAAGTGTGAAAAAGAGAAGAAAGGCAAAGATAAGCAAATTACAAAGGGCTACAGCAGTATAAGGAGCATCAAAGATATATCCATCACAGAAGGTGATCAGTACATCAAAGAATCTCAATCAACAAGTATAGTTGCAAGTAAGAGATCTACTATTTCATCCTAATAGGTGAATTAGCTTAAAATCCTTTAATAGGGTACACTTAACAGTCTTTGTAAAATCTCTTAACCAAGTGCATACTTCTTTGTATGTTTGTAAATCCTCTAACAAGGTGGACCTAGCAGTCCTTATTGCTCCTAACAGGGCAGATCATCATAAGTGATCATTGTAAGCCTTAACCAGCAAACTTTATACTGTAGTATTGAAGTTTTGTGGGTATCATCCCCACCCCAGTTTTACTTTCTATTTGGAAGGTTTCTGGGTCACCAAATCTCTATGTTCAAAGTGTTATGAATGTTTTATTCTTTATGTTACTCATGCATGCAGTTAGCTTACTGATCTAAATGTTATTTGGAATAAGGTTAAGATCTAAATTTGTTAAAAGTTTTGAAGTTACTGATTCACCCCTCCCCTCTCAGTAACTTGGCTAGTCTTGAATATTTCCAACAATTGGTATCAGAGCTTGGTGGTTCTCAAGATAAAGTTTGATAGTTTGAACAAAAGATTAAGGATTTGAGAGAAGGATCTGGAATTTCAAATTTCAAATCTCTCAAATATGAAATTAGATCAGAGGCAGAGCAACAAGAAATTGAAGATGTTATTGAGAAAATGGGAAAATGGAAGTACTCACCTAATGATATGGCTTCTCAAATTCCAAGTGTTCTATTGGATAAAGTCAAGTTGAGATGGTCCAATGCAAGACAAAGTGTGAAGGACATATATGCTCAAACCTTAAGACAGTTGATGCCAAGTTTGAAAAATGATGAAATAAATAAGGCATTGATAGAAAATGAGCACAAGATGACACTAAAATTCAATAGTTGTTTGATTTTGATCAAGGATATAGAGTCGGTTGTGAAGAGTGCAAATTTTACTTGGAAAAACATCTATCATCTTCACAAACCGAGTGTTGAAACCGTGATAATAAAAGATATTGAAGATGATAGTGATGAAGAAGAAGAAGAAGTAGTTTAGATTGATAATGTTGAGATAGAAGAAGCCATCGAGGAAGCTAAGAAGAATGTTGAGGAAGATGATCCAGTTCGGATAGCTGCAGAGGTGATTGCCTCACTTCCTCACTCTCTAGTAAAGATTGCTACATCTAGCCCAGAGATAATTTCAAGTGTGATTGTGACAACACCTGCAGATGCATCAAATGTCCAATCATCACTAACACAACTCAATGTATCAATGATAGAAGTGGCTACCACTTCATCTACCGAGCTTCAGCCTCCTTCCATCGAGTTGCAGTCTCCAGCACCATCTTCAGTACCTTCTTTAGTTTTGAGTTTTTTAGCAGCAAGTACTTCAATTTTGGATACCTCAGTAAGTACTTCAGATTCTACAGTTGTAAATACTTCAATTTTTGGTTTATCAAGTATTCCAATTAGCATTCCATCAGTCAGAAGTTTATCATTTTTCACTACAAGTCCTACTGTGTCTACAATAATTTCTACTACAAAGGCATTAAGTATAAAGACTCAACCGAGTACAAAATTTTTGAGTAAGAATATAGTAGAGGACATAGATTTAGATGAGGAGATAGAAATTCCACAATTAGATTTTGTAAATCTTTCAGCAGACCAAATGCAAACAGTTGGTGAACTCCTCTAGAAGAAAGCAAAGTAGAAGAAACTAAAAGAAGAAAGAGATAAGGAATATAAGATCATTGAGGATGCCAAGAATATTTTGACAGAAGCAATAGGTGTTGAAGTTGATTCCTCTCAACACATTTTGTTACAGTTGGTAGAGGTAGTAAACAAGTTCAATGAGGATTCTTTTGGATCAGATAAGTTGCTTGAGAAGGCTGAGAAGAAGTTTGATAATAAAGTGCTTGAGCACATTTCTCAGCAAATAGCTATCAATCAGGCAGGGTTATCTTCAGTTTTGACTAGCATTGAGTCCTCCTATTCCAAGGTAACATCATTTTTTGTCAAAGTATGTAATGTTGCCGAGTTCTCAAAGGAGATTAAAGACAAAATAAATAAGATTGATGAGGATTTGAAGATTAGTGCACAGAAGTTGCAACTTGAACCTAGTTCAAGCTCTGCACATCATATGACAGTCAGATTCCTATCTGATAAGCAGTCAGAGTTATTGAGAGAAGATGCAAGGATCAGGTCAACATTAATAGATATTCAGAACATGATCCTTCCCATCATGGATACAATGCAGAAGCATATTGCACACTCAAAAACATTGATCCATGACAATTAGTTTTCAATTGCAGATCACATGATTGAACTCTCTGCAGAAGTCCAAGTTGCACTCCATACGTGCAAGATTCTGTAAGAAAATTGGGATAGAACTCTAGCATTAATAAGTAAGGTACATTTTGATTTTCTCTCACACTTTGGCATCTCTGTGTAAAATATTTGTATATACACCTTTGGCATTATTGTCAAAAAGGGGGAGAAAGTATATAAGATATGTGAGATATGAAAGGGGGAGAAAGTATATGAGAGAAATAGGAAATATGAGTATGAGGTGAAATAAGATATTTGTATATATACTGTATGGGGGAGACATGAAATGTATATATAGCAGTATGACAAAGATAAATTTTTTGAAAAATCAAAAACAAATTCAGCATGATTTTTTTGGGCAATAAGTGTTTTTGTCACTAATGCCAAAGGGGGAGATTGTTGGCATTAAGTATGTTTTATCATTAGTGACAACACTTATTCAGACTCTGTATGTTTATCGAGCAGACATGACAGTGTTTACCGAGCAAACAGAACAGTGTTTACTAAACAGACTGAGATTTGCAGTGCTTACCAAGTTATCATTACCGAGTGATGAGATGAGCAGTGTTTATCGAGTGCCAGCATGGTAAATAGGGAATTCAATTTCTACCGAGTGACACTATATCTACCGAGCCTCTAGTATATACTGAGTTTGAAACTACAACCGAGTGGTTAGTATGGACCGAGCCTCCACTTCTACCAAGAGCATGATGATTCCGAGTAACGCAGTGGATGCCGAGTATCAGAAAGTCATCGAGTTAGTTTGCAATAACCGAGTAACTATATTTGGGCCGACTCAGTAATATTTGTGTTAGCTTGTTTGAGAGTCGACTTTGTAATTATTTTGTAATTGTTTTGGATTGATATATAAACATTGTTTTGTATCATATCCAAGATGGAGAAGAAGCGAGAAGTGTGAAAAAGAGAAGAAAGGTAGAGATAAGCAAATTACAAAGGGCTACAACAGTATAAGGAGTAGCAAAGATATATCTATCACAGAAGGTGATCAGTACATCAAAGAATCTCAATCAGCAAGTACAGTTGCAAGTAAGAGATCTACTATTTCATCCTAATAGGTGAATCAGCTTAAAATCCTTTAACAAGGTAGACTTAATAGTCTTTGTAAAATCTCTTAACCGAGTGCATACTTCTTTGTATGTTTGTAAATCCTCTAACAAGGTGGACCTAGCAGTCCTTATTGCTCCTAACAGGGTAGATCGTCAGAAGTGATCATTGTAAGCCTTAACCGGCAAACTTTATACTGTAGTATTGAAGTTTTGTGGGTATCATTCCCACCCCAGTTTTACTTTCTATTTGGAAGGTTTCTGGGTCACCAAATCTCTGTGTTCAAAGTGTTATGAATGTTTTATTCTTTTTGTTACTCATGCATGTAGTTAGCTTGTTGATCTAAATGTTATTTGGAATAAGGTTAAGATCTGAATTTGTTAAAAGTTTTGAAGTTACTGATTCACCCCTCCCCTCTCAGTAACTTGGCTAGTCTTGAATATTTCCAACACTATTCAACCTCTTTTACCTACTATGATTGCATCTAAATCTTTTGATCCAAAATCTTTTTTTCAATATCACCATCAGAATGGTCATGATACTGAGAAGTATTATTCTTTAAAACATAAGGTTCAAGACTTAATTGATTCTAATGCTTTATCTGTGGATAATCTTGATGGTAGTGGGAACAAATTTGTCTCTCCTCCTAATCAAAACCTTCAAATCTATACGAATCCTTTACCTACACATGATACTAATACCATTGCTCAGCCATCTCCTATGAAAATTGTGTATGATTCAAAGATGGATGATCTCAATCATGTTGTTAATCAAGTGGAGTATGTTGGTCAATCTATATCTCCACCTCAACCTCAACCTCAACCTCAAGTTCAATCTCAACCTCAACCAAAACTTAAGCCTAAATTGAAAACTCAACCTAAATCTTGACAACAACCTAAGAATAAAAGACCTGAAGAACTTTTGATTACCTTTGATGACTCTGAGACTATTAAAGCTCCTAATGGTCCCATTTATATTTATGCTAGGATTTCTTATAAACCTACTCATGGTTGTCTTGTTGATTCTACATCCTTAGTCAATGTCATTACTGAAGAAAATATTTTTATGAAAATCTTACAACGTGATTCTTATGATACATCAAATGTGTGGATTTAGACTTGCAATGGTTTTCTTTATCCATCATTTGGTTCTATTACTTTACCAGTTGAACTTTGTGGAAAAATTGTGAACACTACCTTTGTTGTTGTTCCTACTTCTGATCAATTTCAAGTTAAGCTAGGTTTTCCATGGTTGAATGCCATGCATGTTGTTGCTTCACCTATCCATAAATGTCTTAAATTTGTTCATGATGAAGAAGTGAAGACAGTTAATCATAGTTTATATCAACCTTCTAGGCCTAGAGATTATGCTGCTCTTGATTTCTTTTGACCTTCATTACCTAATTCATGTCCTCCTCAACCTAATAATATTTTCCATTCATATCAAGCTTATAAACATCGTAAGATTCTTGAATTAAGCATACCTCCTATGGATCTTAATCGTGGTATTTTTCCTACACCTTCTATACCTCCTTTAACTATGGCTTCTAATTTTGTTAATCAAGTTCCTCCTATTGCTTATAATCCTATTGATCTTCCTAAAGAACCTATGAAGGATCCTATGATTGTTCCTCCTAGCTCTCAACCTATTTCAAATAAATCTAAATGTAATCGATCTACTAATGAATGTTGTAAGAAGTGTCATTCTCATGCTAAATCTTGTAATTCTATTCTTCAAAGATCGCTACCTTCTTCGGATAAAACTATGCATGATGTGTTAGAAGAAGTTGTTACTAATAATGATGTTAAGATGCATGATTATGATGATTCTATTCGTATCTTAGATCCTATTTTGATTAATTTGGATTAAGAAGATATTATTGATGATATTGATGATGTTAATGATGAATATGAGACTATTGACATTGACATTGATTTACCTAATATGCTTTCATCACAATTAACACTTAAACCTAGTAACAAACATGATGATTCTCAAGAGGATCCTTGTTTGGAACTGGCTATCATTCCTACTGTGTTGGATATAGTCCCTCTTGTGAGTTAACCACCTGCCCTAAATGATATACAATGAGATGGGGAGAGTAGGCGACACGCTTGATCCGCTTGTCCTTCATGGTAGCTTTGTTGTGTGTTTGCCTATTGTATTGTGCTTCTCTCGTATTGTGTTTTCTAAATGTTATTATATTCTTTTATACGACCCTTGTTACTCAGTTGGTGCAAGGTGATAAAGGAATCAAACATGTACAATTCCTCTATATGTATCTCTATTCTTCTATATGTTGTTTCATGTTATCTCATAAATGTGCTATTGTTTGTAAATGTTTCCTTGCGTAATCTTCTTGGATTCAAGATGTGGTAGCACTAATTATTTTTGGTCTCCATGTCATGGTCTGAAAAGATTCTTCTTCATATATATTATGTGATCTTTCCTCCTTTGTGATTGTAGTTCTACTTTCTTTGGGGAATGATGTCAATTCATTTGCAATAATATCATATATTTATTATCTTATGATCATACAAACCTCATGGTAGGTAGATCCCTTTTGTGTTCTTTGTATGTTTCTATGATATTTTCCTTGATTTGTCTGGGGGCATCTCATAGTGGAAATGTAATTAGTGGAGTTGTTTATGTTTCTGTTAAAGCCATTTCTCCTGTTAAAGTGTTAGCAACAATTTTAATGTGGGGGCATATGCTTTGCTCACCTATTGCACACACACACTTTTCAATACACATATATTATTTTTCAACATACCTTTTCTCCCTTTTTGGATTAGTAACTAATCCTTAAAGCATGGATTTATATTTTAGGATCTCTTGCTCCCTCCAGTTTTAAATATATATAATTTTGATCCCTTAAGGTCGTTCAGGTTTCCTTAAGATTGGATCTCTTTTTTTGGTTTTATTCTTATGGAATATAATATACCTAAGGGTAAATTCTTGATGGATTGACTAGTGAGTATCCACATTCACTAGGTGGTTCAATTCCATCTTTCGAGTTGCACTATTTCCTTGTGTGGTTCACAATGAGATATAAGTTCTCATTGGGCGAGATAATCACACCCTTTTTCTCTCTCTCTAGAGATGTCTCTCTTATTTTGATCTTGGAGTCGATGAAGACTTGAGTCCCTGGGGGACTGAGGTTTCCCTTTGTCCCTTTTATTATGATAATATTATCTTTTCAATTTGATCTTTTTTACCAAGAGTTTGCATCGAGTCCATACTCTTGCTAAAGTGGGGGCTTAATGTATCATCTTAAAATGGAAGAAATTCCATGATAAGAGCATTTAGCCCTCTGAGTAAGTGGTCTAGGGTTATGTTAAGTACCTTGATTAGGTGTTTGCATGTATATGGCTTTCTCCCCCCATTTTACTTCTCTCTGCACCTGTTTTCCACTTTATTTTTGCATTTCCTAGCATTTTGGCTAAGGTCCTGAGGTTTCTAATCTCAAGGTCAAAGTTGACCTTGAGGGTCAAAGATGACCTCGACCCTGACCTAGGGTGAGGTCTACCTTATCCTTGACCCAGATTTCAAATTTTAGGTTCCCATGATTTTCGGGTGTCGGGTTTCAGAAATATTTGTTTTTCCGCTTTCGAGTCAGCCATTTTGGGTTTCAGAATGGTAAATCCTTAAATTTCATTTAATTTGGATCCATTTATAGGGTTTAAGGTTAATTGGGATTTAATTTCCCAATGTCGGCCTTCTCTAGAGGATTGTGCCCTAGATCATTATAAAAGGAAGCCTTCATCTCTCATTTTCAGAATCCATTCTCATCGAGTAATCTCTCAAGCTCTCAAGTGCAATCAAGTGATCAAGCAAGCCAAAAGGAGAAGGAAAGAAATAATTTATTCATCCTCAAGCATCCATTCAAACATTCAAGCATCCATCAAGGAGATCCATTGTTAGTCATTGAAGGATTCAATCTCTTTGGAGCCCCCTTGAAGATTTCTCCATCCATATTCATTCAAGCCTCCTCATATGCAAAGATCCATTCAAGATTGGTGTTGAAGATCAAATTCCATTGATTTGAGACATCCTACATTCATTCTACATCCATTGGAGCATCCCTACTTGTGGATTTGAGGATTCGAATCCTCTACAAGGACTTCAACATAAGCAAGGTGAATTATTTTATTTACTTTGTTTATGCACATACAATTTCAATTCAATTTCAAGGTTAATTCCTAAACTAGGGTTTGACTAAGGCAAACCCTCCATACAAATAACAAAAACCCTATTTTTCTTGCAGGTACAGGTGTAGAACTGTGAATCTGAGCTTGGATCTGGATACCCTTTTTGGTGAACTTTCAAGATCTATGAACAAAGTCAAAGTCGACCTTCAAAATAGTAATGTAGCCTTTGACCTTTTATTGGGGTTAAAGACTACCTGCTGTCAGAAAGATAAAATTTTTCTGGGTTTTCTTCTTCTCGACATTTCCAGTCCGAAACAGGTTGCAGAATTGCCTGAAACTACACATAGACATCAGAAATTGGCATTTTCTAGATCTTCCCTATTTTGAGGTTAGTACTTCACTTTCAATTATTTTAGATTTCAAGCACATCTTCTTTGTAGGGAAATATAAGGTTTTCTCCTTTATTCACATTCTCCATAGATTGATTCAATTATGCATTAACCTTTTGGTTGATCAATTTGGATCTCTCCTTTGGGAATTTGGATTTAGAAGTAGATCTCATATTTCCCCCATACATTTTAGGGTGGATACTATTTAGACCTTATTTAGTACTGTTGTAGAAAAAAATTGCATTCTTATCCCCTTATTCAAGCCAAACCTCTCTAGATTTATGCCTCCAAAAGATTTCTTCTTTAACCAAAATTTCCTCATATTCCTTTAATAACTCATTTTCCTAATATAATCTTTCCTTTCCCATTACATGAAGAGTGACTTGTTCATTCAGTTCCTTCATGCTTTGTTCAATTGATCTCTTTATTTCAAAACCATTTTTAAAGTGGTTCTTATTCCATTCTTACAATTTTACTTTGATTTCTTCAATTTGGATATAAAGAAATATAATTTGGATCCTTCAAGCTTAAGATTATTTCCACAATTCTTCTATCAAACCTAAAAAAAATTCATATTTCATGCACATGTTTTCAAATTTGAAGGGATAGAACATTTTTTTATCTTCTCTCAATATGCCCAACTATTTGGGAAAATGGTTTGATCCTAATATGAGAGAAATGGATGCCTTCAAATAAAAATGGAAAGAAGCTAAGTCACCTCTGTATAATAATCTATCCAATTTTATGCTATATGAATAAAGCCAATTCTTCTATTGTTCCATGTGAACATTTCATTCTCCAAGTCAACCTCCATGACATTTTCCTTTGTCACCTAGTTTTTGAAGTCAATCTGTAGCAGAAATTATTTCTATATACCCCTTTTTTATGATAGATTGAGGATGACATTGATGTCTCCACCAATGATGAAATTATTTTATGTCCAACATCTAAAATGATTACTTATCTCTTCCCATACTTACACTTTCTTTTTTGTCATTATCAGACCATAAACATTAATTAAAGAGAACTTCAAATTTCTATATAGGTTGTGCACTAATCCTCCTAGCGAATTGAATCTACCATCCAACTTTTTAAAGAGAACTATGCTTGGGTTCCATAGGATTTCCAATCCCCCGAGGCAGTTGTGGCTTTTATTGATTCTAATTCCCATTTGTCTATTGATCTTTTGAATTTTTCTATTTGGTTTGCATTTAACTTTGTCTCCTGAGGCATGATTACATCTTCTTTGAATGAAAAATTACACCATTTGATTAAATGCTACTTGTTAGGAGCATTCGTGCCCCTTACACTCCATGAAATAATTTTCATTTCTCCTTGGGAAGGAACTTCCCCTTCCTTACATGAAAATAAGCTGTAATTTTGTTTTGGTCTGACTCCTCTTCTTCACTTCTCAAGTAGAAAAGGGATTTTCTTCCCTTTCCTTTCTTCTTTTTCTTCCCACAAACTGGTGTTAATTTGGCTGGAAAAATTCTTTGTATTTCTAATTTTGGGCTTCTTACTTCTGTCATTCCTAATAGCTTTGTATATTCCTCCACTTCTTGTATTTGAATTTCACAATTCTCTTTCTCATCGAATAGGGCTAAATCAAAGGAATCTTGCTCTATCTCTTCATGTTCTATAATCTGTCTCCAAAATATCTTCCCTCTCGTAGAATAAGTCCCTTTCCTCTGGACAACCCAAATCCAACATCCTATCAAGAACATCATATTTTCTTCCTTCTATACTCTCATCTCTAGAATCCACTAGACCTTTCTCATCTATTCCAAAGAGTTGATATACTTCTTGGAGTTTTCATGATATATTTGAATTTTGATTAATTTCCCCTAAGTTGGATCCTCCTTTATACTCTCTTCCTTGAAAATCATTGCTTGGTTTTTTTTAAGGTCTGTAAGTGGTATTAGACCACCTTTGATTTATACTTTGTTTATCTTCCTAAGAGGCGAGCATCCTTCACTAATATCTAAAGTTTTAGATGTAACTTCATATTGAATTTAGTAATCTTATCCTTATTCCAACTTATGTTATTGTTCTCTTGTAGAGGATTCTCATCTAATGCCAAATTCATAACTCTTTCTTTCCTCAAGGAACTATCTACATCTACAAACTTCTTATCCTTATCTAATGCCAAACCATTAAAATGTATCCTTCTAGAAGAGAAATCTCTATATTCCAATCTTCTATCCTTATTCTTATTGTTTAATGGAACCGATTTTGACCTTGATATATAATCCTTTTCCATCAATCTTAGAGATTTTTTATTTCCTATTTATAGATGCTTGGTTCTAATGAGTTAATATTTAATTCCAACATCCTACTTACTTCCTTGTTGTTGGATTTCCCTTTGGGTCTACCTCTCCTTGAGTTTTTAGGAATTTTTTCAATTTTTCCATTTGGCATAAAATTTCCTTTTGAGGAAAGTCTGTCTTTGTTGATTAGATCTACCAATCTTACATGAAGAATTTTCTCTACATCCTCTATAGTTTTATTAGTATTATAGGATGAGTTGATAATGTCTATAAGTTTTTATTCTAATATCTCATCATACTCCTTCAGATTTGTATTGTCAACATCTTTTTGTTTCTCCTTTTCTCTAATATTCTTCATTGTATCCATCATCCCCTCCGCCAAAACTTGATCTATTATTTCCTCTATAATTTTGGTATGGACCTCTTCCAAACATTATAGTATAAATCTTGTCATTTCTTGATTACTTATGTTTGATATTTCATATGCATCTGATATCTATCCATTTTATCTATTGGGAGCCATCCTTCTACCCTTGAAACATCTAATTTCGTGAGAGCATCCTTTCTTCCTATATTCTTGAAGTAATTATAGTATTGGGATTCCATTCTTTTAAAATTGTGTTTCTTTTTAATCATGATGATTTGATCCAATCTCAAACTCTCAGATATTCCCACATACCCAAGCCCCTCAATGTATGGCTTATTCTTAATCCAACATTCCTTACAAAGTTGATATTTGTTTTCTTCATACCCTTGATGTCTAGTAGTGAAGAGTTTTATTTCCTATAACCTAGTGCAATAGTGAGTCTATCTCTAAAATAGGGACTAGAGAAACAACATGATTTTATCATATTTAAGTATTTGTCTTCCCCTTCAGGTTTACCATAATGATATTTCTAAGAATAAAGTGGTGGGGTTTCCTTTAAATCGTCTCTAGTATTCCTCAAACCTAGAGTTTTTAATTATTTTATGAGTCTCCATACTTCATGGGTCTTCCTCCCCATGGGTTACCCCAAAGAATTTCATTGTTGAGATTGGAGGACCCTCAGTCCTATCAATATAATCATAAGCGATCCTTTGAATTCAGGTACCATATTTTGAGGGTTCTGGGAATTCTTTCGCAGTGCCCCTTATAACACAGATCCTAGGGCTTCAAGTGTCCTTGAATAGGGTTGATTTAAGAAAGATTCCTAATTTGTTTCCAAAGAACTCCTAGATATATGTATTTCTGTATTCTAATGGGAGATAGTCAAATTGGATACAGATGAGAATGAATTTATTACAATGATATTTTATATTGAAGTTTGGGATCTAGCTTTGCATATCTAACCTAGATGTTTTGAAACCCAAATATTTTCAATAAAACCTTGTCTCTACTAACTTTAGATTTGAATATCGCTATGAAAAACCCACTTTCAAAATCTAAAATATCAACTTCTTCTAAATCATTCAAATTTTCATTCATCTATTTTTGGAAATCCTTTAATGAAATGGAGATATTCTAAAACTTACCAATTATGACTTGTTATTGTCAAAGCTTCCTTGCCCGAAGAATAGAATTTTAAAAAATTAAGTAGAAAAAAACAAAGTAAAAAAAGATAGAATTTGAAAAAATTAAGTAGAAAAAAATAAAGAATTTTAAAAAATAATGTAGAAAAAAAAGACAACAAAAAAAAAAAGTTGAAAAAAGCATACGCGTTACCCAATGGCATTCAAATTAAGACTTTAAATTCGATTTCCATAGTCTGAGAAAACCAGATCAAAGAGTTGGAGTTGATTTCCATAGTCTGAGTATTCCTTCGTACAAGAAGCAGCAGAGCCATTCAAAGAGCAGCTGATCCTCATAATCGAAGATGGTGAATCTTCTTATTTAGGAAGGGCCATTATCAAAGCAGAAACAATAGTTTTGTCAGGTAGAAAATTTGATGTGAAGAATTTTAAGGAAGAAAAGCTCTGCAAATCAAAATCAATGGAAAAAGAATTGGAGAAATTGTGCAGTGTAATGAGGGACTTCATGAGCATGCATTTGTATTATTTGCAGAAAAGGTCATCAATAGTACAGGTCTTATTATTTCAAGGCTCTCCACATTCTCAACAATTTCAAGATTATCTTCAAAGACCTCCACTGTGTCGTCTCACTGACAAATGCCTGGTATTAGCCATACCCTTTTCCTCATAAATTTTATTATAGTTTAACTTAAAATTTAAGTTCTGGAATTTAAGGAAACTGATTCAAAGAAATATAAATAAATAAAATATCATTATTCTTAAAAGATATTTAGAATTTTTTTAAATTGGTAAGGCAATTTTAATCCCAATTTCATTCTTCCTAAGTTTTAAAATTGGGAGTTCTTATTATTCAAGGAAAGAATTCATCTCAGACTCAGTTTCGACGTAGGATACCACGTCATGGAGGAGCCTACTTTCCCATTAATGATTAGTTTCAAATCATATCAAATATTTTTCCAAATGAAATTGGATCTCCTAATCAATACGCAATCAAATCAAATAGTTCTAGATTAAGTCCCCTTTTGCTTTCCAGCCGGGAAGAGGTAAATTTTGTTCGTTTCTTTTTCCCATTTGCTGCTATTATTTGTCCTTGTTCCTTGCACATTCCAGGTTAGCCATAGATTGAAGCGGCATGCTTAGGTTAGGCATCTTGCACCCCATTTACCTAGGCATTGGCGTGCTTGCCATGCCGGAGATTCCAATGTGGCTGATAATGAAGAAATGCAACAATGATGCTTTGAAAGTTTTTCTCAGGACCTCCAAGTCCCGAGATGGGATCATATGGTTCATCTTCCTACTCAATTCCCAAGGTTATGAAATCGACTGTGGAATCATGCTAGCCATATAAGATCTTATTATGAATTAAAGAGTTAGAGAAAAATCATATGCTTGTTTCTCTTATGAACTATATAATCTTATGCTTCCCTCTTGTTGGATTCTTTCAAAAAACAAGTCGCTATCTCAAGGCAAGATAGTGCATTCTCATTTATTAATCACTGGACTGCATCAACATGTCTTTTTGGAATCTAAGCTTGCTGCAATGTATGCATTCTGTGGTAGCATGGTAGAAGCTCGCCAACTGTTTCACAAAATGTCTCAACGAAATATCTTTTTTATGGAATACCATGATCAGAGGCTATACTTGTTGGGTGTGTGAAGCCCAACGGTTTCATAATATTTTATTATTGTATATTATTATCTTTCCCTCCATTTTGATGTCTCTTCATCTGCTGATTGAGAGGTCTTTATAAACTCATCAGCTGCTGTATTGTAACCACTTTTGTTTCCAGAATTAATAAAGGATTTCCCTGCTGAGTGTGGACGTAGGCTTACAGCCGAACCACGATAAAATTATGTGTTCTTATGTTTTGTGTTTTTGTCTGTATCTTTAATCTTTCAATTGATTTTCACAATTGGTATCAGAGCTGGGATTTACAGCTGATTGGAGATTTGGTGAAGAATTTCCAAAATGATGGAAGATTATAAAGTGCAGAAATTCACAGGAAAGAACTTCGAATTATGGAAGGTTCAAATGGAATCTTTGTTGATTAAGCAAGACTTGGCACTTTCTTTGGAAGGGAAATGGAAGCAACCAGATAATATGACTGATGAACAGTGGGATGAATTGGACAAGAAAGCAAGAGCTACGATTCTTCTTTCGCTATCCGAAGATGTGCTATTTAATGTCACAACTGAATCATTAGATGATTCACAACTCTGCTGTGTGGAGATGTGCTATTTTATATTTGATTTGATATATGAGGCATTAGATGATTCATGATATCATGTGTTTATCATTATGTGGAGATAGGAATACCACATGTTTTGTTAATTGTTATTATCTAAACATTCTGAGAACAAATTCTTTCTAGATGAACCCCCTACAATGAAATCATATAGTTTTATAGTTCTATGCACACCACTTTCTCTATTTCAAATATACACACAAAGGGACACATAATTAAACTAAATTTTAAATAGTGCTACATATACATATATTGCTTCTTTGTGGTTCTATAAACTACCAGATGTTTAATGCTTTCATCATTTTTAGGTCAACAATGATGAGGCCTTGGCAGCACACTCCATAAATAGACATGATTTTTCTAGAGTCCGTGTAGATGTTCAAGAGAACTCTTAATATTTGTTTTCAAAAGCATTCTTAAACAACTACATTTGATTGTTTCATTTACAATTGTAATTGCCTTTGGCAAGTGCTTGGTACTTATTGAGTTTATTTAGGTTTGATATTTTATGTGTAGATTAAAGAGTAGGAATTTGATCAATGGAAAGCATGTCATCATTAAAGATGATTTAGAATTAGAGTGGCGTAGAAATGTAATAATCTTCTTATAGTTTTTTTTCATGTTCTTATTATCAAACTCTTTTAGGCCACTTGCATGTGTGTTGGTTACTGTAGTAACTTTAGTTTATCGATATATGACTTTATATTTTATTTGATATATGAGGCATTGGATGATGTATGATATCTTATGTTTATAGTTAGATGTATGGTTATTTTTCATAATGGTTTTATATATGTTATGATGTTATTTATATTTATAGTTTTACTAACCTCATACTTGCATGTGTATGGTTAGCGTGTATGCTTTATATTTCTATTTGATGTTGTATAAGAAACAAATTGATGAACCTTGAAAACTAATCTTTTTGAACCAATCAACTGTTAGAACCTTTCCTTGTAGAGAAGCCCAAGTGAAGATGACAACCTTTGGTAGGCATAATTTATCCCAACATAGATGAACTAGTAGTTATGTTTTTTTATCTTTCTTTCATGAATGATAATGTATTATATCCATCCTTAGAATTGTATACTCCCTCCTTAGAGCCTCCCCATATTATTTCATCATTACCTTATTTGAAAGAGATAAATCCATTTTCGAGAATTTATCTTATCAACTCAATATCTATAGGTGGCAAGTCCAGGTCCTCAATTTTTTTTCATTCCCATCTATGATCAAGATTTGGATCTGTGAACACAATGTAATCTCTAACATATATTCCCTAGTCGAGTTCACAAATGTGTGTGATTATATTTACATCCATTAGATTATTGATGATTAAATATCCCCCCAAGAGTCCTACCACAAAAGGGCTTTTTTTCCATCCTTTATGTTCCATGATATGTGGTTAAGTATGATATCATTGCATTTGGAAATTAAGTTCCAAATATGAGAACCACTCGGGAAGTTAGATAACCCTAAAATATCTTCATTGCTTGAATTTGTTAGATATTTACCTTTAATGATTCTTTCCCATTTAAGATATGACCCCCTATAAATTTTCAAAACAACTTTTCCCCTAGTTCTTTGTTCTGCCATAGTTGGTTCTTGATTCTTGTACCTCCATGCTTGATGGGATTGCATATCCTTTCCCATGAAATTAAAAAATAATTTTTCTTCACATTTGTACCCTACTAGAAGAATTTTCTTAACTTCTTTATCAGATCCATATAAGCTCCAGTTGACAAGGAAATATATGATATTAAGTATATAGGGATTATAAATAATGTTTCCTTTATAATTAAAATTCTTCCCGCCTGTGTTAGCCATTTAGATTTCCATGATTCTATTTTCCTATGTATTTTATTTCTTGCTAATCTCCAAGTTTTAGTTGATTATAGAGATTTATCCAATGGTATTCCTAGATATGGGCAAGTGAATTTACCTTCCTTAAATCCTAGCAACCTTAACACCTAATCTTGGAATTATACTTTCAGAAAATAAAAATATATGTGATTTCTCTTGATTTACTACTTGTCCTGAAGCTTTAGAGTATGTTGTAAGCACTCTTTTCAATTATAAGGCTTCTCACTGATTCCCTTTTCCAAATAACATTGTGTCAGCAACAAATTGTCGATGTGTCACTGGTTGAACTAAAGAAGTCACTTCCACCCCTTTCAAGTTTCCATTTGTTTATTGAGTGGATAAATTCCTTCCAAGGGCTTTAGCCATAATGATAACTAAAAAAGGTGATAATAGATCTCCTTGTCAAATGCCTCTTGAAATTTCAAAAATCCTTTAGGGTTCCCATTAATAAGAATAAAAATCATGGTGTGGATCTGCAGTAGAATATTAGATCTATCTAGACTTTGCAGAATCCAAACCTTTCCAAACAGTTAGGCAAGAGTCTCCAGTTCACATTGTCATACGCTTTTTTTATATCTAGTTTAATGATAATAGTTGGGGTATTAGTTTTTTAAATAGAATGAATAGCTTCTTGAGAAATGATTATCTCATCAAAAATAGATCTTCGTAGAACAAATCTTATTTGATCTTCCCCTATTAATTTTGGGAGTAAATTTTTTAATCTATTGGCTAAAGATTTTGTCAAGACCTTGTAAATGGCGTTATAGACATAAATTGGTCTAAACTCATCTAAGACTATTGATTTTTATTTGTTTGGAATGAGGGATAAGAAGCCAATTGAAATCCATAAAGACCTTGTGCTTTGTCTAGATAAAGCTGAAATAAGGATGTATGTATTTCTTCCTTTAATAATTTATACATCAACATTTTTTTATCCTTAGCTGACAGAATCTTAGGGATGATACTTAGCATCTCTTGTAGCACTAACAAATCTGAACCCCAAAAACTAATTAGTAAATTTGAATAGAAACTCACTATCTTTTTTTAAATTTTTTTTGTTTGATCTTCTATAATGCCACCATTTCCATCATTTATCTTATGAGTTATATTAATAGTTCTCCTTTGTTTTTTACTATTGTGGAAAAAATTTGCATTCTTATCCCCTTCTTCAAGCCGAAGCTCTCTATATTTATGACTCTAAAAGATTTCTTCTTTAGCCAAAATGTCCTCATATTCCTTCAATAACTCATTTTCCTAATAGAATCTTTCCTTGTCCATTCCATGAAGAATGACTTGTTCATTCAATTCCTTCATGCTTTGTTCAATTGATCTATTTATTTTAAAAATGTTTTTAAAGTGGTTTTTGTTCCATCCTTTCAATTTTTATTTGATTTCTTCGATTTGGATATAAAGCAATATAATTTGGATCCTTCAAAATGAGATTCTTTCCACCATTCATCTATCAAACCTAAGAATTTTTCATCTTTCATACACATGTTTTCAAATTTAAAGGGATAGAACATTGGTTTATCTTCTCCTAATATCTCAAACTATTTGGGAAAATGGTCTGATCCTAATATGAGAGAAAGGGATGCCTTAAAATAAAAAGGGAAATAAGTTAAGTCACCTTTGTATAAGAATCTATCTGATTTTTAGCTATATGACTAAATCCAAGTCTTCTATTGTTCCATGTAAACATTCCATTCTCCAAGTCAACCTCCATGAGATTTTCCTTTGTCACCTAGTTTTTGAAGCCAATCTATGCTTGAAATTATTTTTGTATATGTACTCCGTAGTTTTTATGATAGATGGAGGATGACAATGAAGTCTCCACCAATGATGAAATTATTTTTTGTCTAGGATCTAAAAAGACTACTTATCTCTACCCATACTTCCACTTTCTTCTTTTTCATTATCAGACCATAAACATTAATTAAAGAGAACTTCAAATTTCTATACAGGTTGTGCACTAATCCTAATTGAATCTACCATCCAACTTTTTAAAGAGAACTGTGCTTGGGTTCCATAGGATTTCCAATCCCCTCAAGGCACCTGTGGCTTTTATTGATTTTGATTCCCATTTGCCTATTGATCATTTTAATTTTTTAATTTGGTGTGTATTTAACTTTGTCTCTTGAGGCATGATTACATCTTCTTTGAATGAAAAATTACATCATTTGATTAAATGCTACTTGTTAGGAGCATTCATGCCCCTAAGAGTCCATGAAATAATTTTCATTTCTCCTTGGGAAGGAACTTCCCCTTCCTTACATTAAAATAAGTTGTGACTTATTTTTGGTTTGAATCCTCCTCTTCTTCACTTCTCAAGTAAGAAAGGGATTTTCTCCCCTTTCCTTTCTTCTTTTTCTTCCCACAATCTAGTGTTAATTTGGATGGAAACATTCTTTGTATTCCTAGTTTTGGGATTCTTACTTCTGTCATTCTTAATGGCTCTCTATTCCTCCACTTCTTGTATTTGCATTTTACAATTCTCTTTGTCATCAAACAGGGCTAAATCGAAGGAATCTAGCTCTATCTCTTCATGTTCTATAATCTCTGTCTCCAAAATCTCTTCCCTCTCATAGATTAAAACCCTTTCCTCTGGACAACCCAAATCTAACATCCTATCAACAATGCCATATTTTCTTCTTTCTATACTCTCAACTCCAGAATCCACTGGACCTTTCTCATCTATTCCAAAGAGTTCATATACTACTTGGAGTCTTCATGATATATTTGAATTTTGATTAATTTCCCCTAAGTTGGATCCTCCTTTATACTCTCTTCCTTCCAAATCATTGCTTGGTTTTTTTAAAGGTCTGTAAGTGGTATTAGACCACCTTTGATTTATACTTTGTTTATCTTCCCAAGAAGTGAGTATCCTTCACTAATCTCTAAAGTTTGAGATGTAACTTTATATTCAATGTAGAAATCTTATCCTTATTTCAACTTATGTTATTGTTCTCTTGTAGAGGATTCTCATTTAATGCCAAATCCATAACTCTTTCCTTCCTCAAGGAGCTATCAACATCTACAAACCTCGTATCCTTATCTAATGCCAAACCATTAAAATTTATCCTCCTAGAAGAGAAATCTCTATCTTCCAATCTTCTATCCTTAATCTTATTGTTTAATGGAACTGATTTTGACCTTGATATATTATTCTTTTCCATCAATCTTAGAGATTTTTTATTTCCTATTTATAAGATGCTTGGTTCTAATGAGTTAATATTTGATTCCAACATCCTACTTACTTCCTTGTTGTTGGATTTCCCTATGGGTCTATCTCTCCTTGGGTTTCTAGGAATGTTATCAATTTTTCCCTTTGGCATAAAATTTCCTTTTGAGGAAAGTTTGTTTTTGTTGAGTAGATCTAACAATCTTACATGAAGAATTTTCTCTACATCCTCTATAGTTTTATTATTATTAGAGTATGAGTTGATAATCTATATAATTTTTTATTCTAATATCTCATCATACTCCTTCAGATTTTTATTGTCAACATCCTTTTGTTTCTCCTTTTCTCTAATATTATTCATTGTATCCATCATCCCCTCCGCCAAAACTTGATCTGTTATTTCCTCTATAATTTTGGTATGGACCTCTTCCAAACATTTAATGATGAATCTTGTCATTTCTAGATTACTTATGTTTGATATTTCATATGTATCTGATATCTATCCATTTTCTCTATTCGTGAGAGCATCCTTTCTTCCTATATTCTTGAAGAATTTGCAGTCTTGGGATTCCATTCTTTTAGAATTGTATTTCTTTTTAATCATGATGATTTGATCCAATATCAAGCTCTTAGATATTCCCACATACCCAGGCCCCTGAATGTATGGCTTATTCTTAATCCAACGTTCCTTACAAAGTTGATATTTCTTTTCTTCATACCCTTGATGTCTAGTAGTGAAGAGTTTTCTTTCCTGTAACCTAGTGCAATAGTGAGTCTATCTCTAAAATAGGGACTAGAGAAACAACATGATTTTATCATATTTAAGTATTTGTCTTCTCCTTCAGGTTTACCGTAATGATATTTCTAAGAATAAAGTGGTGGGGTTTCCTTTAAATCGTCTCTAGTATTCCTCAAACCTAGAGTTCTTAATTATTGTATGAGTCTCCATACTTCATGGGTCTTCCTCCCCTTGGGTTGCCCCAAAGAATTTCATTATTGAGATTAGAGGACCCTCAATCCTATCAATATAATCATAAGCGATCCTTTGAATTTAGGTACCATATTTTGAGGTTTCTAGGGAATTCTTTCTCAGTGCCCCTTATAACACAGATCCTAGGGCTTCAAGTGTCCTCGAATAGGGTTGATTTAAGAAAGATTCCTAATTTGTTTCCAAAGACCTCCTAGATATATGTGTTTCTATGTTCTAATGAGAGATAGTCGAATTGGATACAAACGAGAATGCATTTATTGCAATGGTATTTTCTATTGAAGTTTGGGATCTATCTTTGCATATCTAACCCAGATGTTTTGAAACCCAAATATTTAAAAAAAACCTTGCCTCTACTATCTTTAAATTTGAATATCGCGATGAAAACCCACTTTCAAAATCTAGAATATCAACTTCTTCTAAATCATTCCAATTTTCATTCATCCTTTTTTGGAAATCCTTTAATGAAATGGAGATATTCTAAAACTTACCAATTATGGGTTGTTGTTGAAGCTTCCTTGTCTGAACTTCTAAAAACTCCTCCACAAATTTGATGGATGCTTCGCCAACTGTGTGGTTTGTTGGCATTGCTTCCTTCTTCTTTCTTTCTTCTCCCTTCTCATTTGTGTTGGCCTTGACCTTGCTAGCTTCTTCCTCTTTTATCCCCTTATATTTCTATATTTGTCTTGTTTTGACTTTTAGAGTTTGCAAACCTAATCTCTCATTTGATCCAACTTGTTTAGTCCCTTAAAAATCTCTCCCATTTTTCTATTTTTATCCCACATTGGCTTCGAAAGATGCAAATTTTTATCTTACCTTATTGCTTTCATTACCCCTTAGATAAATCCATCTCTTTCTCTTTGATGCCATATCATTTTTCCTCCTCTTAGTTTTGAGTAACATCCCTCTTTTCCTAAAGATGTCCCAATGGTGATTCGACCAAGCTTTCTTTAGGATAGTAGGATTGAAGGGCCTTCCATTTCTGAATGTTCCAGAAAGATTGGAATGATGTTTGAGTTTATTCCAAATCTCCTTCTAGATCTTTCACTAGGGTTAGAGTTATGAGGTTTCTACTAGCATTTTTATAGTTATTCCCCTATTTGTTGTCGAATACATCTCCAACTCCCTTACGAACCCCTCCCATAGCTCCTCTTGGCTAATATAAAACTCCTAAGGCCTAAATTTCCTATGATTTTCTTTTGTAATGCTCCATGCTCATTTCCTACCTCTTGGATGTTCTATTTGCTTAGAAACCCACAAGATGAAACTTCTTATTTTTCAAGAATTGGTATTTTGAGGATTGTGACATTAGGATAATTTATTTCTCACCAAGGTAACTAGTAATTACATCTATAAGCCTTGATCTCATTTGTTTAACTCTCAATATTTTCTCATTGGTTCTTAATCAATGAAATTAGGTGTCACCTCCTTCTAATTAATAGATACCTCTTTCTCACTTGATTGATTTAATTCTTATCATAATTACAAGTTAACTTGCAATCTCGTGTATTTGTCATTTTGATTCACTCATCTAAGAAGCTTATACATGTATTCTATTATTTGATTTCAATATTCAATCAACCAATTCATGAATATAAATAACATTATTATGTATTTCTAATTTTTGTACCAAATTCATAGGAATTAGGTCCATAGTTTTTATTTTATCACATAATCTAAATTTAAATGAATGTTGAAATTAGAGTATTTTTTTAATGAACATGGTCATACACTGGGATATGTTTTTAAAATGATGATTGATTGAGAATATAGCACTAAGAACTCTTCAAATAATTCTAGAGATTCATGTGCAACATAGACTAACACTACATCACCCTAGACAACATATTTCCACCAGAATATCAAAATCTTCTTAATAATTTTAGATATTCCAATATTTGGAAGTTAAATTAAAATTAAACAAAGTAAAAAAAATAGAAAATTTAAATTAAATAGAATAGAAAAAATAAAGAATTAAAAAAAACAAAGTAAAAACATTATTGACTCTAAGTTCGTGGGATACATTTAAAAAAAAACAAAGTGAAAAAAAGATAGAATTTAAAAAAATAGAGAATTTAAAAAAATAACGTAGAAAAAAAAGAAAAAAAGAAAGTTGAAAAAAGCATATCCGTTACCCAATGACATTCAAATTAAGATTTTAAATTCGATTCAATTCGATTTCCATAGTCTGAGTATTCCTTCGTACAAGAAGCAGCAGAGCAGCTGACAAATGCTATATTCTGAGTATTCGCCATTCTCAACAGTTTAAGCGATCTGCATCTTCAAAGACAAGACTCTGCTAAAAAAAAACAGTTGAGAATGAGTTGCATCAGAAATTCAGCATTTTCGCCAAGTGTTTCAGCCATAGGAAGCGACGGTTGTATGGATTCAGCGACTACCAGGCATAGAGGCGCTGCAAATATCAAAGCCCTCTTTCACTGCATCGCAGGTTTCCGGAGCTGAGTATCAATCGGCTCCTGCAATCGAAGCCGGTGGTCACATGAGAAATCTGGCGCTACAGTGCTGGGGCTACAGCGCAGGACATAAAGAGGGCTTACAGGAAAATGGCGCGGCAATTTCACTACCGAAAAGTTTCTTCAGATTATGCCGTTCTCTCGTCTTGTTTTCCACGTTCTCAACAATTTCAAGATTATCTTCAAAGACCTCCACTGCGTCGTCTCACTGACAAATGCCTGGTATTCACCATACCTTTTTCCTCTCTCAATTCTTGTTTTAAGTTGGTGGGTTCATAAATTTTATAGTAGTTTAACTTTAAAATTTAAGTTCTGGAATTTAAGAAAACTGATACAGAGAAATATAAATAAATAAAAGATCATTATTCTTAAAAGATATTTAAATTTTTTAAAAATTGGTAAGGCAATTTTAATCCCAATTTCATTCTTCCTGAGTTTTAAAATTGGGAGTTCTTATTATTCAAGGAAAGAATTCATCTCAGACTCAGTTTCGACGCAGGATACCACGTCATGGAGGAGCCTACTTTCCCATGAATGATTAGTTTCAAATCATATCAAATATTTTTCCAAATGAAATTGGATCTCCTAATCAATATGCAATCAAATCAAATAGTTCTAGATTAAGTTTCCTTTTGCTTTCCAGCCGGGAAGAGGTAAATTTCGTTCGTTTCTTTTTCCCATTTGCTGCTATTATTTGTCCTTGTTCCTTGCACATTCCAGGTTAGCCATAGATTGAAGCGGCATGCTCAGGTTAGGCATCTTGCACCCCATTTACCTAGGCATTGGCGTGCTTGCCATGCCGGAGATTCCAATGTGGCCGATAATGAAGAAATGCAACAACGATGCTTTGAAAGTTTTTCTCAGGACCTCCAAGTCCCGAGATGGGATTATATGGTTCATCTTCCTACTCAATTCCCAAGGTTATGAAATCGACTGTGGAATCATGCTAGCCATATAAGATCTTATTATGAATTAAAGAGTCAGAGAAAAATCGTATGCTTGTTTCTCTTATGAACTATATAATCTTATGCTTCCCTCTTGTTGGATTCTTTCAAAAAACAAGTCGCTATCTCAAGGCAAGATAGTGCATTCTCATTTATTAATCACTGGACTGCATCAACATGTCTTTTTGGAATCTAAGCTTGCTGCAATGTATGCATTCTGTGGTAGCATGGTAGAAGCTCGCCAACTGTTTCACAAAATGTCTCAACGAAATATCTTTTTTATGGAATACCATGATCAGAGGCTATACTTGTATTGGGATCTATGAGAAAGCTCTTAGATTATACTACCAAATGCAAGATGAAGGCGTACACGCTGACAATTTGTCCTTTACCTTTGTGCTCAAGTCGTGTGCTTTTCTTTCTGATTTATAAGAGGGCAAGGATATTCATGATCATATATCTATAGATGGCGTGAATTGAACTATATAATCTCAAGGCAAGATAGTGCATTCTCATTTATTCATCACTGGATTGCATCAACATGTCTTTTTGGAATCTAAGCTTGCTGCAATGTATGCATTCTGTGGTAGCATGGTAGAAGCTCGCCAACTGTTTCACAAAATGTCTCAGCGAAATATCTTTTTATGGAATACCATGATAGACGCTATACCTGTATTGGGATCTATGAGGAAGCTCTTAGATTATACTACCAAATGCAAGATGAAGGCGTACAAGCTGACAATTTGTCCTTTACCTTTCTGATTTATAAGAGGGCAAGGATATTCATGATCATATACGCAGAAATAGTTTTGAGTCTGACTTATTTATCTTTAAATACATTCTTTTTATTCCTCTGTTTGCATAGCCTTCAACTTTCTGCATTCCTTCTTTCTATCTGTCTAGCTGCAATCCATACTCTATCTCTCTCTCTCTCTCTCACTTAGTCGATGCCCTTTCCTATTTTGGTGATACTTAGCTCTTGGTATACCCCTTGAAATTTCAAACAACTCAACAGTTTCTGGAGTAGGCTGCAAGACAGACAGCACAGCACCAACATCCAATGTTTGCACTAATTGGCGTAAGTGCTTTACAATTTGTAATGCTGTGGAACTATCTAATCCCGTAGTTATCTCATCCATCAAGAGAACCATTGCAGAACCCGCAAGAATCTCTCCTGCACAATCAAAATAAAGCTGAATATTCTGTGGGCTCACTCTACACTTTATAGCATTAAATTAATTTTCTCACCTGTAGTCACACGCTTCTTTTGGCCTCCTGAAATTCCTCGTCGCATTTCATCACCCACCATCATATCAGAGCAAATTACCAAGTCCAGACTCTGCATGTGCGAAATGATCACGAATAATGACAATATTGTTTTTAGCCACAATTTTAAGAAATGTATCATAAAGAACATAAATGTCCTTCTCCTTGTATATGTATGTTTCAATCTTGGAATAGGGATTATTGAACATTCATTCATTCTACTCTCACTCCAACATTTGGTATCAGCGCTAGAAACCCTGCTATGGTAGCCGCTGGCATTAGAATCTCTTTGATTTCTTAAAATCACTTGCGACATACTTGTCTATCAAAGCGATCTCAACAGGAAACATAATTAGATATTTGACATCAATTTAATATTTAAGTTACAACATTTTTTTATTTTGTATTTTAGTTCTCTCAAATTTGAGAGTAGAAGGCTTTATAAACATTAGTTACTATTTGCAATTGTCTCTATTTTGAGCGAAGATGGTAACATTTTTGTATATTGTTCTTAGTATGGCATTCTGTGGCCGCAAAAGTCATTTTTATTTTGAGAATGGTAGCATATCTTTGTGAAGTAGCCAGATCTCCCCTTCCACCTCTTCGGCTTTGGCATTCGTTTCAAACATTTTACTAGCTCACTTCTATTTGGCTCTACAATTCCTTGTCTTATCCTGGCACCGTCAAAACTAAATCGTGTCTCCTTTTTATTAGTTTGAGCTTTACAATTGTACAAGACTTATTCACTATGCTATTTTACCTTATGGTTATTGTATTCTTAACTTGTCCTACTATTGTTCTCGTGGATCCATACTTCTTAGTTCTGTTGGCTGCTTAGAGATGTTTATAAGCTGGTTATAAGGTAATTTGTTTATATAAATGTTAATAGCAAGGTTCATTGTTAAAGATGTGGATATGATTTAGGCGTAAGATTTCAGCACACTTGTATGATAGTTCTTGCGGCTAACTATAGAATTAAGGTTCATTGTTAAAGGGTCCTCCTCCTCGTATTCACAATTGTCTTTCTCCTTCTGGGCATACTATAGGAAATTTCTCCTCAACAGCCTTGAAACCCTCCTTTAGCAGTCATACCATCGAGGTAAAAGGTGTCTCCCGTGTTTGTGTTTCTTCTGTTCATCATGTTTTTCTTTTGCATTTATCTCTTCTTTTTTCTCTTCTGATTTTGATTTTGATACTGCATATGCACCATTATTTTGATTTTGATTTTGATACCGCATATGCACATATAGTTGTACTTGTTAGGATTCCTCTATTTTTTTTTGGTATCCTCAGATGATTTCAAATCTGAATATAGCAACAGATTTTAATTCTTTCTTTCTAAACTTTCATTTAAATCACTGAAGTGCATCTGACTTCAACTACCCAAAAAAAGCTTTCATGGTCCGATGATCAACACAAAATATAAATTGAAGAATTTGTTTTTAAAATCAATTTAATGAAAAAGTACAGATAGTCAACATAGAAGATTTTAATTTGAAGCTTTCATCATTATAGAAGGCAAAAGCTAAGTCTCATCATTATAGAAGGCAAAAGCTAAGTCTGAATTAGGTGAAAGAAGACGCAGACTATGTGCAGAGTATGTTCTTGATTTTAGGTTTTCATCATTATAAGAATATAGAAAAATGTTAAAAAGAATATAGGAAAAAATACCTGTTCCTGGTTAGTCCAACTCTACTAAATTAATAGCATTTTATGCGATTTGAGATCTAAAATACCATGCTTTCAAAAATCAAACTTAATTCAGGTCACCACCAATATTACAATATACAACAAATTTCCCTGTACATCAATTATTCAGAAAATATAAACAATGTAAGACACAGGTATGGCCACGCCAAAAAAAAACAAGGGAAGAGTTTGCTCTACTTGTCAAAGGTGTTCGATGAGAGGCTTGAAGAGGGACTGATGAAGAAGACGCCAGGGGAGGAAACAGTAATCTGACGAGCAGCAGAAGAAATGACAAGTAAGTAATTCACAACTATTGATTTACAGTAGAATATAAGGTATGAGTTACATTCATTATTTTTCTCATCATTTTGATACATAAGATTGAGATGTTACTATTTGAATGAAATTATGTATCCATTGAATAACAGTGCCACATAGAAGCCTGTAATAAATCAGATTTATATAAAATCAATTTCACTTTTCTTTTGAGGTTCAAGTTTATCAATATGATTTAAACCAGTTGCACAGTAGCTGCATTAATGGATATTTTATGTCCACTTAAACATAGGCATATACCAGCAAATTGGTTCTCACATTTCTTTTGTTTTTGGTATTCAATACGGTTTCCATTTGTGTATTTGTGCTTTGGACATTATGTCCCTCATTTTTTACTTCATACTGACAAGCAGTACTAGCATATATACTCATGCACACACATCTAGTAATTGCCTGTAAAAATAGAGTGCCAGCTTTTGAACTTATATATTCAACATAGATTCAATCTTCAAATGTTCAGAATATTTTTGAGAGGATATGGATGGGGATTACTGGGGCTCAACCACTGCCTAATTTTCAGAGCATCCAAGATGGTCATAGAAAACTTAAGGAATGTCTTTGTGCCTAAGAGCCAAAAAAGTATTTTGTGTTTGCTACTAATGTGTCGCTGGTAGACACTAATCTTTAAAATATGTTGTTTGAGGTAAAAGGATTCAAGCTGCCTTTTCTCAAATGCTCTAACCCTTTTTTTGCTATGAGACAACAAATCATTCCATATAGGGGACATAACAGCATACATGTATTCATTTTAATGAATTTGGAAGGCTATTGAATTTGTTACATCAAATTCTTTGGTTGGATCTGATGTAACACGGAATCAGGAACTAACTAAATGTCATTTTATGTATTGCAAGCTTAGTGGAGAAATTGTAGACTAAGTGTCTTTTTATGTATAACAATAGCAGTGTTGTGAACTTACCCTGTTCTTTGAGGGAAAAAAGATGAGTGCCATCTGCAGGATAAAAACCATTTGGAATTAAGAGACTAGTGATGGTGGTGAAGGGAAAATGGTTTCCAATTAGTGGTGAAGGGAAAATGGTTTTCGGAGTTTTGTGATCTAGGTTTCCTTATCTTCTCTGCATTTTCACTTCTGATTCTGCGTGTTTAACTTCTATTTGGTATTTCTCATTTGCAAGATTTGTGATTTGGGTGGTAAAGTACGGAAGTTGAAAATTATGGTTGATTATGGTGTTGCAGTGACATTATAAATAATTGCATTGTAGTTGACATGGTTTGGGGTGTAAATTTATTTTCTTTGTGATAAACAGTGAAAGGAAGCATTTTTGTCAGCTTGGCAGAAATTTGTTTTCAGGGAGAACTCAAATGAAATGAAAACTCAAGGAATCTATAGACAACAACCTATACGTGATTTGTCAAAGGCTGCAAAATTGCCAGTAGGAAGAAATATGATGTTACTGAGAACAATGTTGTCTTTTACAACAAAATCTTGGTTATAGTATGGGTGGCTTGCAGAATGGTAAGCATGAAGGTTCAAAAATTCTAGACTTTTCAACAAAACAAAATATGTTTCAACAACAGAGACACAAGTCATTAAAATGATTAGATAGTTTTTAGCTCCAGGATATGTTTGGACCTCTGTTGCCTGCATCTGCCTTTGTTGCCTCCATCTGCCAATATTGATGACATTTAAAAAAAGCATTAGTAGAATATCAAACAAGCTATCCACAGAGCATGCCAAGGTAAAGGTGAAATGACAAAAATTGATTCATCTTTTCCTCCCTGATTCATCTTTTTCTGGGAGGAAAGCATTTGAACAAATTGATAATGTTAAGACAATGTGGGGCAGCTACTCTCTGCATCGAATAAAGCTCTTCGGAGAAGGGAACATTCAACCTAGTAAGATTGGCCTCCAAAAGAGTCACATTCCCATGAGTCTTGAATCTTTACTAAAATTGAAACTCCTGGTCTTAGCAAGGACAACAATATAAAACTCTGAATCTTTACTGCAATTGAAACTCTAATCTCTCAATAGAATAGCTTGGAAGACGAGGACTAAGACCAAGTAGAGAATACCTGCAATAATCAATAAATAAAATAACGTAAAAAGATATGTATTTCTTCATCTTACGTTCAAAGAGAGCTGTACAGACCATAGGTGTTTAGTGTTTAATGCTAGTAGTGGTTTTTTTTTAGGTAAGGTGAAAACATGAGAAAAAAATTGTATTTCTTTAGCTTACACACTAATAAAGCCAGAAAGGCTGCAAATGTTTTAGTACTCCAAGTGGTAATCTAAGAGGACTATATCCCTAGTGTTGAAGTCATTTTTATTTTAAATTTAAATAAATTATTGAAATTAGATTGATTTTTATAAATGTAACAACTAAAACATATTTTTAATCTTAATAAATAAATAAAATAATTTTACGAGGGGGTCAAATTGCCCCTTCCATAGGCTTGAAGAATGACCACTCGCAGTGTTCATTCTTAAAAGCTTTTGTCTTTTGCAATGTTTGTGTCTTAACATTGAAAGTGTTATTAGAATCACAATATTCACTACATATAATTCACATTCTAATATGAATAATAATATATAATATTAAAAAATCACAAGACAATTGACTAACATTTTTTTTATTAAGAAAAATCATGAACTATTTTTGTATGGAGTATTGTTTAAAATTATATGCATCTCAAAATTTCCTTTACATGTGTATTTGAACTTTTGCATACTTATACTTTGAATTTACATTACAATGTTAAGTTAGTTTGATGTTAGTGTACTTCAAATTTGGTATGTCTAAATATTATAAATATGTCAAATTGTGCTTCATATTTAGTATTTGTTACTTTACAATTAAATTTTACTTTAGAAAAATGTTTTCACTTTTTGTTTGCAGGATGTATGTATTTTACTAACATTTAGATCATGTGTGTGTTTTAACTTTTTGTTTGCAGAATGTATGTATTTTACTAACATTTAGATCATGTGCGTGTTTTAACTTTTTGTTTGCAAAATGTATGTATTTTAGTAACATTTAGATCATGTGTGTGTTTTAACTAGATTGTGTTAATTGTGCTTCATATTTAGACTTGTTTACTTTAGAACTTTTTGAACAAACATTGACATTCACTTTTTGTGCTTTAATTAAATTTGATGCATGCCTACAATTTTAATAATTTATTGAATTTACTTTGTGTGAAGTGTGCATAAAGTGTATTTTTTTAACTATACACTTTAACTTTATAATTAACTTTGAACGTTTGCATGCTTGAACTTTGTGAGTGCACGAATGCAATTCAATTTATGTGTGTCAATTATTTATATTTTGTGTTTGAACTTTACTTATGATATTTACTCAATATGTTTGAGGTGTGTGGTTCAACAAACTTTAGAGCTTTACATTTATTTTATGTCATGTTTTTTCTAAACTAAGTTCAAACATCACCATAATTTGTGTAATAATCATACATGAACGAGGAGAAGGAGGGAAAGGAGGGAGGGCCGGAGGGAGGGAGGGAAAGGATGGAGGGGGTGAGAGGATGGGAGGGAGGAGAGGAAGAGGGAGAGGGAGAGGGAGAGGGAGGAGAAGGAGATAGAGGGGGAGGCAGGGAGGGGTAGCAAGGGGATGAGAGGGAGGGAGGGAGGGATAGGGATAGGGAAAGTACAGAGGGAGGGAGGGAGAGGGAGAGGGAGAGAGAGAGGGAGAAGGAGAGAGGGAGAGGGAGAGGAGGGAAAGGAGGGAGGAAGGGAGGGAGGAGAGGGGGTGGGAGGGAGGAGAGGGAGAGGGAGTGGAGGGGGGAGTGGGAGGGATGAGGAGGGAGAGAGGGTGGGAGGGAGGGAGAGAGAGAGAGAAGGATGGAGAGAGGGATAGAGGGTGGCAGGGAGAGGGAGTAGGAGGAAGGGAGATAGGGAGGGCGGAGTGGGAGGGAGAGGGAGAGGGAGGGGGAGGGATGAGGGGGAGGGATGAGAAGGAGGGAGAGAGGGTGGGAGGGAGGGAGGAGAAGGATGGAGAGAGAGATAGAGGGTGGGAGGGAGAGGGAGTAGAAGGGAGATAGGGAGGGAGGAGAGGGAGAGAGAAAGGGAGGAGAAGGAGGGAGAGGGATTAGGAGAAGGAGGGAGAGAGGGAGGAGGAGGGGGGAAAGGGTGAGGGAGGGAGAGGGAGAGGGAGGGGGAGGGAGAGTGAGAGTGAGAGTTATGGGAGAAAGGGGGAGGGAGGGAGAGGGAGAGGGAGAGGGAGGGAGAGGGAGAGGGAGAGGGAGAGAGGGAGTGGGACAGGTAGGGGGAGGGAGAGTGATAGTGAAAGGGAGGGAGGAGGAGGGAGCAAGAGGGAGAGGGACCAGGAGGGAGGGAGGGGGAGACAAGGGGAGAGAGGGAGAGGGGGAGGGGCAGAGAGGGAGGGAGGGAGGGAGGAGATGGAGGGAGAGAGGGAAGAGGAGGGATAGATGGAGGGGGAGGGAGTAGGAGGGAGGAGAAGGATGGAGGAGGAGTGAGAGAGGGAGGGAGGAGATGGAGGGAGAGAGGGAGCAGAAGGGATAGAGGGATGGGGAGGGAGCAGGAGGGAGGAGAAGAAGGGAGAAGGAACGAGAGGGAGGAGGGGTGGGAGGAAGAGGGAATGGAAGGGAGAGGGAGCAGGAGGGAGGAGAAGAAGAGAGAGAGGGACAGGGAGTGAGGGAGAGGGAGAAGGAGGGAGGAGAAGGAGGGGGGAGGGAGAGGGAGGGGGGGGGAGGAGGAGGAGGGAGGGAGGGAGGCGGAGGGGGAGGGAGAGGGGGAGTGAGAGTGAGAGGGAGGGAGCGTGAGAGGGAAGGAGAAAAAGGAGGGACAAAGTGAGAGAGGGAGGAAAAGGAGGGAGAGGGAGGAAAAGGAGGGAGAGAGTGAGAGAGGGGGAGGGCGAGGGAGTAGGAGGGGGAGGGAGGAGAAGGAGGGATAGAGGGAGAGTGAGAGAGAGATGGGGAGGGAGGGAAAGTGAGAGGGAGGGAGGTGAAGGAGGGAGAGAGGGAAAGGGAGGGAGAGGGAGAGGGAGAGGGAGCAGGAGGGAGAGGGGGAGGGGGAGGGAGAGGGAGCCAAGGGAGGAGGGAGTAGAGGGAGGAGAAGGAGGCAGAGAGGGAGAGGGAGAAAGAGGGAGAGAGGGAGAGGGAGCATGAGGGAGAGAGGGAGCATGAGGGGGAGAGGGAGAGGGAGAGGGAGTGGGACAGAGGAGGAGGGAGTAGGAGGGGGAGGGGAGAGGGAGGAGAAGAAGGGAGAGAGGGAGAGGGAGCAGGAGCGAGGGAGGGAGAGGGAGGAGGGGGGAGAAGGAGGGAGGTAGTGGGAGGGAGAGGGAGCATGAGGGAGGAGAAGAATAGAGAGAGGGAGTGGGAGGGAGGGAGGGAGGGAGAGGGAGCACAAGGGAGGAGGGAGGGAGGAAGAGGGAGTAGGAGGGAGAGGGAGAGGGAGGAGGGAGGGAGCATGAGGGAGGAGGAGGGAGCGGGAGTGAGAGTGAGAGAGGGAGAAAAAGGAGGGAGAGAGAGGGAGAGGGAGAGGGAGAGGGAGAGAGGAAGGGAGAGAGGGAGCGGGATGGAGGGAGGGAGAGAGAGGGAGGAGGAGGAGGAGGGAGGGAGGGGGAGGGAGAGGGAGCGGGAGGGAGGGGTAGGGGGAGGTAGAGTGAGAGGGAGAGGGGAGGGAGAGTGAGATGGAGGGAGCAAAAGGAGGGAGAGAGTGAGAGAGGGAGGAAAAGGAGGGAGAGACTGAGAGGGGGGGAGGGGGAGGAGGAGCAGGAGGGAGAGTGAGAGGGGGGGAGCATGAGGGGGAGAGGGAGTGAGGGGGGAGGGAGGAGGGAGAGTGAGAGAGGGAGGGGGAGGGAGGGAAAGTGAGAGGGAGGGAGGTGAAGGAGGGAGAGAAGGAAAGGGAGCGAGAGGGAGAGGGAGCGGGAGGGGGAGAGGGAGGGGGAGGGGGAGGGAGAGGGAGAGAGAGCCAAGGGAGGATAAGGAGGGAGTAGAGGGAGGAGGAGGTAGAGAGGGAGAGGGAGCGGGAGGGAGAGGGGGAGGGGGAGGGGAGCATGAAGGAGAAAATGAGAGGGAGATGGAGAGGGAGAGGGAGTGGGACGAAGGAGGAGGAGGGAGTAGGAGGGGGAGGGGAGAGGGAGGAGAAGGAGGGAGTAGAAGAAGGGAGAGAGGGAGAGGGAGCAGGAGCGAGGGAGGGAGAGGGAAAAGGAGGGAGGGAGGAAGAGGGAGTGGGAGGGAGGGAGGGAGACAGAGCATGAGGGAGGAGGGAGGGAGGAAGAGGGAGAGGGAGGAGGGAGAGGGAGGAGGAGGGAAGGAGGGAGAGGGAGAGGGAGAGAGGGAGGGAGCATGAGGGAGGAGGGAGCGGGAGCGGGAGTGAGAGAGGGAGGAAAAGGAGGGAGGGAGAGGGAGAGGGAGAGGGAGAGGGAGAGGGAGAGTGAGAGTGAGAGGTGAGGGAGTGTGAGAGTGAGAGGGAGAGAGGAAGGGAGAGAGGGAGAGGGAGGAGAAGGGTGGAACGGAGGGAGGAGGCAGAGAGGGAGAGGGAGTGGGAGAGGGAGTAGAAGGGAGAAAGGGAGAGGGAGCATGAGGGAGAGGGAGAGGGAGAGGGAGAGGGAGGGGACACTAGTACATTTGACCTTATTTTTCTACCAAAATTTTTGACCATCAAATAAAAAGGTTTAGGTTGGTCAGATTATAGAAGGAAAACTTTCCTTTTTTTTAATCCATGCCTGTGTTGGTTGAAAGTTTGACGAATATCGTGTAGGTCGAAATTTCAATCAACACGGGCATAACTTAAAAAAAAAACATTTCATATCTCATTTCATTATTAGATCAAGCTTGCAACATGTGAAGGAGGATTGCCTATGAGGGTTGCCATTGTTGTTTGGTGTAAAAGGAGGACGACGTGCAAGGGTTTCAACTATTATTTGGTGTAAAAGGAGGACGACATGCGAGGGTTGCCACTATTGTTTGGTGTAAAAGGAGGACAACGTGCGAGGGTTGCCACTATTATTTCCTCACCTTAACCTATGGTATGATCAGTTTTTTTTAAACATATATGTTTGATTGAATGTGATCTTGGCTAGGTTAGAACCAGTATTATGGTTGTTTGATCAATGCAATCAGTGTATTGACATTCCATTGACATGTAGCATTATTGTATTCCATGAGAAGACATTGATTTGAGACATTTCAACAAGCATTGGGTGCATTGTATTTGATTCCACATTTCACATGCATCTTTATATGATCTACAACCATATATTTGACAAAATTTCTCCTCAATGGGGTTTGATGGATGTCCACAAGATGTGATAAAGTTCTATTTCCAACCATGCTCTGATGGATGTTTATATTATGTTTTGAAGCTCCCATTTGGCATGGACAAGGAGGATGACGATAAAGGATTTGCCATTATGTTGCACATTGCGATATTTTTAAAAGATTCTAAAACCTTTTCAATAAATCTATAACATGTATGTCTTGTAACTGTAGTATCAATCAAACCACATTGTTTTGATCCATTTCAAATGACCCTTCACCTGCGCTAGGAGATTGCTAGCATAGGTTGTAGAATTTATAATTACACTTGCCAATTCCATTAGCTCAAGATTTCTAAAGCTGATTGTACAAATCC
This sequence comes from Chamaecyparis obtusa, assembly GCA_027943335.1. Taxonomy (NCBI): domain Eukaryota; kingdom Viridiplantae; phylum Streptophyta; class Pinopsida; order Cupressales; family Cupressaceae; genus Chamaecyparis; species Chamaecyparis obtusa. The sequence goes on from BSBK01010678.1 coordinate 335,071, forward strand.
TTGGAATTAATTCATTTCAATCCTTGAATCAACATCTCTTTTGAAGTACTTTATCCAATAATCGGAGCATACAATAATTGCATTGTATAAGAAAACATGGTTTTAGAATTGGGAAAATCTTTCACCAAAATAATTTTATACATACGATGCAATCATGTGTTCATGAGGTGATGTTTCTTTCAGGATTTCTATCAAACAATTCAAGTATATTCTTAGCATTCACTTTTTGGCAAAGCAAACCCATGACTTATTGTCCATGTCAAGTGTTGGAGACGATGTATTCGAAGATTGTAAGACCATCCTTGATAAACCAACCTTGATTATATTGGGTGATCATTTCATTGTGCTCCTTGAGATGGAATTTGCATGAGGCAATCTATCAAACAATTCGTGTGTATGCTCTCTAATCTACATTTGTTTGAAAGTTTGAAAGCCTCTTTAATAAATCAATTTTGTGCAGAGCTAGTAATCATATTTGAAATCATGAATCTAAAAGCCTTTTTTGTGTGCACTTATTTTGAAACTATCAGCTACTTTCCTGAACAGGGTAACACTGTAAAGTACTGCCTCATTATCCTTGTGTAACATTTTAGATGACCTAGGTACCATAAAAGTTGAAAGTGTTTCATATCTCGATAGCCAATCCTTTAGAGAATATTTTGGCACAATTGCTAGAAGTGTGGTCAAATGTTTTGAGTTGAGCATATCCTTAGCTTTCACTATGTTGGAAAGATCACATACTGCCACGCTTCCAGATTTCTTCCTGTGTATAGCATTAAGTTGGCCCCATAGCTTCCTTGTACATCATCTTGAATGTTTCCAATTTGCATCCAAAAGTTAATTATAACGTTGGATGGTTAATGAATCCATCATAAACACCTAATTTTTTAGGGATTGCTTAACCTGTCCAAGATAAGAAATCTTTTCAATTTACCTTTTTGAAACACTCTCATTAACCTCTTTTTTTATTTATATTTATATTTTAATTTTGAAATTAAAAGAGGTTAATGAATCAATGAGAAATACATGTTTTTGGACGATTCATTAACCTCTTTAACTTTTTGGGTTATTGAATCAATTAAAAATATGTATTTTTGGGCTCCAATTAACATTTTATAACTTTTTACTTAGACATTTGATTTCAAAAATTTGAAATGCAAGATGGAGCTAGAAGACAAATGGAGACCTTGAAAACTTAAAATTGGCTAAACTTTGTCAATTGATTGGTCATTTTTAAGATGAAAGCTTAATGTTTTATTGCTTGCTTGTAACTAAAAATGATAAGATTTTGGAAGTTTGATACATGAAGACCCTTGAAAATATAAATAATTACATAGGGACCACGATTCTACAAGCAACTTTTTTTGACATAATGAAATTTTTAAAAATTTGGTTACATTTAAAACCATGGTAACATGGCCCTAGTAGAAAATCAAAATACTTTTCTAGGATCTTGATTGATCAATGTAGTTAGCCACCCAAACACCAAAGAAACATTTGGAAACTTCACAAAGATCTTGGTAGACCATTGGAGAGGATAAGGGTGAATTGTCCATCTAGCACTAGTACAAAAACAACAATATATGACCAAATACACTACCAAACATTGTAGATAAATGACCAAATTTGGTCACATGACTAGTGGTAGTTTATTGCTGGTCATTTATCTCCTGACCCATGGTAGTTTATTGCCGATCATTTATCTTGTGACCAAATTTATGACTAAACTATTTTAGTCATTTATTTGGTCATTTGGTAGTTTATTTGGTCATTTGGCCATTTATTTGGTCATTTGGTAGTTTATTTGGTTGTTTATTTGGTCATTTATTTGGTCATATATTTGGTCGTTTATTTGGTCATTTATTTGGTTGTTTATTTGGTCGTTTATTTGGTCATTAATTTAGTCATATATTTAGTCATTAATTTAGTCATATATTTAGTCATTAATTTAGTCATATATTTAGTCATATCAGAGCATGATGGAATCAAACCATCATCCTCCTACTTGTAAAGTAGGTGCTCTTCCATTGAACTAGTACCCTTTAAAGAATAATCATACCAATTATACTAGTACTTTTTGTTGGCCTCCCAATGTCTTTCCTCCCACATCCACTCAAAACTGCCTTTGTTCATTCTTTTCGGTAGTCACTGGAACTGTTAAGTTCTTTTCCAATTATAAGTGATAGGGAATGAAGGGTTTACTTCCATGTTTACTAGCCTTTTACTCCTTTTTGCTTCTCTGTTGCTCTCATTCTTAATGTTTTTCTCCACAAATATCTCTATTTTTGCCCTTTCACCTGTATATTTTCTCCCTGATTTCTCCATTGATCATGCCCCTTATCCCACATTTTCTTACAAAGTCTGAGTGCATATTAATGGGGTCATAAGCATTTGAAAATTTCCCAGGTACCTCTTTTTTCCATGCAACCTATCATTTGGATAGCTCATGGGATTGGGACGCCATAACCCACGACCATTTACCTGCACCATTCTTGACCAGATGTGACGTACATGTTTATTAAGGCAATTAGAACAACAATGTCCAACAAAATCTAGTTCTGATTATTTTCTATTGGATTTCCATACCTAGTTCTGAAGCTTTTCTTTCAGCACATGCTGGAAATATGCTGACAAATATTACCAAAAATGGATTCACACCTACCAATTGCATTTGCATAAAAAGGCTCATAGATTAATCATGCATATTTTGTTAATATCCTACAATCATGGCATTGTATGAAAGCACGTTTCGTATTGTCAAACAATCCATGTGCCTTTGATATACTTCAACTTTTGCATACATGTCTGTTAAGATAGTCACAACTACAACATCTGGCAAAATTTGAGTTGCACATGAACATATTTGGCATATATGTTTATTAAGGCATTCAAAACAACATCATCTAATAAAATCCAGTTCTGATTATTTTTTGATGGATTTCCATACCTTGTTCTGAAGCTCCTCTTTCAACAAATTCTAGAAGGATGCTGATAGATGTTACCAAATCTTGATTTACACCTTCCAATTGCATTTGCATAAAAATGCTTCGAGCTTTATCAAGTGTGTTTTGTTAAGCACAATCGTGGCATTTTATTAAACCATGTTTCATATTGTCAAATAATCCATGTGCATTTTATATATTTCAACTTTTGCATACATGTCTGTTAAGGCAGTCACAACATCTGGCAAAAATCTACCTTTGATTATGCTTGAATTCCAGCACACGCCCACTAATTGCATTTTAGCACATGCAATACAGTCCATCCCATAAAATGAATAGAAAAAATCCCAAGGTATAGATATTCCCACCATTATTTAGTAACCTCACTAATCCAATCAACACTCGACCAAAATGAGATTCATATGGAGTTTGTAAGTTCTTATTTCATAAACTAGTTCATAGATCAATCTCACTCAAGCTATTGAAGGGTTCCTTGAAAAAATACTAGTTAACGAAAAATGCATGGATATATTTGGCTTGGACATTTTACTCAAATTGAAATCTTGAACAGCTAGGTTAGATTCAACCCATGTGGTCTGCATTTGTGCTGTTTTGAGTTTTGGTTTTAGACTGAATTCTCAGTTGTCACTTTGCTACATAAAACCTTTCTAGGGACTTGGGTCTTTTGGACTTATAGAATGTATGCATGTTATAATTTTTGCAATTAGATTTTCATACCTAAAGATTTGATCCTTAGTAGTATCTGTTGTAGATTACCAACTGTGGGCCCACTTCAATGTAGCTTCAACTGTTCCTATCACAATGTGGATAAGTTCAATGCACCTACTGATCTATGACATTGTACTTTTTTAATTTATTTCTTAGTTTTGGAATGTAGATGAGACTTCATAGCTTCATATATTTATGGGCAAGTATTTTAATTTTCATGTCGATGACCAGTAATGTCGAGAAAGAAATTAATAACCTTTTTACTACTCCATAGTTTAAGGAAGACATCACTAAGCTCCAAAGATATCTTGTGAGGTTTTTATACTCGCCTTTTAAGGAATGAGATGTAATCAATGAAATTAACTCTATCAACTCTATCAACTCTTCTACTAAAAGAAAATTGAGCTTTACAACTAACCAACTAACAATAAATATTCTTACAATGAAAATTTATCTAACTATCAATCAATTTTCTTTTCTAGCACATACCTTCTCCTACTGCAACGAATGATAATGCATGACTAGGGGATAGTACAAGTTCCTCTTTTATGTGCTCAACATAAGTTCTCTACACAATCCAAATCAATAGAACTAATTTTACAGCTAGATCCTCAAGTTAACATACAAGATCCCTAAAGAATTAAAGCAAGAGAAATGAAAAAATAGATAATCAGCTAGATGGAAGAATAAATTAAACAACAATAGATAGAGAGGATAACAACTTTCAAAGAGTTTGTTAGCTCTGCTCTTTTGGCTACAATTTATGAACCTAATTTGTGAGGCGTGAGAAGAAATAAGAGATGGATCCCCTATTAAGAACATTCGGTAATCAAATCAAACCAAGATATTATACCAATGAACAACACTACATGTTATAACAGTGAACAAATTGGTGAGTGGTATGTGGATTAGAAAGGAATAAAATAATTACATATATTAGATTGAGAAGGAAGAATTATCTAACAATCATTTCCAGACTTGAGGAGAAGATATTTTTAAATTACAAGATATAACAATCATTTCCAAGCTATGGACTAACCCAATTGTAGGCAGTCAATTAACCAGAGAGGATCTTTAGGCACTGAGCCTAAGCTAAGGACTAACCTAATTGTATAACATTCAATTAACCAGAGAGGATGTTTAGGAGCACAACTTGAGCTAGCGATAAGCTCTTACTCATTTGGAGATCACTCAATTAATGAGAGGGGGTCATCAGGCTGTCAATCTAATCTAAGGTTAAAGACTCAACCACTAGGAGAGCACTCCATTAATGGTAGAGGGTCCGTAGGCACTCAAACTAGACCAAATTCAGGTCATTTATGCAAAAGTAAAAATGGGAATGTGTGGCCAAATATCCATCACATTACGAAGAAGTTACAGGAGATGAAGTACATGAACAATAATGGTGGTGTAAAAGGTTATAACTACCCAGATCAGACTCCCTTGTTATTGAGTTATGATGATAATACTCTCAGTAATGATGGTAGTGTTCTTCCTCCTGAGAATGTAGAGATAAAGGATTACAATTCAATGGCTTCCCGCAAAGTTAACCTGAGAGAGTTTTTGGAGTAGTTGGGAGTAATTGAAGCTCCTTTTGTAAAGAGTAATGAAGATGAAGTATGCCCATCAATTTCAAAGTTCATTTTAACAATCGAAACAACAATCAATTGTATCTACTCTTTGTAGGTGTTCTTTTGTGATTAACAACACCTAGATAGATGAGTTATTGCTCCTATCAAGTTCTTTTTATTCTCTTTAAGGTTTTCTAGGATAAATCCCAAGTTTAGTATGTTGAATTCTTCTAGTTTCTACACTTATTAAATTCTATTTTGAACAATATTTTATCCTCTAAGATAATTGTTGAATTTGATGTTCTAATAATTTCTAGAAGTAAAATCTTAGATATTTGTGATCAATAGAAGTATACATTGTTCTTAGATGTAATAACAATATTGATAATAGTTGAGTATGTGCCACAAACAAAACTAACCAAAGTAACTATGGATGTTTGCAGAAGGATAAAAATGTTGGCCATAAAGAGAAACCAGTTGGGAACATAAGTTGCCCTTCCTGTAGGCACAAAGTTACTATAAATTGTCCCTTGGGCCTTGTTACTGAATGTCCAATAGCCTGAAATTGCAGCAGAGAAGTAGGTGGACACAACCACTGTATAACACACATAGAGTGCTTTGAACATTTTTCTTGAAATTGGAGTAGCTAGAGTGGCTTGCAAAACCCTCCTCAAATATTAGAATGTAAGACCAAAACTTACAAATTTCTACTTTGTCAGTCACTGAAATTTGTAGTGAAGAATTTTAAGGCAGGCAGCGATTTATTTACAGGGTAATTATTGGGAAGTTCAAGGTTTTATTTTTAGAAAATACTAAATGCTTGTGATTAATAACACTTTAACAAGATTTAAACAACACCATCATCATATAAGTATCACACTATGAGAATATCGATAGTAAAACATTTTAGGTAAGAGTATTTTTGTAAACCTCATCAACTTTTAAACAAAACTTGAACTATTGTCCTTAAAAATACATGTTAAAAAAGGACTAAATACAACTAAAACATAGAAACCATCACACCCACCATCTCTGTACAATTAAAAATGGTTTTGATTGACTGCAAGTGCAATATAAAATCTTAAGCTTATAAAAGTGACAAAAAACAAATACATATTACAATGTGCTCCTAGTTTGATTATGAGGTTGATTGGTCTAGGAAGTTTGGGATCTCCCTTCTGGACCTATAATTATCATTATGGAGACTAAAAGAATGGAAAGATTTAATACAAAACTACTCGCCTTTTAAAAATTATTAACCAATCTCACCTGAATCTTGGGAATGATTCCATTGCCATAAGTTGTTGCAATTATTGAAAAAGAGTTTCAAAGGCGAAAGTAATTTGTGTGTTTTACTACCAACCAAACTGTAGTCCATGTTCTCTGCATTGCTTGAGACTTCTGCCATGTACAATTAATATAGCCATAAATAATAAAGAAAAGAGTGCATATAAATTCAAGCTAAAGGCAAGTCAACAAAGAGTCAAGACCAACCCAGATGGATAGAGCCTCCCATAGCAGATGCAGTAAAGGAAAAGCACAATAGCAGGGATGCTAGATTTATACATCTTAGTGAATGAAAGGATGACATTTGAGCCAGCACAAGCATCAGACCTCCAAATAGAATTATAAATTGGTACAATTGCATCTCCCCATTTGGATGATAGATTTTATATAAGAACTGTAATATAATTTTACAAAACCATTAAACAGTCATGATATTCAGTCTTTCACAAGTAAACATTTTCTTTCTTTCTTGTTGTTTTTGAAAGGTACCTTCAAACTCTGACCTCCAAGAAGAGTACATGAAACAACAACTCCATAGCAGACTGCAAATTGTAGAGGTCCCACTACGAAACAACCCCATCTTGGGCCTGTAAGATAGTTCATAAAACATGGATTCTAAAGTTAGACATTCAATTGTTAGTAATGGCATAATCTGATGGTTAAGTTGTGGTATTGATGATCTTTCTATTAAGATTTAATCTCGATAGATATTGTTGTTGAATGTTTCTATTGAGAATGAGGTTCCTTATTTGTGACCTCAATGATCATAACTCTTGATCAAAAATATTTACCCCTGTTAAACGAAAAAATTAGATATCCAATTAAGCCTACATATTGTGGCTTAGCTCTAAACTTTTGATACATGTTCTAGTCTTATGCATGGTGACCTTAAAGTACCCTTATTAAGCATAAATAATTTAGATACCTAATCACTCCATATTCATCTTAGTTTTATCCTACATTTAGTTATTAGTCAATAAAGCAGCCATCTCCCTGAATAATCTATAAAGGCAAAATTTAGGCACATAAATAACAATAAACACTATAAAACCTATCAGAATTTATGTCATTGTTGCTAATAAGTCTTCCTAAGTAAACCTTAAATGAAGGTGCTTAGATGTTAGCTTACAATCATAGATTCACTGAACTCCTTAGTATAACGTCTGGTCTTGTTTTACTCAGGTCAAGTCATACAAAATATTGGGTAAGTGCAGGCGAGGGCTCCAGATGAGTCTATGGTGACTAAAAATATTGGAAGCTAGGTCAAAGTCTGCATAGGAGCCCAACATTATGGCATATAAAAGTCATGAAGTTGTTAGGAATTCCTAATTTCTTGTCACTTTTGGCTTTCTCAGCTTTTGAACCATGGCATAAGTCATAGTCTCGTGGATTATGTCAAGAAATTGTAAACTCATTGAAGTTGAAGGTAACATCTCCTCCAAGCTTAATGCCACAGGGGTTATGGTCAATGCATATTTGGTGAAAGGATTCATAACCGTAGTCTAGATAGCTATTTTGGAAGCTACAAAAGTGGTGGGCATATTAATTGTAAATTGAGACTATGTTGCCTCTCCAAACATCATATAGCCCATGACAGCAACAACAACATACATTGTTGTGCATATTAGAAATCTTGTAATGAGAAGAAGAGTAAATTGTGAGTGGTTTTTCATAGATGTTTAGGTTTTTAGGTAAACAACATGGCCAAAATAACAATATCCATATAGACCAATTTCTATTGGAAAATTGGTGATATTCAAAAGAGTGCCTTTATGATGAATCCCAATTCTGTCCACTATTCCAAGCCAAAATAAACATATTACTACCAACAATGAAGCTATCACTCCACTGGTAGAAATATAAGATAAGATGATTAAATCTCGAAGCCAACATGTAGGAAGAATAGAAAGTGCAGTGATCCAACAAAATCAAGGTGTGCGTTGGGAAATAATGATGAAAGATTATCACTTTCAAGAATTATATATTCTACACAGCAAGCATACAGTTCCGTGTACAAAATAATAGAAACTACCACACGATCTCTAGTCCCAAAGGTGGCCTGACCTATATCAGGATAGGTCTCAAGGCCTAGTACACTTTCCAAATAGTGGTGAAGCAGGACACTAGTGTAACAGGACAGCAAAGAAAATGCAAACAAAATACCCAATCCCAACCATCCTCCTTCTTTGATAGCATATGGAGTTGACAAGATCCCAACACCACAAAGCACATTCATTCCATTGAGCAAGGGATGGCCGAAGGCACATTTGTGATAGCATAAGTAGAGTTATCATGATTAAACATTGGTTTGGAGCTGCCTCTACAAGTGATGGGGCTTGTGATTCAACAAGCAACATCCGATGTATATGATAGCATTATGATCTCTAAAATTGTGACTAGTCCCAAACTGTTTCATCTATCCTTTGGAGTACTCTTTCCGAGCAATATTAACTTTAAAGGAGAGAAATGCTTTATCATATAGGCACTATACATAGTAAATCGTCCATTACTTGAAATTCAAGGATTAGAATTTCATGGAAAACCAAACCTTTTCATAATCTAGGGTCCTTATGAGATTCAGTTTCTTTATTCTTTTGACAAGACTTGATCTAATTTATGAAACCAGATTACAATACCTAGTGTGATACCTGCAGTATTATAGAACTCAACACAAAAATTGAGAAGCTCAACAACAAGATTGCAAACCAAAAATTGATCCATTCTATTTGAATATTGGAGTTTATACAAATCTGATGGATCCCAAGGGTCATCAGAATCCCTTGGAAATGAACTGAAGAGCCATCATAATATTTATTACAAATAAACCATTCAAGCTATCAAAAATATATTTCCAGCATCTAGACCAGCTCCATTGATCTGGTGGGTTTGCATTTCATGACCAAAAGTCTCAAAGTTTTGGATCCATGGAAACCTCCCATAAAGTGACCATAGTTTGCAAACTCTAGGATTACTCTAGTTTGCAAACCATACATGATAACTCTTGGTCATGAAATGAAAACTGGATTACTCTAGTTTTTGTGTTCTTGTTACCATAGTTTGCAAACTCTAGGATTATTCTTCGAGTTACCAAGTACTCTTAATTTTTTTTGCTGGGTAAGTTTTCACAAGTCAGTTAGTAGTTAATTGTAAGCACAATCAGTAGTTAAAGGTTGAGATCCCATAAAATGTAAGGCACTCCCACCCCTGTGTTAACTATGTGTAATTGATGTTCCCACCTTGGACATTGCTGCGAAACTTCTCAACCCTCTCCACGACATTGGGAACTTAGATTTATAGTTAATTGAATGTGGACGCTCGAAAATATATAGCACATTGTTACCCATTTAGTATACGATGGTGTTAATTTAAACCAAATTATGAATAATATTTTTTGGTCTACTTTGGCTTTCTATTATATTGACCATGGAAAATCACACATAATGAAATTTAGAAACAATTGTAGAAATCTGATATAATTTCTACAAAAAATTACTAAATATGATCACTAATTTGGAAAAAGACAAAAAAAAAGTGTCATAGTACATGCATGCAATAATGCATACTTCATAGCTCAGATCTTGCATGCTTCACAGGCTAGATCTTGGATGTAATGTTGAAGTTCTCAAGGTATATCTGAGTTGTGAAGCATGCAAGATCTGCTGCCATTATCATGAATGGGATGGGAGATTTCCTAGATAGGCAGCAACAACTTACGAACATGTAGCAACCTTGAACAAGAAGGAAAGGGTAGGGATTGACAGTTGTGTAGTGGGGAAAGCATGTAGCAAGAGGATGACAAAGTTGATAGCCCAATAGGGAGTCCTTTCTATCAACAAAATTAACCAAAGCTCCAACAAAAAGTACCACAGTAAACACTTGCTAAATTTATGAAGACAGTCTTAACACAAGACAAAAGACCAACACTTTTCAACTTTATTTGGTCTTATTCACATATCTAACCTCCCTTTCAACAAACCCTTGTTTCTAGGGTCAATAACCTAGGTTTGTAGAGAATCCACTCTTCCCTACAACACACAATCCAAATAAAGGTTCTAACACCTTCAAATGCATCCCATTAGACCATTCCAATCATCATTTATACTCTCCATTCACCCAATCTCTCCTAGCCATGACTAGTTTGGGGCTGGCACTCATTTAGACACCAAACTACATAGTCAGTGAGATTTCATTGCCCCTACTCTATTTCCTTGAAAAAACACATTTCATTACAAAGATATACTACATTATTATACTCCTCCCACCAAGCTACAGTCACCATAGAGGTGGGAGGGTCATTACATGATGTTGGCTTCAAACCCAAGCACAGACTGTGCCTACAATGCCAGTCACTATCCTCAAATACCACTCAATTTCTCAACTGTAATAACAACAAAAACAAGATAAACACTGTAGAAACGTGTAAATAATTTAAAAGGAAATACTTCTAAATCATAGTTTATCCAAGATCACATGGAGTCAAGAATTTGAATTCACTGATGCTTCTATTGTACTCACGGGACAAAGGCTTCCAAATTTACAGAGAAATTTGAAATTATTTATCAAAACTATTACAAACTCGATGCCTTACATCTCCACAACACCATCTCCTACTCCTCCCCTGTATGTCTCCCCAAAATAGACTCTAAACTTCAAGGAACAGATACAAGCCTCTAACTAACTTGCTAACTGTCCCTTTACCAGTCTAAACTGATTGTTACTAACTTAAAACAAGTAATTGTTGTCAAGTTGACAACACAAGTTGTCAACTCGACAACTCAACATTCAAGACCCATTATAGACTTCTAAAAGGTTTTAATGACAACCTTTAAAAAAAACTAACTCCTACTAACTCCAAGTAAGCCCTTTGTAGGCTCATATTGCCAATATAGGCAATTTACAATATTATGCACTTCAACTGCTTTTGACATCATTTAAAGGCTCTAATGGCCTTATTACATCATTTAAAACCATTATTATTCATTTCCATCAACCCCTAACCTAGTGATGCAGGAGCATCTTGGGTGTAAGAGCAATCTTGCATCACCCAAAAATATTTCTCTTTGCTTTTCAATAAGGGCTATCTTGTGCAGAGCTACTATTTATGGAAACTTACTATTTTTAGTAAGTTGGTCATATGATCTCAGAATGTTTTGATTTCACAGTTGGAGGTTCATCCTAGTCATTTCAGCCTACCAGTTGAGTTTCATTGCTACATCATTAGTATTGGTGAAGTTATTGAGGTTTTTGGGTACGAAATCTTTTAGGTCAATTTTGAAGGCCTTAGAGGCTTTGGATCGTGATCGACCCCCAGTTGACTTGCATTAGCGCTTGTTAAGCACTATAGATCTCATCATGGCATTTCCGAAAAGTGGTTACAATAAAAAAATGGAGCTACGGTTAGAAAGTTATGGCCTCCGGAAGTTGGGTTACCTAAAATCATATTTTGTATTTCTTTTGAGCCGACCCTATTGTAAAATTGTGAAAATAAAATAATTCTATGTATAGTCGGCCTTAAGTGCTAAATTTCTGGAACCTTCTTGGGTGGTGGAAATTGCCTATATAAAGAAGGCCTATAGTGTTGTCTTAGGCAGTTCAGGACAGTTCTAGGTAGTAGATCTGGGTATTGATTTGAGGCTTTGTCCTACTGAATGTTGTAAGGGAATGCCCATGTGGCTTTGCATATTGTAATTCTGAAAGTTTGTAATTCCACATTTGTGGAGATAATAAGAAGTCATTTTTTTGTTCTTGCATATTGTTGTTGTTTCTCTATTTCTGTTATGTGTTTGTGGTATTAAGGGGAGCACCCTTCATCACCTAGGATCAATGCACAACTCTTCCTAGTGACCCCTAGGTACCTTGTAAACTTAACAATGCCATTAAGGCTTACAATCAATACTTGATTATAATGGGATCAATACATGATCCAATTAACATTCCTTGACCATGATTAATCTTATTACAAGTTTTAATGATCTTTGAAGGCCATTTGGCTTCCACTGCTCCCAAGGTTATATCAGTGATCTTGGTGCACTTCATGACTCCTGCTTCTTGCACCACCCTTCTACAAAAAACTTGATCATTATCTTTGAAGTGATAAATTGTTCACTTTATAGGTCTAGAGTTTATAGATAGCCATCTTGGCATGGATGTACATATAAGAGTGTCAACGACCATTGGAAGCTCTCTACGCCTTGCAAGTGGAATTATGATATTAGAATATGGGTCAACTTCTATATGGGCTTTCTGTCATGGGAGTTATTTTGTATTGGTGTAAACTATAAGTGAGTAAATTGAAAAATTTGAAAGAAGACTCATCAAGAGCACAACTATATCAAATTGACGATCTATTGGGATCAATTACTTGCTTAGACAAGAGTGTATTCCTTGGGAATGGGAGCTATGGAAACACCTATAAGAGTCAAGAAAAGGATAAAGCCTATGTGTTAGGATAAACTACCATTGTGATTTCTCTAAGAGGCCCTGAAGAGGAGGTTGGCAAATGCAAAATGTGAAATACTGTCATGACCCCACTATGAGAAGAAGATCATGATTTTCCTCAAAAGACATGAGATGCTAATCAAAGCCCAAAACTTTGGCGATCAACAACAAGGAAGCAATTACCTTGGACAACAATAGTAATCAATGCTTAGGCAGTGATAACAAACATAATTAATATTTCATTAGTCGATCAAATATGTCACTTGTAATCAGCAGTGTCTCTTAAATAGATCATGGAAGTCTTCCTTTTCAAGGATGGAGATAAGTTTAAGATATGATCGTAAGTGTAATAATTCCTCGAAAACACATAGGTCATTCTGAATGAAGCTTCTTAGTCTTACCCTACCTATGAACATTATGATTGTGAGAAAAAAGTCTAGATAGTTGTGTCATATTTTCATTTGGTCAGAAACAACATGGGAAAATTGTGCATGTGTCTATCAATCATTCATAAGCTATAGGATACATGGATGGAGAAGATCAACATATATAAGATACATATGAAGCTGATAGACATTAAGCCCTCATATATTATCGAGAAAGAACAGATAAAGAATAGGAAATTGAGTACTTTTTGCCTAACGATTTGACTTTGACTTTTCTTTGGGATGGACTTTGGTTTCGAATTTGTACTACTACCATCCCTTTGTATACCTCTAGGCTCTTGTAGTTCACTTCTTCATTCTCTTTTCTCTACCAAACTTATAGATCATCTAATCTCTTGGTCCTAATCATGTTGTGATTTCTTATCACATCTATTGAGGTCGAATGGCACAAACTATCTTAAATAAGAGCTGATTGTCTATTATAACAGTATCGTTCTAGTCATGAGTATTTGAAGGTGATTCGCAAGGTATCATTTACTTAAAATTGATCTTGAAGGAAACAACTAATGGATGTCATTGGTGAAGGTTATTTTTCATTTGTAAATGTTCAATATCATACATGACATTGGTCAAACTTTTGATTATTTGTAACAATGTTCACATTGAGTACTGATCAAGAAGATTCAATCAAGTGACAAACATTCTATATCCATCCCACCAAAACTAAAGCTAATGTTCACAAAAGGATTAGTGTGTTTCTTAATCTAGAAAGCTACTATCATTGATAACAAGTATGTCAAAATGAAAAGCATAAATATCAACATTCTACAAAGCTTTGAATGATCATCATGTCCTTTTGGAGGGCACTTTGCAAAAACCCAACATGGTAACTCCAAGTTTAGATGGTCCCAAGGTCTCTTTGGAGGTAGTAGCTGAGTACACTATAACACCTACAATGTTGTAAAATAAGAGTTCTCAAATTTCGAAGCTATTGTCTAACGTAACATTATTTCTAGTGCAATAGAAACACCATCTCACTAGTAATATTTGTCTTGGAGAAAATGCATATAGGATGGATCAACTTCTCAAGTTTAACCTTTATGCTTTAATCAAAAGCTAAAAGAAGAAAGTAGTATGAATAAAGTTATTGTGATGAAAAAGAGTATGATGGCTTGAATGAAACACCAAATTATCTCCGTATATCCAACACAAAGGTAGTTTGCAAAGAGCTCTAGGTAAGTTTCACGAACATGGTCATTCCGTTTAATACACGGGCACATATTGATGAGGAGATGAAGATGAAGATTTTGTGATCATGTCATACACACAACTCATATAAAGGATTCATTTAATAAGCTAATGATAGTTCATTTTATAATATAACAATAAGCTTGAAGATAAATAATTTAAATGCTTCATTTGCACCCAAATTGTTCAGGATTTTTTTTCAAATGGCAATCTTTTTTAATTCTTTCTTCTGGAGAGTCTTGAATAAAATGAGAGTGATAAACCTTGATTGGATGAATAAGCTGTATTGGTTATCTTAAAAAAATTTAAAGAGAATTGCATCTTGATGATCATATTATAACATCCTCAGATGAATGTGTGTCGATTCATGGACCCCTAGCTTTGTAGGAGAAGGAAAGGGAAGAGAAGATTTGTAGGTTGCTAAATTAGGATGCTTGCATGAGACTTTATACTCAATAAATACATGTTGATTCGACAATCCCTTGCTGAACGAATGTAGGGGAAAGATGACTATACGAAATAGATATTTTTCATGGAGAAAATTAATTGATGGATGACATACATGACCTTGATTGTAATGAAGTATTGCTACACACTCCAATAGATACATGAACTAAGTTCCAAACATCTTTGCAGATTAATTCTATTTGTAATAGTGTTTGTCAATTGATACCCTAAAAAAGCATTATGAGTGGCACTATTAATTGATGATTTGACACTAGAATCCATAACTTTGGGGATAACATTATTCAAATTAGGTTTTTCATTTACAATTACAGGATTGGTCTTTGATGCGAGTCCTCAGATCTTTTTGAAGTAGAAAGTTCAGTAATAGAATCTTTTGATTGGATAGAAGATTCAGCTGAGGTACTAAACCTTGTACAATAGCATTATTAGATTCAACATTTTGTGGCTCAAATATGGAATTTAGATTGATTTCTCTTCCTTGAGCTGAAATTTGTGGCAAAGAAGCATTTGAATCGACAATATCAAGTGGTTGACATTTATATTTTTGGCTCCTTACATAGTATAGTTGTAATAGTCCACTTAATAGTGGCATGAATGTCCTAGGGTGATATGAGGTTCATCACCTACTATAATAATCCATCTACTTCCCATGGCATTGTTCATCACCATTGATATGTTTGGCTCCTTACATAGTATAGTTGTAATAGTCCTCTTAATAGTGGCATGAATGTCCTAGGGTGATTTGAGGTTCACCACCTACTATAAAAATCCATCTACTTCCCATGGCATTGTTCATCACCATCCCTTCAAGATTCTCATGACTACCTTTTTTATATGCATTCACTATCCATTGATTTCTCATGGTTGACCTATGGATCTCACTATTTTACAGTATAAATTGTTGTCCCTTTTTATCATTTATTTCCTCATAATGCTCTGACTTTGATCCATTGTGATAGTGGACTGGAATCTTTGTCTTATGCTCTATCAAGAATTGTGAGTCTTATCAATGAGTTTTGGCTTTTCATCTTTTTGAATGCTTCCCTTGTAACTTTGTTTGTAGCCATAATTATGTGACTTCTATTTCTAGTAATATGTTATCTCCATCTCTTGAAAAGTACTATGATATCTACTTATATAATTGGCATGAGACTCTATAAATATTCATGCATTGAGACTTTCTTTTGTATAATATGATCGTGTATGGCATAGCTACATTCTTCCCCAAACATATCATCTATGCTTTTCAATACTCCATGCAACTATTTTACAAGGCATTGAACCTCTCTTTTCACTATTCTTTGACATGTCATCCTTTGTTTGCTACTATATTTGCTCCATGCCACTTGGGTCTTCATTGTTCTACCACTTTATTTTGATCTTTTATAGTGTGTAACTAGTTCACAAGCATGGTTGGATATCAATGTTTTGGAACACACAAACAATATCTTTGCTACAACATACATGTCTTCTCCTTTTAATGGATCTTGTCACTATTGTTCTTTTTTCACATTGTTTGTCATCATTTATGGCTCTGTATTGTGTACTCTACAACTATGAGTGGTATTCCACCTTTTCTTTGTTCTTGGTTCAATTATCTTTGTCATATGACTATTAATACAGAACTACTATCCTTGACTGTAATAGTGTTTTAAGTCTCCTCTAGCTATTGAAATCAATGGCATTATTTTGTCATAGACAACCCTATTAGTGCTTTTCCCATGCCCTTTTTTGAAATATGCATAAACCTTATGAAGAAAAGGTCATTCAAATGTATTGCTTCTCCTTTTAATGGCACTTCATCTATTGACTAATGAAACAAACCTCGTCAGATTTGCAAATTCTATTGAAATAATGTCCTACTACTATTATTGGTCAATGTCATTGGCACACTCTATTTTTATGGCTGGAGTTCATTATTTCTCTAATGTATAGTAGAGCAACAATCCTTATTTCTACTACAAAATTTGTGGACCCAAACCTCCAATCTTCATCTATGCATGCAATACATGGTGAATCTCATAAAAATGATTATCACTCTATCCAAAGAGTGAAATATCTTAAAGATTAGTGAATGGTTCTTTAAAAATTAGTAGTATCAATTTGAAAATGGGGATGAAATCTTCATAGAAGAGAGTTCTCTAAGACAAAACTTACTTCTCTTAAAAGATAGTGAGACACTCTTCACAGAAGTACATCCAATCATTATAATAGTGGAAGCCCTATGGAAACATAGTGAGATGAAATCCTTGAAACAATGCATGCCTGGTCTTTGCATTTGACAAAAGTAATGGATCCCCTCCCATGCAGTAATAGAACTCCAAACCAAAATACATATCCTTAAGGGAAAATAAGTCATGACAGTGCCCAAGGATTTATAATAAATGAAGGATATTGTAACAATATAAACTCCAGATCAAATCTTGGAAAATAATAGAAGAATAAATGAGTAAGCATTTAGATGAATGGGTTCATGAAAAACTCTACCTTCTTCAATGTGCTACTACTCCTCTTTTATATTTGACAACTTTTATCTCATGGAGATGTGGAGTCCCCTTCCTAGGAACCTGTTACATTCTCATTTAAATGACTATCTTCTATATGAAGCTTCTTGCTTCTGAAATGGAAATTATGTTACATGCCCAAATCTACCTCTCATTGCATGATAAGTGATGTTCTTTAGTGGATATGCTATTCATATGCATGAAGAGTGCTCTTCCCTTAAAAAATATGCCACTCTCCCACTCAAAACTCATTTTTATGTTCCTAGGTCTATCATTATTTCTCCTTTTATCTGGTGTTATTCGAACAAAATTCTCATTAGCAGCCATGAGAAGTTAAAATTTGAGGCTAGGGTTGCAAAATTTTGAAAAGAAGTTTGAGCTCTAGTTGATTGCGGGTTGGAGCAAAGAATTATGAGGTTTTTTTTAAATGAAATTTTAAAATTCCCTCGTAGCCACAACAAAAGGTTTTAATAGTTGATAGTAAATTATGTAATGGATCTTATCATTAATTTAAATGTTGATTTATATTTTATACTATTGTGATAATTTAGCTACATACTGATATTATTATTATGGGTTATTGACACCTCTCCCCCTCTCCCTCTATTTTTAATATATACACACATATGTATATATTTAATTACAATAATATAAATATTTAAAATTGTGTTTGATTTAAATTCTAATATAGCAAAATAAAAAAACTTTATCTCATATGGTTTGAAGAGATTTGGTAGATATTGTTTGTAAATGGTGTACCAAGCTAAGTGAGGTAAGCTTGGATAAAACTATACAATTAAGCACATTTGTGTTGGTGTGGTACTAGGATGTGTGATTCCCCTCAAAGACTTAAGAAATGAGTTATTATGAACAACTACTTAAGAAACATAAATCAATAAAATTAACTATCTAGAGTACACATTGATAATAGCATTATAATAGATATTGTTCATTTATATATAAATCTATTGCATAAAAATTGTTATACATATTTCATAGAGATGAATTTTCAAAAGACATTGTTAATTAAGTGAGATACTAGGGTTTCAAGGAGATTTTAGAACTTACAGTATATGCATTTTCTCATCAGTGAGATGTTGTAGACAAAATTTTCTAAGACTTGAGATATCTTGTATAAGCATAGCCATGGACATTATTAGCAATTAACAGTTGGTGTGGTTAGGAGAGCATCCAGGGAGGAGGAATGCATGCCATGAGAGCTACCAAAATGAAGCACATAGAAGGCTTCAAAATGGGCTTCTCAGGAGAAAAAGCTCACATAAAATTGAATTATCATTATTTAGTCATTTTAGTTGTGATTTTACCCAATGACCAAATTGGTCATTTATTTAGTCATTTATATTTGTAGAACATGATCAGTTTTAGTCACGTGACTAAAAAAAGGTAGAACATGACTAGTTTTAGTCACGTGACTAAAATTTTTAATCACCTGGTCATTTATTTGCCAAATTCTACGTATCATCCCAAGAATGAATGATCATCTAGCCATCTCCAACTCCCCATTTCAAGCCTTGCTATAATATGGTTCTACCACCAAGGATGCTATTCCATATCCTAGATTCACTAGGGAGCCCCTACATACTAAGGTAGCAGTAGAACCTTTCCATATTTAGGTATTTTGTAGACATGATATCACACCAAGTAGCTTCATGATTGCACTAGTTGTCTTCATGCCTTATTTGTTGATCCTAGGTGCCCCTGCACCACCTTACTAGCCTAGTTTTTCCAATGGGTGATCCATGTATTCACCCATTGCCTCACCAACCTTTGAGATCTTCTCCTCTATCCCTGTCATCATAAATCCTTGTGACCTTTCTCCTCTAGGAACACACATCTCTATCTGCATCATTGTCCTATCATCGTCACATTCTGATCACTCTTTGTTTATCTTCATAGACCTCTCTACTTGTTGTCTTGGTTCTTCACATGAACCATTCACATCTTCTAGTTGATCCTCTAGGATCTTCATCTGATCCACATCTCTTTGTGCCCCTTCATAGGCTGACTCCTCCACAATGCATTCTTCTACCTTGCTATCCACCTTGTTCTCTTCTTGTCCCCTTTGTCTTCTTCTTCCCAAAAGAATCTTCCCGCTCTGATAGGAAAACCTTCTACACTGTCATGCGAAACTTCTACATTGTCATGCAAACCAACCAATAAGTGAACAGATCATGAAGATCATATGGTGAAAATTTCACAAAATTTGTTATGTTTTCTTTTTTTGAAATTTGGTCAATGGTACATTTTCTATGTAAGAGTCCTTGAGTGATTTGAATATTTCGTGGTCTAGTGAGCATGATTTGTGTGTATTTGTAAATCTTGTATAATCTTGTAATATTTTATTATTTTTTATTATATATAAGATACTACTAATGCTTGCATGTTTATATTTTGTATATTTATAGCCTGAATAACTACTTGTGAAGAAAGTTCACACTTGGCAATATGAACCCAAAATAAAATAACGAGACAATTCTGTAATTGTCCTTGCAAAAAGTGTAAGGGCTTAAAGAATCAAAGAATTCTAATCACAACAGCCCAGAATCATTGTAGGAAACATGGTCACATTGAAGGGGTCACTATTTTCATTGATTGGTGAATGTGAATTTCCAACCGAAGGAACACAGAGGTGTGAATATCCAAGCTGAGGATAGTGCGCCCATCAAAGAAGATAATCCTATGACAGAGAACACAATTGAAGATGATGGTATTGGCATAGCTGATAATGTGCTAGAGGACATGATTGAAGAAGATGGTATTAGCGTAGCTGATCAAGATAATCATGATGATGTTACTAGCGCATTTGATAATGATGATGGAGATGGTCTTGATATACCTATACTTGAGAAGGCATACGAGCCCTATACCAAGGCTCCCAAACAACTCTTCCCTTTGCTATAGTTTTGTTGGTGAACTTGAAGGTTATGAATGGTTTATCCAATGTAGCAATGTCACGTATGCTAAGGTATGCCATTTTTTTCAACTTCAATGTTAGCATACCATTACTATTCATTATATTAACAATTCATATTTGTTGTTTTACATTGATAGGTGAGTTTTTGTTACCACCATCAAACATTCTACCTCGTTCGTATCAAAAATTATCTACCATTATAAATCAAATTGGAATGAAGTATCACATAATACATGCATGTCCCAATGATCACATTCTATATCATAAACAACATGAATTTGCAATAGAATGCCCTGATTTCCATATTAGTAGATATCGGTCAAATCAAATAAAAAAAAAGGTGTCTCACAAGGTTCTTCAATACATTCTCATTATTCCACATCTTCGACGATTATTCAAGTGCACTAGCTTGACACAATTTATGGATTACCATGCATGCAATAGAAGTCAAGATAACATTATGTGAATGCCTGTGGATGGTTCTGTATTTAAAGACATAGAAACAACATGACCACACTTTAAAAAAGAACCTCATAATCTCAAGCTTTCATTGGCAACAAACGGTGTCAATCTATTTGGAGATATGAGATATGTTTACTCAGTGTGTCCTATTTTTGTTATTAGCAATAACATTCCTCCTTGGATGTCCATAAAGAGAGAGTGCATAATGTTGTCAATGATTGTACTAGGTAATTTTTCATTTAGTAGTTATGTAAATTAATTTATAAATACCGCATCAAGATGGTCAGAATAATTATGTAATATTTTTATTCATTCAACTAGGTAAGTACCAAGTTAAAGATATGAATGTGTATATTGAGTCCCTTATTGACGATTTGTTGATTTTATGGAATGGGGTCACTATGTATGACATCTCTAGACCAATAGGACAAAGACAATTTCAATTCCATGCAATGCTTGTATGGACAATACATGATGCCCCTAGGCTAACTCATTTTTGTAGTATGTTATATATTGTTAAGGTCATGTATTTTTGGTATGTTATAGTGCTTACACATTATTATTGTATGTTTAAGTTGCGCATGATAATTGTACATGATCTAATTGTATGGTATCTTTTAGGTATTTAGACAAAGGGTAAATTTGCATGTCCAGATTGTGGTCTGAAGATGAAATCTCGTCATTCAAGAAGTTTATAAAAGCAGGTGTTCGATGAGTTTAGGCACTTTCTCCACAATAATCATAAGTATTGAATTAAAAAATAAAATCTTTTTAATAGGAAAGAAGAGACAACATCAAGACCATAAAGAATGACACCTCATCTATTGAAGTTGAAATACAATAGACTAAATCATTGAGGTAATGTCATTCCATCTGATGATTTTTATTTGAAATTTATATTTTGATATTGTCTTTTATTTTCTAATGATGTAATTGATGCTCGTGAAGGTCGTCAAGGCATCAATGACCAACTTCCTAAAGGAATAAAAAGTTATCCTAGTCAATTTAGTAGGTTTTTATACTACAAAGATCTCCCAATCGTTCATTTGTTTGATGCTATACATATTGGAAAGAATGTAACAAGGACACTAGGAAAAATATTGGATGGAAGGCATGACAAAAAAAAAAATTGCCAAAATTTGTAATGACATTCATGAATCCACTCATGCATTGAAAAATTTCATTGAATCGAATAGAAATGGAGAAAACATAAATACGAGTGCCCTTCCTTGGTTATTAATTGAGCAACAAAGTGATGCATTAAAAGAAGTCATAAAAAAAAACAAAATTTCCAATAGGATTTTCTGCAAATATAAGAAGTCTTGTATCAAAGAAAGGTGATTTTGGGCCAGGGTTGAAAACACATGATTGACATACCTTCATCAAGGTAAGTCATGTTCTTTATTTACAGTATATTTGTAAAATTACATCTACTTTTTATTTTATTATTTTACAATATATTGAAAAGATCATTTTTTAATTATTGCAGTACGTCCTACCTCTATCCCTCCCACACCAGTTTGACAACAATGTTAAACAAGTTATATATGATTTTAGAGAATACATGACCATAAAGCTATGTACTACCATGACCGTAAATTTCACATAAAAAGTTAGATGACATGAAGAAAATTTGTGATTCTGGGATAAGTGCAATCTTCATGGTCACTAATATTTCAACTAGAAATAACATACATCCTCAACAATCTAAAAATTGATACTATAACATTTTGGATGATATACTTGAGTGCGACTTTAATTCATTCAAATTAGTTCTATTTGTCATCAAATGGTATAGGCTACGATTGAATCAAAATGATCCTGATAGGACTGTTATTGAACATGATGGTGGATTTATAATGATTAATACAAGGTCATTTGAGCCAGTTGAAGATGAACCCTATGTTCTTCTAAGCCAATGTGAGCCAGTATTTTACTTTGGCACTCCACATAAACCGGGTTGGTCATTTGTTGTTAGACATGATCCAAGAGAAAGCTGGTAAAGTATGATGTGATGGAAGAAGAAGATACTAAAAAATCAAAAGATGAAGTAAATGATGATCACATATGACTGTTACACGATGATGAAGAAGAAGAAGAAAATGATGATGATTCTGGTGATGCTGACAATGATGATTCTAGTGATGTTGACAATGATGGTGATGATGGTGATGATCATGAGCATGGTGTTGATCAAGGCGATGATGGTCATGATGATGATGGTCATGATAATGGTGATGAAGATGATGATGATGCTGATGAAGGTGGTGGTGTTGGTCATGATGATGATGAAAATGATGACAATTAACAAGGTGACAAGTACGATGATGGTGATGATGATGATGACATGGATGAGGAAGATGATCAATAACATGATCAATGAAATGTATGTCAAGGTATGATCAATGTCACATATGAGGTATTGATTTATTCATAGAAATTTGTTTGACTTGTATGTTTGTATAATTAAGTTATTATGTGTTGAACTCTAATGTCACGAAGTATATTTTGCATCATGTAAATTTTGCCTTCTATGTAATTTGTAGCTTACAAATCATGTAATTTTTGACTAACTTAAGATAAATGATTTACATATACAGGAAATTTAACGCTTTTGACATGGATCGACAAGTATAATTTATTATTTGGTTTCCTTCTCTTTAGTCAGAAAAATATATAGATCCTACTATGTCTCTGATTTGATGGATTGCAGGAATCACCAAATAGGTATTTGTCTGATCTTTTTTCCTCAAGTGAGGAAAATGCGGGAATAGAAGACAAAAGTGAGACATCTAGTAGGTCTAAAACAGGGTCAAAAGATTAGAAGAAAATTTAATAAGCGAATGCAATTTTTCCTTGCTGATGGGGGGTCATGTTCTTATGATAATGAGACCAAAGGTGACAAGAAGGTTCCCTTAAGGTACACACATCTTCAGAAAGAATTGGTACCCAAGGAACTACCTCTAGTTAACACTGATTTTTCTATTAACAAAAGGATATATCGCATAGCTCCATCTTCATTACATGGTTTGGACTTATTTTCCATGGATGACATAAAGGTCACTTATAATCAATTTGTTGAATTAATGGAGTATGTAGGACTTTGTTACAATTACAATAATTGGATGTGGATTATGCAATATAAAAATAGTATGCATAGGTATGCATTGTCAGCAAATTATATACAATGCAAAGTAAATGACCAAACTAAAAGGATTGCTATGTATATTGATGGAAGGCCAAAAGCAATAGGGAATATTGTAGGTTTTATAAATAGTTCTTGACTTGTGTCAACTAATAAGCGACCGAATTGTATATTCGACGCATGCGAGGGAAATTGTGTATTTGTATGTGTGATAAAATCAATAAGTGCAGGGGAAGAGCTTCTGATAGATTACAATTTAAATTGTGTAGATACAAAAAAATTCCTTATCATGGGACTGGTAAGTATAACATTTAAACCAATTGCCTCCAATTAATATTGACTCCAATGTACACTCTACTATTTTATTAATAATTTTTTTTGATCAGTTTATTAGTTTCATTTTGTTGTTGATTGCTAAGAATTACTAATCTTTGCAGGGGAAGAGCTTCTGATAGATTACAATTTAAATCATGTAGATACAAAAAAATTCCCTATCATGGGACTGGCAAGTATAACATTTAAACCAATTGCCTCCAATTAATATTAGCTCCAATGTACAATCTACTATTTTATTGATAATTTTTTTGGGTAAGTTTATTACTTTCATTTCATTGTTGATTGCTAAGAATTACTAATCTTTGTCACAAGGTAACATGGATCCACCTCAAGATATAGGCAGGGATGCTCCTCATAGTATAGCTTCTTCATTAAAGGTAAACCTTAATTAGTGTAATTCTACAAATTATATAGAAACAAATGTCATATTATTATGTTCTTTTCTTTATGGATTTGGAGTTATTTTGATAGAATTTTACTGATATTGATGTCACAACTTGATACTTATTGATAGGGAAAAGAAAAATGACAGTAGATCAATTGCGATCTAAAATCCAGGCGGCATTTATAGATGACATCACATGTAGTGCTAACCGTGTATTCATGGCTACTCAAATTATAACTAAATATAGTAAAGAAATTCTTAACCTTCTCATGGAACCAAACAAAACTGAGGAGACAAAGACACTCAAAGATGAATTGATACATAGAGTCAATTGTATGAATGTAAGTAGTAATTAATCTTTAGCAATAATTAAAGTTCAATAGATGTTTATATTTTATACTATCTTATGGATCATGATCCAAAAAATGATGTCTTCTTCTTACAGGATTTTTTGACACCTGTGAAACGTGGTCAATATGGTGAGGGTTGTAGTGTCACACAGTCTTCAAGTAAATAATCCTTAAACCTTTAACCATTCATTTAACCTTTCTATGTATTATTGACTCAACTTATGTTTGGGATGATTCTAGTACCCCATTTAATCTTTATCCATTACAAATTTATTTTCTAACAATGTATTCTTTAGCTCATGATGAAGTGTAGACACCTCCTTTGATCAACAATCCGATATCCGTGGCTACATTGTCTGCAACAAGGAGCTTGCAGACATCTTCCTCTGTACCAACTACAACTAGTAAAACCTTGTTTTTCTATATTTTGTTATGTGCTAATCAACCATTTCCTGGATCAGCCCATGTTACTAGTACTAGTTCGTTTGCAGGGACATTGTTGTTGAACAAGAAAAATATGTTTTCGTTAAAAGTACCAAAGCTTCCAGGTGCTTGAAAATTGTTATTATTTACAGTGTGATTGTAGTTTAATTATACATAGCTCATTTTGGACTGATAATCACATGATGTTTTTGTAGGAAATGATTTTTTTTATGATCATCTTTTTGAAATGAGATTGAAGCTATTTGGGCCCACCATATGTAAAAGGTATGTAGCTTGATAATATTAGTATAATATTTTTCTTATCTTCCATTTATTGTACTATATTAAAGTTATGATATCCAACAATTTTGTTTTTTTCAAAAAAGGTGGAAGTAATAGGATGCTGACTTAAAAAATTAGCTGGTGACCCCACAATAGTGGGTTACACTTTTTTAGACATGCTGATTTTAGCTGAAATGACACATTTTTAATAAAATATGATTATTTAAGCCTTGAGAGGTTCAATTTGAAGGAATTAATTGGAAATGGTTAGCTCAAAGCCTCTTAGATAAAAAAAATCATTGATATAACATATATACTCCTCATTCATACCTACAATGGAGTCTCCTTCACACCTATTAAAATGCTGATAAAAAATCACTTCAACTTTATCTTTTGGCCGATCAAATGAATCCATTCGAAAAACTTATCTATGTAGTAAGGTACTACTGAAAAAACTCTTTCCAATTATTATAATATTAATATATATTAAGTTTATTATGACTTTGTATTTTTAGTTTTACTAAACATAGATATTTCACCATATCTCCACCTCTATGTTTGATGCTTATGGAAAAATAGTAAATGAGAGAAAATTTTTTCTAAAAAATATCTATTCCCTAGGTATTGAAGTTATCTTTCTATCAAAAAAAATAAAAATAAAATTGGACAAATACACAAAAAGTTATAAGCTATGTAGTCAAGGTATGTCAAAATTACGGCTTAGTCAACTTCAAATGTTAATAAAATATGAAATAATCATGATAATTTCATAAAACCAATTGCATGCCCTCTATATGGATGTTAAAAAACTAAATTTGAAAGAATCACATTGATATCTATTTTAGAAAAAAAATTATGCTCTACGAAAACAATGTAACTCTTTGAAAATGACGTTTTTAGCAACATACCAATTTTTGTAGGAGAAAGAAAAAATCAATCAAATAAATTAAAAAATAAAAATAAAAAATATATTTAGAATCTAGATAGAAAATCCTAAAATACTCTAATTTACTTCATCTTCTAATTCTTAACGATTTAACAACAATATGCATTCGAATCTAAAAGTTTTATTCAAAATTTAGAGTATAGTGTCCGTTCAGGCAAAAAAGTGTAACCCACTATTGTGGGTTCACCCTAGCTCATTAAATCTTTAGAGGACCTCTTTGGAAATAAAACTTTTGACAGTGTCACGATTCTTAAAAATGCATCCAAACATATAAATACTATGAGGGAACAATATAGAAGGGCTCTAAAGGATAACCCAAAGTAAGAGCGTCCTCCTATGATTCCACTAATGGAGTGGAATGAAATAATGGAAGATGCAAGAGAGAAAAGGCTAAAGGGTAGTGGAATTCAACCAGAAGATGGAAAAAGAAGGTATGTTGTGATAGTATTAAGTAGAATGTAATCATGTACTAATTAGTGATCTTTGTAAATATATAATCTGCACACCTATGCTAAGATCCAAAATCCATAATGAAGAATCTATTGCACCAGATGAGACACAGGTAAATTGGTCAAATGAAAAGTAAATCAAATTGAATAGTTAATTTCGAACATAAATTGACTATTTCATGATAAAAATATGCATGACATTTCACTACAGCCTTGAAATCCTATCAGAGAACCTAGGCATGACAAAGGCCATGATGTGCATCATAGTGGTGGAGGTATTAATTTTCTATTGGAAATCAATTACGTAATTATTAAAAGAATTTAACATCTTTAATTACAATTGGCCATGTAACCTTTTTTTGAATATTTTAGAGCATGTTGAGCATGTTGAGGTGGTGGTAGATCAAAATGTTATTGTACATGATGTGGCATTGTCAGGTAAATAAAAATGCATGTTATGTTCTACTGGTTAATGAAATACATGTAACAATAAAAAAAAGTATGTGAATTTAACTCATTTACTTGTTATTGCAACAAACCCCCCTTTAGTGCAACAACCTCGTGCTCCTCAAGACATGAGGAAGCATCATAATTTGAGATCACAACCACAAGAGGAGGAAGATATCGATGCTCCTCTCATCCTTTACCTGAAGAAATCTAAGAAAAACCCAAAAAAGAAATGATTTCTTAAAAATGCTCTTTGATAAAACTTGTTTAATTAACTTTCTTGGATAATTAAAGAACGTTGTTTTAAGTAATTATCTATGAATGTTGCATATTAATATTGAATTATATGTCATGTTAATGAATATTGTTATGTGTTAATCAATTATTGATTAGTGTTGTGTATTAATGAATGTTATATCATATTAATGAATGTTGTGATTGTGTTGATTGAATGTTATAGTTCAAAAATGGATGAATGAAGTGTGTAATTAGATGTTAATGGGGAATTTAGATTGATGTTAGGGGGAGGGGGGGTGAGGCCAGATGAGCTTCCACCTTCACGTGGTTGGCCTTGTTAAGTAGAGAATATAGAAGTATTCTCAAAACCAAGTGAAGCTCAAACTAACATAAGTAGAGAATATTAAAGTATTCTCAAAATCAATTTCATTCATTCTAGGTCTTTGCTCATAAGTGCATTTTGAATGTGTCACTGTCAGGAAACTATCAAATAACAAACTACAAGGGCCAATAGTCAACTTGTCTAGCATGATTCGGCTTTATTTTGTGTAAGTATTCTCTTATTGAATGTGTCAACCTCTCCTGGCCTAATCTAGATTATTTCATTGATTTGTGTTTTTGAGTAGGTGAAGTGTTAAATTAGTTCCTATCTTCTATTCTTCATTCATAACTATCATCTTTAGGCAAGCACATCATTATATCATCAATGTTATGTACTTTTAACCAATGCAGATAAACTCACTGTGACAAGTATGGCATAACATGTGTTCTTGACTTGGATTAGTAAAGGCATGTTGTCACTATCATTTGGAACTATAATGTGTCACATCACTTGCCAAATGGAGCCTTCAAAGAATAAAAGATGTCATGTTTTATCATATACTATCATTGTGCTCACTGTCCTCTTGTTACTTGTCTCTAAGTTTGTCTTTCATATTCCTTCACCTTCTAGACTCATACATTTCAAGTTGTTGCAGTTCACTGTCTTCTTAATTTCTTTGGAATTGTTTTAAGAAAAGTTTCTCTACATTTATTCATAGCAGCTCTTAATTGGTTATATTTGGAAGCCAACTGTCTCCCTCCAGTTTACACAGTAAGGATGCAATGTCGCTGGTCCTTTTCCCACCATTGTGAAAACAAACCTCCTTAGGGATATAAATGCAGGACTGTCTGCCAACACATTCTTGCAAAGAGTTTTCAGAGCTACAAATATTCAGGTACATGATTTGTTTTGGTTTGCATTACTTTAGAAACAACTGGTGTAATAGGTTTCATAATTTTTTGGTGTAGAGTCTTGCTGCAAGTTATCCATTGATTTTGCTTAATGTATTGAATAGATTGAAACAACAATTGTAATGAGATTGGTTTTGGCTCATCTCATTCAAAAAAAAAAATGCTACAATTCTTAAAGACACTTGAGGTAAGTCACTTCTCATGATTTTAGTGAATTTTTTATTTTTATTTTATTTTTACGTTGTTCTCTTCTATCTATGAGATTTTCAGATCTTAATTGAATGTTCTTTTAGAGTTTGAAAATTACAAGGCTTGAAATCATATGGTTTGAGATGCTATTGTTTGAAATTCTATGATTTGATTTTTGTAATTTTTAAATGCTTTGGGTGTTCAAAACTTGGGCACATCCACATTATGACTACCCCTCTCTGGTTCATTCTGTTAGTCATCTGTGTAAATCTTGCAATATCCTCTCCAATAAAATTCACCATTTTCCTCCAACATTTCCTTCTTTTAGAATTATTTATTTGGAGGAAAAAACATGTCTCTTGAAATAAGAAAGGAAGGAGTTTTCAATCTAAGTATTCTTGGGTATTGAAGATATACACGAGTATGAATTTTTGAAAAATATTATCCAACATTATGTCATGCCCTTAATGGACCTTGGAACTTGTAAGCTTGGGTTGGATCGCTCTGCAATGAGTTTGGCCCTATAACGGTTTGAAGCTTTTGAGAACTCAATTTGGTAGTAGATGCATTCTTTAATATTTCTCTAGAAAATCACAAATCTACTACACCCTTCTATATATTTTTCAAGTCGCTCTATGAGATGGCTATTTTCAAACCCGTAAGCATAGTTTCTAGGAAACTCCATCATAGGAATACAGACCATATACACATGAATAGCTTCTTATATAGGACTCAACAAATCTGTTACATGCTCAGTTATCTGCTACATTGGACTAGGGACTTCTGTTAATAATTTAAAAGTTTCTTGGAAGTTATAAAAAGAGTAGTCAACAACCTGGTTTAATACTTTGATAAGATACTTAAAAACTAATTAAGGATGTCATGAGTAAATGATATTCCAAGGTTAAAACAAAATGATACAATCTAGAAAAAGAGTGAAAGTGGATGATTGAAATATGGATTCATATGCTGATAAGAGTCTAGTATGATTGTTGTCTCAAATGAACTGAATATTGATAGATCCCAATATGATTGTTGTGTCAAATGAATTGAAGTTGGATGATGAGGAACCAAATATTATTAGAATTTAGATTAGAGAGCCAATGGTAGTTCCTAATTCAAATGAAGAGTTGGTCAAAATATCAACTTAATCTATCATTGGACAAGAGATTGGACAAGTTTGGCTATTAGTTTAACTCTTCATTGTTACTTGGATGCAAAATGACAATAAATTCTTTAAGTCAAATAAAGTTTTGAATATCGACCTATTTCATAATAACCATGTGTCAATTTCACAATAATCATGTCAATTTCACAATAATCATGCCAAATTCAGCTGTTGAAACCATTTGTCAGTTTTACAATAATCATACCAAATTCAACTTCTAGACACCTTAAGAAAACCCAAAACCCAAAACTATCGGCTCGTGGTTGCATGCAAATCCAAATTCGACATTTGAAACCATCAAACTGTTTCTCTCTATTTCTTCCAATCTACCCCCACACCATCCTCCAAGTTTGGACCCTGAGTTGCATATGTATCTTCCCTAGTGGAAGCTGGACATCCGTTCACAACACAGAGGCACCCGTAAGTATCCAATCGTGTCTGTTTGCCCATTTTCTCAATGTTATTATCATTAATTAATAGACATTGGCTATTAAGAGATTATAATTTATTATAATGTTATTCTAATATTATATTATTGATCAAATATAAATATATATTTATTTAGGTATTTATTATTTCAATTTATAATTTATTTATTTAGTTATTTATATTTTAGTATTATTTATCATTAAATTTTAATTTCAAGAATAGGACATCACACAAAATACACAATGATATATATATTAATGCAAAGTTACACCTGAAGATAAATATCTAGACTAATCATCGACTAGGATGTTGTTGGTGATTACTTTGGATATTTATCTTCATTTGTTTTTTTTGACATTCCATATTTGGTCAAAATTTTGACTAACCCTAGTTGAAAATATGCCCAATTATGGTCTAAAAATTGACCATTCTGTGTCGAAATGTAGTGTCATGAGTTTGGCATCCTGGTCAAATGGTCCAAATATTTTGACCAACCTTTGTCAAAATTTTGACTAAATTTGGTCAGAATTTAGCATCGTGGTTTTGGCATCCTACTCAGAAGGGCCAAATATTTTGACCAACATTGGTCTAAATTTTGACTCATTTTGGACAAAATTAAGCATCATAGTTTTAGCATCCTAGTTGGCAGGTCAAACATTGTGACTGACGTAGTCTAATGATTGACAAATAAATTTCCCATTTGTAAAATTCAGTTTCAACCAAGATTGGCGTAGAACATTTTTTGGTAACACCACTATGTCAAAAATACAACTAGGAAAATAGAGACAAGATTCTTTGTCAATCATTTGACCAATCTTGGTAGAAAGTTTGACCTATTTTACATCTAAAATAGGTGCCAATTTTACTAGTGTGAGACGAAGGGAGAGGGAGAGAGAGAAGGAGGGAGAGAGGGAGGGAGTGGGAGAGAGGGGAAGGAGGGATCGGGAGGGGAGGGGGAGGGGAGGCATGGAGTGAGAGAGAGGAAAAGGAGGGAGAGAGGGAGAGGGGGAGGGGGAGGCGGAGGGAGAGTGAGAGGGAGGGAGAGGGAGGGGAAGATGGATGGAGGAGGGAGGAGGAGGGAGAGTGAGAGAGGGATGGGAAGGGAGGGAGAGTGAGAGGGAGGGAGGTGAAGGAGGGAGAGAGAGAAATGGAGGGAGAGGGAGAGAAGGGAGGAGAAGGAGGGAGCAGAGGGAGGAGAATGAGGTAGAGAGGGAGAGGGAGTGGGAGATGGAGTAGGAGGGAGAGAGGGAGAGGGAGAGGGAGAGTGAGACAAAGAGGAAGAGGGAGGGAGGAGGGAGGTGGAGGGGGCATGAGGGGGAGGGGAGAGGGAGGGAGAGGGAGAGGGAGAGGGAGGGAGGAGGGAGGGAGGAGGGAGAGAGGGAGAGAGGGAGAGGGAGAGGGAGAGGTAGAGGGGGAGGGGGAGGGAGGGAAAGTGGGAGAGAGGTATAGGGAGAGGGAGAGACGGAAGGGGAGAGATAAAAAGGGGGAGGGAGAGAGAGGGAGAGTGGGAGGGAAGAAGGGAGAGAGAGAGAGAGGGAGGGAGGGAGGAGAGGGAGGGAGAGAGGGAGGGAGGGGGAGGGAGGAGAAGGAAGAAGGGAGTAGGGGGGAGAGGGAGCATGAGGGAGGAGAAGGGAGAGAGGGAGAGGGAGTGGGAGGGAGAGAGGGAGAGGAAGCATGAGGGAGGAGAAGGAGGGATGGAGGAAGAGGGAGTTGGAGGGAGAGGGATAGGGAGGGGGAGGGAGAGGGAGGGATGGAAGGAGGGGGAGTGGTGTAGGAGCACCTAATCCTAGAGGTCACTATGAGATGTCTAAGGTTTTTGAGTCATTTAAAGAAAATTATATAATGTATTGATTAATTTTGAATCCATTTGTAAAGGTGTTGACAAGAAATGTAAACATGTGCACAATATTGCTCGAGTTGTCAAATAGGTCATGTTTAGGTCTACATGGTCAAATTGGTGTAAAAGACCCATGGAAGGGTAAAATAATTATAAAAAGTCTTAAATATTCCATTTGGATATGTATAGAGAGGTTTGACAAAGTTTTGAAGTCATTTTCTCAAAAATATAAAAGTTGCATAAAAAGTTGTAAAATGCAACATTGAGAAAGTTGCTAACATTACAAAAATGATGTAAAAAGGTAGATGGTTGGTCTTGGGGGTAGTTAGGAAGGTTTTTAACTATCAAATGGATATAAATACCATTGTATGGTTGAACCAAATCAGATTTTTGGAGGAGGAAATAATTTGATACATTTTTGGTGCATTCTTTTGTTGTTATTTTGATTGGTTTTTCAATTTTAGTGTTGGTTTCAAGCCTTGTATGGCCATGTATGGCCTAGAAACCCTATAATATAGTAATGGTTGGATAGAATGATAAATCCTCTTTCTCATGCTTTTGGTTTGGTTCAATGTTATAAATAATTGAATAAGTTATGCACATTTTGGTGGAAGTTGTTGTTTGTAGATTCAAGATTCCCTGAATAAAGTCATGTTGCAGCATTTGGGATGGACACATCTTAGAGAATCAAGACCTCTAAAAATATTAATTGGAAAGATATGTGAATTATCATTCATTCCATTTTGGTTTGAGGCATTTTTATGCAGATTTGTGAAAGTTATGTGCATTTTAGTGGAAACTAGTTTTTAAAGATCTCCATTGGAGTTGCAGGCAGTGATTTATGCTTGAAAAATTATTTATGATTGGAAAAAATAAATGTCTTACATATTTTGAAACTAGATTCATATATTCTTCAGATGGAATTGTTTTTGTTTCATTTGGTTATGTTTTGAGAAAGATATTTGATGCCCTAGCAGACAGGGCTTGTGAATATTCTAAGAATGCATCTAGAAGGGGCAGTCTAAAATAGTTATTAGTTGAGGGATCAAATAGAATCATAAGACCTTATAATTTTGGGAAATGATATTTCTTGATGTTGGCTAAAAACTTTATTCTTTCCAAAAAATTTGATATTGTGATTTGATGGGACAAATCAATCAATCTTTAAAGACTGTCTTGAAGACAACAATGTTATCAAATCAAGAGAAAGGTTGATGTTTTTGTGATAAAATATGTTGTGGTTTACCTCATGAGATGCCTCTATATAATGAAATTATTGAATGAATGTTGAAAGGATCATAAAGGATCCTATTGATTATTGGGTTTGTAAGATGTTCTGCATTAGGGAGGGAGGGAGGGAGAAGGAGAGGGAGAGAGGGAGGGAGTGGGAGGGAGGAGAAGGAGGGAGTAGGAGCGAGAGTGAGAGAGGGAGGAAAAGAAGGGAGAGGGAGAGGGGAAGGGGGAGGGAGAGGGAGAGTGAGAGGGATGGAGCAGGAGGGAGGATGGAGAGAGGGGGAGGGGGGGAGGAAGAGGGGGAGGGAAGGAGAGTGAGAGGGAGGGAGTAGGAGAGAGGGAGGAGGGGGAGAGGGAGGGGCAGGGAGTGAGATGGAGGCAGAGGAGGTGAGAGGGAGGGAAAGGGGGAGACAGGGAGAGAGAGGGGGGAGAGAGGGAAAGGGGGAGAGAGGGAGAGAGGGGGAGAGTGGGAGAGGGATATGATTCCCTTTGATTCTATTAAGAAATATGACCAACTTAGTAACCTCTAGTTTGAAATGGTTGATGGTGAGAGGTTTAGGAAGCCTAGACCCTCCCTTTTGTGCCTTGAGCAACAAATGTTGAGAAATCTCATTCCTATACACTTCTATTTTAGTAGAAAAAATAGACCGAGAAGAAGGAATGGTACATCCCTCATATGGATCCTTCTTGGGAGTACCCATTGAAGTTAAAATGACATCTCTATTTATGTAAACTAAAGGGATTTCATGTATCTTTTTGATGCATTTTTCTTCTAGGTTGTACCTTCTAGTGTATTCTACTACTAGATCTAGGCATGGAGTCACTATGGGAAAAGCACCATCTTCTATCAATCCACCATGAATTACCTCCTCTATCATAGAACCTGGAATAGGATTTTTAACTTTGCTCCTAATTTCATCTAGTGCTCCCAACCGTATTAACATATCATCACAATTAGGTAGAGAACTTATTAAAGGAGAAGTACCTCCAAAATTTGGAAGCTGAGGTTTCATGAAAACCTAACACAAATGAAGATGAATAGAGAAACACAAAAGCTTTGAAGGGTATTTTAAACTTCACAATACAAACAACTTCAATTTGAAATAAGAGCACCAAGAAGAAATGACTAACCTGTTATTTCACGCGGTGCATTAAGCTTTGAGAGGAAAAAGATACCTCAGATCCTCTGTTATCCTTACCTTCACCAAGAGAAACTTTTTGCCATGAAAATGGATAGAATAACTAAGTATCACCCATTTATTTACCAATTCATCACAACATTGCAAGAGATTTGTAATTAATGATGAAGTGATGGCCCAAAGATTAAGTTAATGATGACAAGAGGTTTGATTGATTATCACATTAACTGTTGTACCTTCCCATGAGTGAAATGACATTTAAATGTCACTTATCTTAAT
Organism: Chamaecyparis obtusa; assembly: GCA_027943335.1. Lineage (NCBI taxonomy): Eukaryota > Viridiplantae > Streptophyta > Pinopsida > Cupressales > Cupressaceae > Chamaecyparis > Chamaecyparis obtusa. Next base: position 370,548 of record BSBK01010678.1, read on the forward strand.
GATTATATTTGCACCATGCGTGGATGCCATATTCCTTGCCAACTATCATTTACATCACATCACCGCTCCCTATTTCTCCTCTTATTTTGAGAGTATTCATTGAACTTTGAACTATGAACTAAGTGTTGGAGATTTTCCAATAGGCCAGTACTGACTGTATGTTTGTCATTGATGACAACATATGGAAAGTAGCATGCATGGAAGTCTTATGAAGTAAGCTTTTAGTATATGTTGCATGGACATGATATCAACATGATATCATTGGCACAAAGGTTAACTGTTAGTACAGATAGTTATATAGCAGCTTGTGTTAGCAGAGTTCCTGATAGAGTAACATGTAGTGTTCTATGTATGGTTGTTTGTACAGTTATCATGGAGCCTTTCATGCTTGGATATATGTTAAAGACATGTTAGTGATGTTTTAATTATGGACGCATAGTCTGACATTTAGTAGAAGTGTAGTTATGTAGTCGGTATTTGCCAGTAGCAGTTTCCAGTGTTTATTCAGAAGAGCCGACATAGATTTTATTGGTTCTTGAGTTGTGCCTATCTTTAGGGTATGCACCCTTGGATTTAAGCCTAGAGAAGAGTTATTGATGTTTGATTAAGAGTGCATGAAGTAATTCATCTCGAGGAGAAAGATTCAGTTGTTTTGGTAGAGCCGACAATGAGTAGCGTGCATCTACAATTATGTTATTAGATAGGTCCTAGAATGTGTTGCGTGTATAGTAGAGCTAACAAAATGTTTATATAAGTTTGTTATGGTTTCTTTAATATGATTTCAAGGTGGGTCCAATAGGTTGACTTGATTATATCATGAGGAAAGATATTTATAGGTAGTCATTTGTGATTGCTGAAGTGTGGCTCATGGTTGATAGCAAGAGCAAAGCAGAGTGTGCAAAGTGTGGAACCATCAGAAGAAGGTCTATGTGACCAAGAAGAGTACTTGTGCTATTCAGTGGAACTGATCCAGACAAGTAGGTCTAAGCGTAGTTCACCAAGATCTAGATATAGTGTGTATCTATTATTCAGAAGGTTGTAGCCTTCGCCCATTTGAGCAGTGAGCTCTTGGACATTGTGTCCCCTCCCCTAATAGGGACAATTGTAAAAGACTCCTAATAGGGTCTGACCCTTAACCAGGTCTACTATACTTAATATATTGTAAAGAAACTCCTAATAGGGTTAAGGATCTTCTAACAAGGATCATTATACATTAGTACAAAATATTAGTGGGTGTCAATTCCCACTAGGGTTTTTACCTACTTGGATTTCCCTGTAACCAAAATAGTGGTGTTGTGTTCATATGTTCTTTCATTGTGTTTATGTTTTATGTTTAAGTATACTTATGTGGATAAATAATTCAATCTTGTAGATAATGGATTTACCCCAACCCCCCCCTCTCAGTTATCTCTTGGGACTATTCCTAACAATTGGTATCAGAGCCAAGTGCCTTGAAGAGAAATTTTATTAACTTAAGGTTGATAAGATGGCATAATTTAGGAAAGAAAGTCCTAAGTTCGATGGAGAGAATTATCTTGATTGGAAGAACAAGATGGTGACTCATTTGCAGTGCATTACTTTTGAAGTTTTTGATGTAACTATCAAAGCAACCAAGATTCCTACCCTATAAGATCTTGGAAAGGATGATGCTATTGAAAGGCAAAAGGAATTGTTTCTTAGAATGCTATAACTAAAGAAGCCCTTATCAATGCCCTATTTGATAGTGAATTTTTAGAGATAAAGAAAGTAGATACCACCCATAAGAGATGGAAGCACCTAGAAGACATGTTTGAAGGTGACAAACAAGAAAAAGATGCATGCAAAAAAACATGGAAGAAAAGATATAATGCATTAGAGATGCTGCCCGAAGAAAACATCAGAGCTTATAATCAAAGGATCAATGAAGCAGTTGTTGGAATCAAGAACAATGGTGGAGAGATTTCAGAAGAAGACATCATGGACAAATTGATGACTACTCTCACTCCAGAATATGAAAACAAGATTAACATCCTTGATGAGACCATGCAACTTACATCTAATTTCAAGAGAGAGACCTTGATCAACAAAATCTTTGCTTTTGAGATTTCAAGATTGAAGACAGAACCAAAAAGTGAGACAACCTTCAAAGCAACAGTTCACGGTAAAAAATTTGCAAACACTTCTGGTAATTTTGATGATGATGATGAAGAGAAAACTTTAGATGAATTTATTGCTATGATTGCTAAAAGTTAAAAGAAAGGAAAAGGAAAATATGAAGGTCAGTTACCATTTAAGTGCTTCTCATGTAATAAGATCGGTCACTTTGCATATAAGTGTCCTACTAGAGCTAGAAAGTTCAAAAAGGATTACAAGCCTAAGTACTCTAAGGAATGTTACTTTGTTAGAGATGGAGTTTCAGTTGAAGAATCAGGTGAAGAAGAAATTTGATTCATTTCTATAACTGATCATAAATATGAGAAAGAGAAACAAGAACTAGCATTGATTTCCCAAGCATATATAAGGACAGGCTAGATTATAGATAGTGGTTGTTCACACCACATGACAGGTGATAAAGATAGAATTGTTCATCTGGACAAATAAGATGGTGGCATGGTTAGATTTGGAGACAACACTCCTAAACCCATAGTTGGTAGAGGAGCCATCACCTTGGATGGAAAGAATGGTATTGATGATGTTCTCTATGTTGATGGTTTGAAACATAACCTTCTCAATGTTGGACAATTACTTGGTAAAGGCTATCAGTTGGATTTCAAAGATGCAAAATGCATCATTAACAAAAAAGATGGTGTTATGATTGCATTAGGCTCAAAGACAAGAGGTAATGTTTTTCAACTCAATTCAAAAGCAAACTATTTTGTGCTAAAGTTGATGACAGTTGGTTGTGGCATAAAAGACTATGTCATATCAATTTTGATAATATAGTAAAGATAAGCAATGTTAACGCAGTAAGATATCTACCTAGCATAGAAAAGATAGTTGGTACTATATGTAGGGAATGTGTGATGGGAAAGCATGTGAAAAATTCATTCAGGAGCAAGCACAATTCAGTAGAGAACAAGTTGGATCTAATTTACATTGACCTATGTGGTCCAACCCAAACAAAATCATACTATGGTGAAAGGTATTTCATTTTGTTTGTAGATGATTATACTAGGATGATGTGAGTTGTGTTCTTGAAAGATAAGTCAAAAGCATTTGAGAAGTTCAAAATATTCAAAGCTAAGGTTGAGAATGAATCTAGACTAAAAATAAAATGTTTGAGATCAGATAGAGGAGGAGAATTCACCTCTGATAGATTCTATGAGTACTATGAAGAACATGGCATAAAGAGATAGTTAAGTGCACCTAGAACCCCTTAGTATAATGGAATTTCAGAGAGAATGAATAGGATCATCCTTGATACAGCGCGCATCATCATGATAGAAGGAAAAATTGCACACACCTATTGGAGAGATGCAGTCAATACAACAGTCTACACCATCAATAGAATTCAATTAAGGTCTGGCACTAAAAAAACACCATATGAGCTTTGGGTTGGTAATGTTCCCACAATAAAATACTTCATAGTCTTTGGAAGCAAGTGCTACATCAAGAGGGATGAAGCAGTAGGCAAGTTTGATGCAAGAAGCGATGAAGGTATTTTCCTTGGTTACTTTATTAAAAGTAAAGCTTATAGATGTTTCAATTTAAGATTGAAAAAGATCATTGAATGTGCTCATGTTAAGATTGATGAAAATTTCATGGTTCAAGAAAGATATCATGATTACTCACCCATGATTGAAGGACACAGACCCTCTTCTAGTGAGATAGTTATTGAAGAAATGTGTGACAACATTAGTGTGTTATTCAATGACCCTAAGACTAGTGAAGTAAAAACTCCAAAGGATGATGAGTCAGCATCACTTAAGGTTCCAAAGTTTACATCTAGAAACCATTCCAAGAAAGACATCATTGGAGATTAGAGCGCAAAAGTTCTAACAAGGTCACAAGAAAAGAACTCAGCTAACAATGAAGAGGTATGTTTACTATCTCAGATTGAACCCTTAAGTGTTGAAGATGCATGCAAGGATTTTGATTGGCATGATGCTATGAAAGAAGAACTAGATTAGATTGTCAAGAATGACACTTGGGAACTAGTTCCTAGACCTAGTAATAAGAATGTGACTAGAACAAAGTGGATATTTAGAAACAAGATGAATGAATATGGTACAATAGTGAGAAACAAAGAAAGATTAGTATGTAAAGGTTATGCACAAAGAGAAGGCATTGATTATTTAGATACATTTGCACCTGTTAGCAGATTAGAAGCTATTAAGTTGTTTCTAGCTTATGCTACAGTAAAAAAATTCAAAGTTTATTAGATAGATGTCAAGTCAGCATTCCTAAATGGAGATTTGAAAGAAGAAGTATACATTGAGTAGCCAGAAGGATTCACCTTATCAGACAAACCCGATATGGTATGCAGATTGAAGAAGGCCCTCTATGGACTTAAGCAAGCCCCTAGAGCTTTGTATGAAAGACTATATGGATACCTAACAAAGATTGGATTCAAGAAAGGACTAGTAGACTGTAATCTATTCATTAGAGAGACATTTGAAGTTTTACTACTTGTATCTATATTTGTTGATGACATTATCTTTGGAGGTAATGACAAACTTAGTGTTGACTTTGCTAAGGAGATGCAGAATGAATTTGAGATGAGTATGATTGGTCCTATAAAATACTTTTTGGGATTGAATGTGCATCAGACAAAGCAAGGTATTTTCATTGATCAGTCCAAGTATGTGAAAGAAATATTAAAGAAGTTCAAGATGGATGATTGCAAGCCAGTAGGGACTCCTATGATTACTAGATGCAAGCTTACAAAAGAAGATGATTCACCACCAGTAGATATAACTTTGTACAAGTCTATGATTGGAAAACTTATTTATCTTACTCAGACCAGACCTGATATCTCAAATGCAGTTGGGATAGTTGGAAAATTTGCTGCAAAGCCTAAACAAAGTCACCTCATGGTAGTAGAAATGATATTCAGATACTTACAAGGCATTATAGACTATGGTCTATGGTATCCTAATTCAAAGAATGTTGAGCTTCATGTGTACATTGATGCAGATTGGGCGGGATGTGTTGATGACAGAAAGAGTACATCAGGTGGAGCAGTGTTTCTAGGTGATAGACTTGTCACTTGGACAAGCAAGAAACAAAATTGTATTTCTTAATCAATAGCAGAAGTAGAATATGTTGCAATAGCCTTGAATAGTTCTATGATTGTTTGGATCAAAAAGATGATAAAGGATTTTGGAATTCAGATTGAATATCCTATTGTTATTCATTGTGATAACACTAGCACTATCAATATGTTGAAGAAACCTATGATGCATGCAAAGACAAAGGACATTGAGATCAAGTATCATTTCCTAAGAGAGAAAGTGGCAGAGAAGGAAGTCAAGTTAGACTATGTGAGTACTAAATATTAGTTGGCAGATAAATTCACAAAGCCCTTACCAAAGGATACTTTTGAGTATCTTAGGGAGAAGTTGGGAGTAATTCCCTTCCCTGATTTTGCTTAGAAGAAAAAGGAAGGGCATTAGTCCTCAGGGACTGGTGGAAGGTTGACTTCTCTACCTTAGGAGTAGTACTAGTGCTTAAATTGAATGGCACCCTTTTCCATTGATGTCAAAGGGGGAGTAATATAGAGTCATAAAAACAAAAGTAAAAAGGAGGAGTAATATACCAAGGGGGAGTAGTATTCAGTTATGACAACAATGCAATTGAGGAAATGGAGAATATTGTAATATATTGCAGTAGATGGAGGATTTATCTTTGGGGAAGTTTTTTAGAGGAAATGGAGAATGTTGTAAAAGAAATGTTCATTTGAGTTGGTGGTGGTTTTTCATTTCACATGTTGCCATCAATGCCAAAGGGGGAGATTGTTAGAAATTTACCAGCAGGCTAGTACTAACTATATGTTTGTCATTGATGACAACATATGGAAGGTATCATGCGTGGAAGTCTTATGAAGTAAGCTTTCAGTATATGTTGCATGGACATGATATCAACATGATATCATGGGCGCAAAGGTTAACTATTAGTACAAACAGTTATATAGCAGCTTGTTTTAGCAGAGTTCCTGACAGAGTAACATGCAGTGTTCTATGTATGGTTGTCCATACAATTATCATGGAGCCTTGCATAATTGGATATATGTTAAAGACATGTTAGTGATGTTTTAGTTATGGATGCATAGTTTGACATTTAGTAGAAGTGAAGTTATGCAGTCGCTATTTGCTAGTAGTATTTTCTAGTGTTTATTCAGAAGAGCCGACAAAGATTTTATTGGTTCTTCAATTGCGCCTATCTTTAGGGTATGCACCCTTAGAGTTAAGCCTGGAGAAGAGTTATTGATGTTCGGTTAAGAGCACATGAAGTAATTCAGCTTGAGGAGAAATATTCAGTTGTTTTGGTAGAGCCGACAGTGAGTAGCGTGCATCTACAATTATCTTATTAGACGGGTCCCAGAATGTGTTGCATGCATAGTAGAGCCGATAGAGTGTTTATATAAGTTTTTTATGGTTTCTCTAATATGATTTCAAGGTTGTTCCAATAGGCCAACTTGATTATATCATTTAGAGGAAAGATATTTATAGGTAGTCATTTGTGATTGTTGAAGTGTGGCTCATGGTTGATAGCAAGAGCAGAGCAGAGTGTGAAAAGTGTGGAACCATCAGAACAAGGTCTATGTGAGCAAGAAGAGTACTTGTGCTATTCATTGGAACTGATCCAAACAAGTAGGTCTAAGCGTAGCTCACCAAGATCCAGATATAGTGTGTATTTATGATTCAGAAGGTTGTAGCCTGTGCCCATTTGAGTAGTGAGCTCTCAGATAGTGCATCCCCTCCCCTAACAGGGACAATTGTAAAAGACTCCTAATAGGGTTTGACCCTTGACCTGGTCTACTATACTTAATATATTGTGAAACAACTCCTAATAGGGTTAAGTATCTTCTAACAAGGATCATTATACACTAGAACAAAATATTAGTGGTTGTCAATTCCCACCAGGGTTTTTACCTATTTGAGTTTTCCCGTAACCAAAATAGTGGTGTTGTGTTCATATGTTCTTTCATTGTGTTTATGCTTTATGTTTAAGTATACTTAATTGGATAAAGAATTGAATCTTGTAGATAACTAATTAACCCCCCCCCCCCCCCCCCTCAATTATCTCTTGGGACTATTCCTAACACTAAGAAAGTTCAAAGTTTGAGTTCAATCAAGAACAAGACATGACTACCCTTTGATATGTTTAAGAAAGAAAAACTAGCAGCCAAAAAGAAAAATTAGTGATCATTAAAACCTTTTACAAATTGTCAAAATCAGTTGAACCTTGAACTTTGAACTAAGAAAGTTCAAGGTTCAAAGTTCAATGATAGGACGCGTTTAACAAAAACATGTCGCTTAGTTCATAATAAAGAAAAAATAAAAAAGAACATATCGTGAGGTATTATTGAACGTTGAATCTTGAACTAAGGATAGTTCAAGGTTCAAGCTCAACCAACAAGAGGTGTCTACAAAGAGGCTGAAAATGAACATTGGTAAAAATGCATTCCAAAAAGGATTATGGGGTGATCTTTTAGAAGATTAGAACCATGAATAAAAATAAAAAATCAAGGGTAACAATGGCTCCATCTGGGGATGAGGACTCTTAAGGACAAATGATAAACTTAAAGCTTTGGTTTTATAGACTAGGTAATCATGAAAAAGGGACCAAAAAATAGAAAACAAAAAGGAGACAAGAAAGAAATAACAAAAACAAATAAATAAAGACAAGAAGCACACCAAACAAATATATATATATATAAAATGGGACAAATTGCTTATAGTTGATATAGGTTTAGAACCTGACCATTAAAGGATAGGGGTAGAATAGTATCGTCGAGATATTCTAGCTTGAATGAATTTCTTCCCAACACTTTGTAGATTATAAACAGGTCTTTCTAAAGTGATTCAAAATTTCCATGGGTGACCTTAGGTTCCCTTCTTTTATCCCACACCAATACTTGATCTCCTTCCATAAAATTTTGGGGCCTGGTCTTTTGATCAAAGATCTTCTTGACCTGGGCCTGGTGTAAAGCAATTTGACTCACCATTTCCTCCCTCTCTTCCTGTATTTTGTTAAGATACAAAATACATTTTTCTAGAGAATTTTAAAAAACTTGATCTTCAATTATTTTCTATAATTTAACAGTTTCCAATCCTAGAGGTAATGAAAGTTGAGCTTCCATACCATACACTAATTCAAATGGTGCAATCTTGATTTCCCTTATTAGAGAAGTGTGATCTACCCAAAGAGCCTCAAATAACCTCTTATGCCAATCTTTGGCATTGTCATTTACTAATTTCCTCATTATCTTTATCAAGTTTTTGTTACTTGATTTCACTTGCCCATTTCTTTGTGGGTAACAGTCATATGCATGAGACAAGTAAACTTTTTGATTATAACAAAATAGTTTTAACTCTTGAGAGGAAAAATTAGCAGCATTATCTGCAACTAACTTTCTAGGGACTCCAAACCTAACTAGTATATAATTTTTTAGGAAGTCACATACTACCTCTGATGTAGTTTTCTTGACATGAATTACCTCCACCCATTTTGTGAATTAGTTTTTAGCTATCAAGATGTGCATGTGACTAGAACTAGATGAAGGATTAATTGTCCCAATGAAATCTAACCCCCTTTGTTTAAAAGGTTCCTCGACAATTACAGGTTTGAGGGGAAGAGCTGCTAACTATGGTTTATCACTAAACAACTTACACTTGTCATAGTTCTCTACCCATTTGTAGGCATCACCAAACATCCCTGACCAATAATAACAACTTATAAGAATCTTAATAGTAGTCAATGTTGAGGAAAAGTGACCACCACAAGCCTCATTATGGAACTTCATCAACAATTTTTCTTGTTGTTCTTTATCAACACATCTTAGAAAGGCCCCATCCAACCCATTTTTGTACAAGATATCATCAACAATGACATATTTTGTGGCCTTTAGTTTGAGATTTATCTTTTCTTTAGGATTTAATTATGCAGGGCAATCTCTGTATGTCAGATAGGAAGCTATGTCTGAAAACCATGAGTCATGGAGACTAACAAAAAGGGCCAAGGGAATATCATTGTCAAGCACTTGTTTAGCCATGAGTTTGCACAAACCTTGTCCTCATACCAAATTTTTAGGGAAGATGTCTAAATCAAATCCTTGAATTCTTGGAATCAAGTTGCTTGGCAATTCATGTCTATTTCTTGCCGAGCCATGACATATTTGATGGTGGAAGTAGGGACATAAACAATGCACTGAGAATGCAAGATATAGAACCTAAAATAATTTACTACCTTTACTACTGCATAAGCTTTTTTTTCAACCAAGGGATAATTCAATTCATGCTTTTTGAGAGGCATTCTCATGAAAGAAATTGGTACTTCCTCTTCTTTATCATTCTTTTGCAATAATATCCCAAATACTGTATGTGCTAAGGCATAACAATAGATTATGAAATATTTCTTGTAATCTGGATTTATCAGAGTGGGGGTGGATGCTATCGCTTTCTTAACCTCACCAAATTCCTTTACTGGTTCTATACTCCATTCAAAATGATTTTCTTAGTTAAGAGGCTAACCATGTGTTTGGTTGTTTCAGTGAAATTCGACACAAATCTTCTAAGAAAACTGATTTTCTAGAAAAGAGATTTGACACGAGTCCTTTTTGAAGGAAACCCGAGCTATTGGGTTGATTTAACTCTTTCAGGATCAATCTCGATCCCTTCCTTTGATATGATATGACCTAATAGCTTTCCCTCTATGACTGCAAAAATAGACTTTTTAGGGTTTAATAAGATACCGTGCTCTTTGCATCTTTGTAGAACTAACCTCAAATCTTTCAGGTGATTTTTGTCTCCTAGAAAAAACTATTAAATCATCTAAATAAACCACAATCACCCTGTTGATTAGATGACTGAAAGAAGAGTTCATGGCTTGCTAAAATGTGGCACCTACATTTATCAAACCAAATGACATCCAATTATAATCATAAGTACCCCAAGGTATGGTAAATGTTTTTTTGTGTTGATCTTGATCAGCCACCTTAATTTGATTATAGCTGGAAAAACCATCTAACATAGACATCATTTTTGCACTTGTTATGGTATGTAAAATATGATCCATGACTGGGTGAATGTAATTAACTTTTAGGCTACTCTAGTTCAAATTTTTGAAGTCCACATAGATCCTTATTTCTCCATTTTTCTTTCTAAAAGGTACTATGTTTGTGACCTAGGTAGAAGTGTTAGTTGGATAAATAATCTGATCCTGCAACATCTTTTCTACCTCTTTTTTAATGTCTTCAGAACCTTTAGGATTGTAATTACTTAGTTTTTACTTAAAAGGTGTAGTTCTAGGTTTAAGAGGGATGTGATGTTGAAATTTTCCCCCTTTAAAATTTTTAAGGTCATGATATGACCAAGAAAAACTATCCTTTTATTCTTTTAACAAGTTGATAAACCTTCTTTTCTCATCAGGAGCACAACACTTGTCCAGGTTTATATATTTGGGTTATCCTTCTTCCCCTATATCTACCTTCTCAAAATCACCTTGATTACTGTCTTCATGAGGAGATGTCATTTTTTTGATTTCATCATATCTATCAAATAAATTCTTGAGAGAAACAAGCCCCTTGGTAATGTGGTTTCCATTCAACTGAACAATCCCTTCATCTACAATTTTATCTGGGAAAAACTCATCATAGGTCGAGAGTGATACCTCAAAAAAGGTTGTGCTAAAAACCTCTGCCGTTTGTAAAAAATATTCTATTTTCTTATCATCTTGAAAAACTTTCCAGTGTTCAACATTGTCTTGGACCTTCATCCCCTACACCATTTCAATCTTTATAGAACTTTCCTTAAAATCTGAATGTGGTAGTAATAGGGAGGCTGGAACAACTAGAGATTTTGTTCTACTATTTAAATCTCTAGGGATGGTCTCTATAGAGAAATCTTCAAGACCTTCAATTTCATTCCAAACATGGTTCTTGCAATGTTTAATCCTTTCATTCTTTTCTGAGTATATCCCCCTTACTTGTCTTACAACTAATTATGCATCTCCTTTAGCTTTAAGTATTCTTACTCCCATTTTCTTTGCTTCCTCAATACCAAGCAGAAGAGCTTCATACTCAACAATTTTATTCATGTTATTGAAATATAACTTGAATGCCCATTGGAAAATATCTCCCTTTGGGGATATCAGCATAACTCTTTCTCTAGAGCCAATTGACGCACAACTTCCATCGAACTCTAAGGACCAAAGACCACATTTTTTCTATTATTTCACTGGTCGTGTTTGTTGTGGAGGAGATCATGTAATTTCCAAAATTACATTCTTGATAAAGTATCTGAGATTTGGGATCTTTAGATGGAAATACAATATATTTGGATTTTCCTTCAGGTTGTAAGATAATTTTATTGTTTCCAACAGGGATTGTAGCCTGAGACCAATTTAGTTTAATTACGCCTCCAATATTTCTGTAAAATACCCTACTCAAAAGCATTCCATTACTAGTCAAAATGTTAGAAACAAGTATGGTAAGTTTGATTTTTTTACTAGGATATGCTACTAGAGCCACTTGGAAATCTTTAATTTGGCCTACCAATGGGACTTGTTTTGCATCCATGACATAACACTTTCCAAAAGTTTTAGTTAAAAGAAGGTCCAGGGCCTTCACAACAAAAGAAAACATTATCTTGTAAGATGCTCCTGAGTCTATGACACAATTATTCAATTTAAAGCCATGAATGAACAAGGAAAAATAAATGGATTCTAGTTTTAGTCCTAAAGGAGGATCTGCATCACTAGTAGATTGGGTAGCTAAGGTGGCTTATTCTGACAAGATTGCATGAGTAGTTTCATTAGCTATATAGTCTGAAAGGGACTAACCCAATTTAACATATTTAACAAGTCTTTCTAATTCTTTTGGGTTCATTATAAGGTATTCAGAAGGAGAGACTTGGATTTTGGAGTTTTCACAAAAATCAACAATATCAAAAGAAGAGCTAGAGCTAGGTTTTTTCAAAGATTCATCTTCTTTAGGACTCTAATTTTTAAAAGATGAATTCTTAGGAAAAGATTCTTTACCTTTTTCCCAACGCTATGAAGTTGATGGTGAGTCATTGGCCTGAGAATTATGATAACTATTGGTCAATACTATGCAAGTGTGGTCCTCAAGAGTTACCATAGTATTTCCTCCTCACTCTAAGTCGTATTCATATTCCAAATATTAGTTTTTGGAGCCGCTAGGTAACTGAGGACTTTCTGTATCTCTAGGTGATTCTTCTGTCAATTATTTATTAACATGCATCTGCATAGACTGAATCATTTCAGGACAAGAGGTACCATCATGATCATCAGTAAGATGAAATGTGCTGATATTAGCTCTTCTAGGAGGACCTTCTAGAAATTTTGGGTTGGATGGGAAGTACCCTGGAGTTCTATGGCTAGGACTAGCTTGATCGGTCATTCCCCTAGGAATATCTCTATATGGGGGAGGGGGATTACCACTCCCTTTGGAAATTTGCCTCTTAATTATGATCACATTGTTCATCACTCTTTACAATAGAGGATCAGATCAGGAGGAAGTGTTATGTGCATTAGGTGCTTGAACATCTTTCTCCATTTTTTTGTCATGTTCAAGTCATCTTATAATTCAATAGACATATCTTGAGAAGCCTTAAAAATTTCTACCCTTTCTCTTCTCAAATGAAAGCCAATGTCAGGAGGCATAACATTCTAAAAAAATTCTTTTTGATTCTCAGTTGTTGATCTTTTTCCATGAGGATGTTGGAAATATAATTGGGAAATGTAATACTGAGAGGGGGGGTGAATCAGATATTACCTACTAAACAATATTGATACTTATAAAACATTTTCATAGCATCACTAATACTTGATCAAACTAAGTAACTAAACATATTGAGTAGCATGCATAAAAGTACTCATAACACACTAATTTTGGTAACCCAGAAACCCTTGAAAGGTAAAATTGGGGTGGGGATGGCACCCACAAATCTTCACTACTGCAATATAAAAGTTGTCTGGTAGGGCTTACAAACTGTGATCAAGTCATGATCTACCCTATGAGGGGTCTGCCCTATTCAGAGCTAAGAGACTTATATAGTCTACCTTGCTAAAGGATTTGAAACTTACAACAAAGTAAGCACTCGGTTAAGAGATTACAAAAAGTTTGTTAGGACTACTCGGTTAAGAGATTTACCCTGATACACTGGTTAGAATGTCTCAGTACCCGATCTTTTAGTTTGCACTGTATGCAGATTACAGATCTCCTCTTTACTATATAATACTGATCTCATTTATCAGATCTATCTATGTTATGTCCTTTCACTACTTAGCTTGGTCATTGAACTCTATCTGAATGCTTATTTTCTCATAACCTTAGCATTCTCTCCTTCATACCATTTTTCTCTGGTTATCACTCTGTTGGCACTCGCACTTAGGGTTTAGATCTTAATCCTTATATAACTATCAAAGCATCTTCATGATTCAAGATCTACAGTTCAGATTGATTCCTTTTGCTACTTAACTTTACATTTTTCTAATTGGCTAAAGGTATTATATAGGGATTAATGATTCCAAAATGAATGTTTAATTACCTCCGTAATTATCTCAACAAAAAAAAAATGAAATATGACTATCATCAAAAAAATGGTTTACCTTGATCAATGTGCCATAATAAACTCTTATGTCATTCCTCGCTAACTCAGTAAATGTTGTTCCTGATACTTGGCATCTATTGATTTCTCTATCACTCGGTAATCATTGCATATGTAGCTTCGGCCAAAACTATACTCGACATAGTACAAACATATAGTGACCATGACTTTACTCGGTAGTACTACTACTCAGCAAGTATACAATACATAACTCGGCCATTACATAATGACTCAATCACAGTGATGACCGACCATCATTGTCTAGATAAATGACTAAGTGTGGGTCACTAATAGTCAACAAAATGATAGAGATCTACAATCTCACCCTTTGACATTAGTGGCAAAAACACTTTGTCATGACATTATACTTGTAACTAAAAAAATATTTTGAACTAGCCAAATAATCCCCTTAAGATATATATACATTCAAAAATATTGTTACCTGTGCCCTATCACTATCACATCATGTCATTTCCCCCTTCTTTTTGGCACGATTTATATCTACTTGAGTAGGGAGATCCCATAATTTCTATAGAAATGGTTGATGCAGCATCATAACCATGTGTAATATAGTCTCCCATCCTGTGATAGCGAGATTCAAAACTTCTATCTACACTTCTAGCTCGGTAGCTAGACTAATTAGACTCTTGGTTGTGGATAGATTAGGGTCCCTCTGAGTTAATTCCTTAGCCTTAACTAACTTTCTCTATATGACCTCCAGATGAGGTGTAAAAATAGTTTTCATAGAAAGTAGTCGAGATCTAATATTTCCATCATTAGCCATCAGCTTGGCTAACTTACCTTGGGTATATAGAATCTTGGCATAGTGATCCAAACTAGTTTTATCATCCAAGCTTAAGGAATGACTAGTGGATTTAAGTTCTTTCTTTAATTTATCAACCATTCATTGATTCTCCTCAGTGAATAATTCTTCATTGCAAAATTTGGCCAGTAGAGATTGTGCATTCACAACTATTCCTTCAGTCTTTGCTACCAAAGTAGAAAGTTCAACCTGTTTCACTGCAATCTCAATAGATAATTTCTCTAGCATTTTGGTCTCAAACTTCCTCTCCGACCACTCAAATAGTTTATCACTTGCACTACTAGTTTCATTATTAAATTTTTGAACAATATGTACAAGTTGTTCCAAAATAGGGGTGGAACTATTTACTTCTAAAAACTCAAAAACATCATTAAATATATCTTTTATTTCATACAGAACCCATTTCTGCTGATGTTCTCTCCTCAGTTCTTCTTGTTTTCTTTTCCTAGTCAAAAAATCTTTCAATATTTGCACCTGTTCATAAGATAAGTTGTCAGAATCCCATTGAGGAATAACAATAACTTCATCAATTGTTACCTCCATTTCCTTTTGTGTTCTCAGTGGTGTGCTCCCACTCGGCATTTGTACAAGAGCTTGTAATGCTTCTTGTTCGGTAGGCTCTTATGTCTCAATAGCTTTTCCTTTTTCTTCTTGTTCTTCTTTCCTTTTATCTCCCACAAGAGGAATTTGAACTTTTTCTCCAAGATTTTATGCTTTATCCTTGTGTACTTCCTCGATAGATGTGGATTTAGTTACTGGTGCCAATTTAATGGGTTCCTCGGTAGAGCTTGTATTAACTAACTTTTCAATAGTTGCAACTTTAGGTTTAGCAAGGCTCACATCAACAGTTTGTGTGCCATCAATCGTTGGATAATCCTTGACTTGTAAGAGGATTGTGTTACTACCTGGCAGAGATGTGTCTTCTACTTCCTCGGCCTGTAAATCACCCTTAGTCAATATTTGATTCTTAATGAGAATCTCCTCTATTATGTAAACAATGTGTACCTCTAATTTTTCTTGATTTTCAACTTCCTTAGGAGCCTTAGTCTCCATTACATTTTGTTCTATAGTAGGCTCGACAACTTTAGAAGTACTTGCAATTTTGTCTTCATCTTTATCAATCAATAAACCAAATACTATTTTCTAGATTTTGATACTTTCTTGTACAACATCCTCAACCTTATGTTGAAGGATTAAATAAGCTCTAAGCTTTGGATCAAACTTTTCTCAGTACTGTTAAACAATTTGTCTTATGGATTTAGGGGTGAGACTTGATTCAACTTGTGCTAGGGTGCTCTCTCTTACTTGTTTTTCAATATGTAGAGCATACTCCCATTTTTGTGCTACCTTGTTGCATAATTCCTTGGGAATTCTATTTTCTAACTAAATAAGCAACATCTTGAAAGTGCATAACATTTCAAGAACATCTTCAACTTTTTCTTTATCCCCAATACTTAGACTTTTAAACTATAATCCTTTCAAGTCTTCCTCTCCTATAGAGTTAGTAATCTTAAAACATATTTCATCAATAGTTTTCGAAGAACCAAGGAAATAACACTGATGAACTGATAGTTGCAAAAACTGATATAATTTACAAGATTAAGAGAATACCAGATTGATATGGATCTTGATGAATCTGATATGCCCTGAGTGATGATTGATTTTCCCCAAGTGATGAGGTCTTTTTGATGAATCAACAACTAGATGTGGTTGTTGTCTTGATTACTGAGGAAAGATATGATTTCAAAATTTAGATTACAGACTTTGAATGATGTGCAATACCATGCCTCCTTCAGGATAAAAATTGAAATTTGACAAGAAAAGTCAGCGTTGATAGTTTAGAAGCATGTTAATTGATTGGAGAAATGGTTATACACATCCAAGAATGCATTATACATCATTTGGAGGTCCTGGAGACCAAGTTTGACTAGGTTAAACCATGAGTTGACCAAGTTGAAATTTTGATAGTTTGATATAAGATAATCAGTTAAGTTGAATACTAGATTTATGTGATGATAGAAGGTTGATTATGCAAGTAGTTAATAATATGAATGATCATAGATTTTGATTTTGATCTTGCAAAAGGATTCTACTTGTTGTTTTGTTGGAGGAACCTTCATGTGAGATTCAACTCTTGTTAGATTTGAAGATGCAATTTGAAGAATCATTTAAGCATTGAAGTTTAGCCAACCACTATGAGATCATGCAAATATGCA
Source organism: Chamaecyparis obtusa (assembly GCA_027943335.1). Taxonomy (NCBI): domain Eukaryota; kingdom Viridiplantae; phylum Streptophyta; class Pinopsida; order Cupressales; family Cupressaceae; genus Chamaecyparis; species Chamaecyparis obtusa. The sequence continues at coordinate 387,359 of BSBK01010678.1, forward strand.
AAATGCAAAGAGACATGCAGAATGAAATGCAACCTAAGACCTAGGACCTAGTCATTGATCATGTGTCAGTCATTCTCATCATTGAATTTTTAGGTAACTGGATAAATCAATACAATGCCCACTAGTTATGAAACCATAGACATATGAATATCGATTTGTATGCGCATGAATCAATACAACACCCACTGATTAGGCAACCATGGACATATGAATATTGATTTTATTTTTAGAATGTCAGATTAGATATAAGCACCAAGGCACAAATGTCAGGATGACCTGAATATCATGTCCATTTTGATATAGCAATTTGTATAAGCATAAAAACATAAACATCATGATGACCTAAATACGCCTTGCATACAAACACATCAAACAGTCAAGAGATCATTCTAAATCCAATGTGAATGACCCGTAGTGACCCTTTATCATTCACATCCTTAGGTAAGATCATGTTTCACAATATGAGAAAGAACTCACTCAAAAAGACAATAGTTAGATCAAAATTCCTTGAATTTTTTGGGTATCAATAGTCGAGGTACGCATGACCATCCAATTCGAGATAGAGGCTCTTATAGTCAGACACCATTTCAATCTAGAATTTCCAAAGTTGTTGGATTTTCACATACAAGCAGAAGATAAAGAAAAGATTATGCCCCCAGTCATCACTCTCTAAATCCTATAAAGGACATTAGCGAAGAGCTTGAAAGGACATAATATGCAAAAATCTTAATGCAAATCAATAAGCATACAAGGAGATAAAAGCATGAAGCACATATTGTTTTCAATTTGTGTTTGATTGTGTTGTTGTTGATGCAAAATCCTTTCTGGAGAGAAGACTGACTAACTGACTCAAATGAAGCTTCAAATGACTCTGATTGGATATGATATGTCTAAGATACATTGGAGGCCATAGGATATGACATTGATTGCCCCCAAGTTTTAAGTATTGATAGGATACAGACGCTTGAGCGGATTGGTGTACAAACTAACTTATTGAATAACAAGAATGCAAAAACAAACCGGGAGATATGCACAAACTAAAGCAAGATTGAAAGCAAGGAAAGACCAAGATTGCGCTAATAGATGGAACATTTTGAAACAAGTGGTGCCCATTTGTTGGGTTTTCACCATCTTGGCAGAGATTCTATTTTTGCTACCAAGGTGCCTATTTCCAGGTTTTCAAGGCACTTTTTTTCTTTTTCTCATTTTTTTGTATTTTTCATTTTTTTTAATTTTTTTTGATATTTTTGATATTTTCAATTTTTTTGTGAATCATCAAGGCACCTATTGCTAGGTTTTCACCAAGATGTTTATTTTTTCAAGACTTTTTCCAATTTTTAAGATTTTTTTAGGACATTTTAGCATACACTAAATGTCTTAGGCATAGAATTTCTTCAAATGGATAACGTTGATTGGTTCTCAGAGATGTTCTCCTTCAGTTGTTGAGAGTTGATAGGCACCAGAGCTAAAAGTAGTAGTGATTACAAAGGGACCCAGCTAGTTGGGTTCAAACTTCCCCTTGCGTTCTCGATGTGATTGATTTTTAGGATTCTCTCTCAAGACTAGATCACCAACCTGAAATTCTCTGTCTAACTTTCTTGTTGTAACCTCTAAACATTCTCTTCTGATATACTCTAAGATGATCATACGCTACTTGTCTACGCTCATCTAGTAGCTCAAGTACTTGCAACCTAGACACTCTGTAGTCATCATCAGTTACTAGACCATGCATTTTGATTCTTAGTGATGGGATTTCAACCTCAATAGGTAGTACCTCTTCAGACCCATAAACTAAAGTGAAAGGTGTAGCCCCAGTGGGCATTTAGATACTTATTCTAACACTAGTTCTGATACTAGTTATGATACTTGTTCTGATACTTATTTTGATACTGGTTCTGACACTGGTTCTGATACTTGTTCCGATACTTGTTCTAATACTGGTATACTTGATAGCATCTTTTTCCATTGCAAACTACCAAGCAAGATCATATCATGCAGTCCCAATATCTAGCAAGGTGGAGAAAAAGAGGGATTAGCAAGCTAGTGGAAGAGATGGAAGACAAGAGAATGAAGGAGAATGAAGGGAAGAAATCCTTAAGGGAAAACTCCTCAAGAATACCCAAGCTAGGGAAAAAAATTTCATGTAAAGCACATTTGGACAAGCAATAAAAGGCCAGCATAGGATAAGTCACAAAAGTGTAATGCCAAAGAAGGAAAGGATGCAGTCCAAAGGATTAGACATGTCAAGAGGCTTCATAACACTATGTTTTACTCTTTCTTTCTTTTTTTTCTTATTAGATCAAGATCAAAGGGGAAAAGGATGGCGAAAGGCTAGAATGAATGGAGCAAAATAAATATGAAGGCTAAACATGAATGGAATGAAAGCAAGATCATCGTAAGATAGATCACAAGATAGCCAAATGTTCATGTATAGATCAACATTGTCAAGATCAAAGACAGAAGATGGAATGGATGAAATATGTAGAAGAACTACGCATGATGCATGATTACCAAGTTTTCATCATGGTACTTATCCAAGGCGCCACAAGGGAGTGGTTTTCACCATAGGATGAATTTATTTCTCTTTACTTTTGCTACCAAGGTGCCTATTTCTAGGTTTTCACCAAGGCACATTTTCAAATTTTTTTATTTTTTATTTTTAAGAAGGCAAGCTTTTTTAGATAGTGCTCCTTGAAAGAATAAGTCATGATATGCCAAGGATTCAAAATGATATGCTCAAAGATGCTGATAGGGAAAGGGAGATTGTTGGCAATTTGGATAATGTGGATGCATAGATGTTGTCATTATGGCAACATATGATCTCTATTGAGAGCGCAGAATCTAGAATGCAAGTATGGCAAGTTGAAGAAAGAAATTGTCTAAGTATGGATACAGTGATCTTGACAGAGCACCCGATGAAGATTTAGTTGGTGACGTCCACTGGAGTAATATTTTTGTTTGCACAGTTAACTGAAGCTTCTATAGAGTATGAGGATACCCCATCTCAGTGCACATAAAGTTTGGAGCAGTACGAACAAAGTTATTTGAAGTTTACCGAAGATAGTTTTTGCAGACAGAACAGTTTTGGAGACAATATTAGCGAAAGAGTTAAGGGATTATTTTTTCTTGTCAAAATAATGACTTAACATTATGAAGGGACAACATCCTAGATGTTTACTCTTGGATAAAGATTTTGGAAGCTGACCATGTAAAGTTATTAGCTTTAATAACTCATATATTAGGCATACTTGAAATATAATGAAATATACAAAAGTGATATGTAAAAAAGAAAGAAAAGATAACTTGCAATAGTTATTTATTATGATAGCAGCAAAGGCTATTGATGCAAAGTTGTAAGCAGTACCATATTATAGTCAGAAACATTTTGTATTACCTATTTGGGCAGTGAGCTCAGCTAGTGATCAGGTTTTGTAATCTAACTCCTAACAGGGTTAAGGCTTCTAACAAGGCCTAAAGTCCTTTAACCAGGACAGATCTACTATATATCGTAAATTGACTTCTAATAGGGTCCAATATCCCTAATAGGATACTTTTGATTAGTGATCTTTGTGGGTACCATCCCCACCGAGGTTTTCCCTTGGCCAGGGTTTCCTTGAGAACATATCATGTGTTATAATTTCTTTCTATTTACTGCTATGTTTGTTAATCAGCTTGATAATCTTTGTATGCACTAAATTAATCTGTTATATCCATAAGTGGGCAAAAGAAAAAGTTTGTGAAATACTGATTCACCCCCCCTCTTAGTATTTCCTATTTTTAACAATTGGTATTAGAGCACAGTTACTCGGAGAAGGAACATTCAAGGAAAGCTTAGCAGCTTGAGTAAGATCTCTATGGATATGGATCAACTTCAAAAGAATCTTGAAGAAGCTCTTGAATAGATTGATATGCTTACTGATGAAAGAAACTCCTTAAGAAGAAAATATGAAGATGCAAAGAATGCTATTGACAAATTAAAAGGTAAGATTGAAGATCTGAAATTTGAAAAGAAATTTGATATGCTTGTTGAAGATTGTGATGAATTAGAAAAAGAAAATGAGATCCTTGAGCATGAGTTGAAGATAGTAAATTTGAAGTTTAGTATGAAAGATGGAAATTTGAGATCTGATAATGAAAAATTGAAAATTGAGAATGAAGATCTGAGGTCAAGACTTGAAAAGGAAACATCTGAATCTGAAAAAGTAAAAGTGCAGTATGTGGAACTTGAGAAGTATAATAAAATTGTGAAAGGTGAATTAACTCAATCTAAACAACAACTTGAAAGGCTATATTCAAAAAGTGATAAGACTGAAAAACAAATTTCTTTTGAAGAACCATTCTTTGATAGGACTGGATTTGGATATAGTATGTTTAGAACAAACCATGAAAGTAAGAAGCCAGATCTGAAGACATCTGAAAGTGTAGAGGAAATAAAGCTAGATGAGAACACATTGGAAGATCCACCTAGAGAGAAAGAAGAATCAAAGAAAGAAGAATCAAAATAGGAAGAATCATCTAAAGGTATGCAAAGAGAATTCAAAGGTAGATGTTTTGCTTGTAATACTATTGGGCACATGAAGAGAGATTGCATAGGTAAGCAATTTAAACCTTTTAATGGACATTGTTATAATTGTCATAGTTTTTGACATAGAGCTAATGAATGTAGAAGACCTTAAGTAATTTTGAATAATTATGATAGAATGATTGGGAATACTAACAATGCAGATAAGAAATCTATTGAAGAAATGAATCAAAGAAAAGTGGTAGTATGTTTTAGATGCAACAAAGTAGGACATATTGCTATAAATTACAGGTCATAGATTAACCAGCAAGGACAAAGATTTGGAAACAATGGAATCATTTGTCAGATATGCAACAAGTTTGGACACTCAGCAAGATTTTGCAGAATGAACAATGGAGGTTATCATCATAACCCTAACCCTAGGAACAATGCAAGAAGGAATGAAAATGCAGGAAACAAAGAGAAAGGTTGTTGTAGCAATAAAAATGAAGTAAAATATGATAAAGGCACAGATCAAGGAGGTATAATCAGCACTGAAAGTAGTCAGGAAGGTAATGTAACCAATGGTAAGGATGAATCTTTACCTGACCCTTGTTTAAGTACTTAAATTATGTAAGTTTCTGTAGTTTAGGACTTAGGATTAGTGTAGATTAGGAATTTGAATGAGTTAAGTTTGGAGTAGTTACATATAGGCTTATTATGTTGTACTAATGCTATGGTTAAGTGCGCAAAAGAAAATATTGTGTTTTGCGAGGTCGCAGAAAGTTTTATGGTTGCAGGTTTGCAGGATCAGCTTTTTGAAGTTTTAGCGGCAAAATGAATGAATGTGATGTCAGATCGAGTTAATGTGAAGTGTTATAAGGTTGAAATTGAAGTTATTATGATTAAAAAGTGATTAAAAAGTGACTTGAAAGAAGAAAAGTGAGTTGAGGATGATTTGAAGAAGTTTGGAAGCAGTTTGCAGCGACGATCATACCGAAACCCTAGATTTGCAAAGTTGAGGTATTTTTTGATCTTTAATCAGTTGATAAGATGGATATTTCTATGGTTCATAATGTTAAGGATAAGAATAGACCAAAGATTAAGAAAGAACCAGTAGAACCAACTGAAATTGATGACAGTCTAGCATTATCATCTGTACTAGATGGAGTATTGCACATTGAGAATGTTAAAGGATATTTAGGTTGCAAGTTTAAAACTTTGGGAGATGTAGATTTTAGTGATGATTATAGGAAATTATACAATCAAGACATGTCAATTAAACCAGCTTATGGGCACCTAGAGAACAATGAAATTATCAAATATTCCATGAAGTATGAATTCAATGATGAGGAATGTACCAATATCATTTTAAGTAGAATCCACAATGGAAAAATTCTGGATGGAGGATAGAGTTATTGATATAACTGCCAACCTGATTCATGAAGTTACTCAATTATCAAAAGTTGGAGAGATTCCACTGAATGAAAAGAACATGAAAAAGATTGTTTTAGATAACACTGGATCTAGTTATAATGGTAGAGGAATTATGATAAGTAAGATTAAGCAAGATGATGTTAGGTACCTTTGCAAGATCCTAACAACTAAATTCTGTGGTAGTTCAAGGGAAGATGACATGGCTATAGAAATGATTCATGTAGCTTATCTTATGTGTATTGAGAAGAAACCAGTAGACCTATGTGAAATTTTGAAAATTCAGTTATTTGAGAACTTAGAAAAGATTAAGAAGGCTAAGTACACACAGTTTAGGTTTTCATCTCTAATAACCTATATGTTTTTCCATATTTTGAGAATATTTCCTTACATAGTTGATTGGAGTGATAATGTGAACACAATGGAAAGAATAAACTCAGTCTACATGAAGCACCTTTTCGATAAAGTTAATGACAGTGTGAAGCTTGTATTGAAGACTTTTCAGAATATTGTTAAGAACAAATCAAGGATTCCTCAATCCTTAGTTGAAAAGCATAAAGATGACATTTGTTTTATGGTTGACACTGATTTCACCTACATTGAAGTAGTTGAGCCTAGAATGGAATTCATAGACCCTCTTGGCTATGAAATATCTGAAGTAGAAACAGTAGGATATGTGAATAGATTGTTAAAGTGTGAGTTGGATGGTCATGCAAATAGGTTTGGAACCTATGAAGAGAATTTCAACTCTACAATAAGTTTGAGAGAAAAGAAGCAATCTAGTAAGAGAGTTGAATCTACTATGAAGAAAATATTGAAAGAATCTGGTATGTCAAGTCATGAGTTTGACATAGCTAAGAAGACTGCAGAAGCCTTGAGGCAAAGTGAAAATCTTGTAATTTCACTTGAGACATCAAGTGCAAATCCTGTTGATCCTATTGCAGTAAAGGTAAAAGTTGAAGTACCTAAAAAAGATGAAGGAGATAAATTTTTTTCTCCTATTCCTAGCAAAAGAGTAAAAGTGAGTGCAATAGGACCCGACAAGAGACAAAAAGTGGTTGTACCACCTATACCTAGAAATGTAGTAGTAATTAAAGATGATGATGTAGTTTCAATCAAGAAGAAAACTTGGAAACCAAGAATTGAAAGAGTTAATGAAGATATATTGAAGCATGGAGACTTCACTAAGTTGAATAAATTCTATGATCTATATGGATCATTTGACAGATTAAATTTTGAAAATGCAATGGTTACACATATAAATGTGGCAGATAAGAAACTTAGCACTATTCATGGTAAGATCCCAAAAGATTTGTATAACAGACTTGTGAATAGAAAACAAAGAGCACAAGAAGAGGACATAAAGATGAGAGAACATGTAAACAGATAGTTCTATGAAGTTGAGGATGAAGATCATTTGAAGAGATTCTTGAAGTCTCTTGGAACTTTATTGAGAACTAAGAGAAGAACAATCCTTATAATGGGAAGCAAAAAGGAGGAAGTACAAAAAGAGACAAAGCAAGCAGTAATGCAAGTTCTTACAGATATATTTGCAGAAAAGCATGTTGAATCAGACCCTCAGTAGAAGCAATCAGAGGAACCGCATGCAAAAAAAGTTGGTATTGAAGAAGTTTCATCTTCTTCACATATCAATATTGGCAAAGAATCAATGGATATTGAAGGCACCAAAGTGACTCTAGAATCAGATGATGTAGTATTTCATGATCTAGGAAACATTGTTGACAATTTGGCTTTGGGAGAGAAAGAAAGGGTCATAGAATCAGAGAAGAATACAGAGGCAAAGGAAGCATCAACTGTATCAGAATCAGTTCCAGTAGAGCAATCAGTTAAAGGCAAACAAATTTTGATAGAGGCCACTACCTCTAGTGCACCTTCTATACCAGTTGAAGACATTAGTGCACCTGACAGTAAGAAGAGGCATATTGGTTCAATGTTTGAAGACCTTGGAAAATAAGTTGAAGATGATGATCAGCTTGAGTTCATCACATCTCTGAATAAAATTATTGGAAAGAATAAGAAGGTGAAAGACCTTGAAGGAAAAGTTAGAGTTTTGACAGAGAAACTTGAGAGTGTGATCAGCACTAAGGTATCCGAATCGGATCCACTTGAGAAAGCTAAAATGGTAATGAATTCTTTTGACTCTAAATTTTCTAACTTGAAGGATATTGCTAAAATAAAAGTTTAGGAAGACTTTGGAGAAGAAATGCAACAAAATTTAAGTGTAAATATTTGAAATGATATTGGTAGTTTAGATGTATGCATAAAGAATTTGAGGAGACATTTTGAGACAAGAAAGAATTTGTACATACAATGCACTAAATCAAAAATCCTAATAGTTGAAGAGGATAAGAAGATCAGAAAGAAGTTAGATGCTATTACAGCTGAGACAAACACCTTGACAAGCTCTAATGTCAAGATAAGTTCTGTAGAGAAGAACATAAGGAAATTGAAAGATGAAATCAGAATGTTAGCAGAGGAGAAGAACATAAAGATGATCAGGGTTAACATCTTGAGAGAGCATGTCTCAATCAAGATATCAATTGTTGAAGATCAAATTGAGCAGTGTCTTTCAGCAAAGACATCATTTCAGAAGTTTAGCTTCAATTCCCTGCAAGCTTGTCAGACAACAGCATATGGATTGAGTACTCTACTCATTGTTGTTGAATCCATCAGGAAGATATGGGAGAAAGATTTTGCATCTTGGAAGTTAGAGTTTGGTGATTGTGTTGCAAGCCTACCAGCTTTGCAATAACTAATAATAAGGTATAAAGTTTTTGAAATTTTTGTACACCCTATCTTTGTCATTATTGTCAAAGGGGGAGAGATAGTAGAAAATTGAATATATGTTGAGGAAGGATACTCATAGGGGGAGCTATTCTATGGAGTATGATATTGTATACATATTGTATAACTTTTGGCCACAATTTTGTATAAGTGTTTTTGAAGTTTTGTTTGCACACTTAGCCAATTTTCCCATATGTTGCCACCAATGATAAAGGGGGAGATTGTTGGCAATTTGGCTAATGTGGATGCATAGATGTTGTCATTATGGCAACATATGATCTCTATTGAGAGTGTAGAATCTGGAATGCAAGTATGGCAAGTTGAAGAAAGAAATTTTCTAAGTATGGATACAGTGATCCTGACAGAGCACCCGATGAAGATTTAGTTGGCGACGTCCACTAGAGCAATATTTTTGTTTTCATAGTTAACTAAAGCTTCTATAGAGTATGAGGATACCCCATCTTAGTGCACATAAAGTTTGAAGTAGTACGGACAAAGTTATTCAAAGTTTACCAAAGACAGTTTTTGCTGACAGAACAGTTTTGGAGACAGTATTAGCGAAAGAGTTAAGGGATTATTTTTGCTTGTCAAAATAATGACTTAACATTATGAAGGGATGACATCCTAGATGTTTACTCTTGGATAAAGATTTTGGAAGCTGACCATGTAAAGTTATTAGCTTTAATAACTCATATATTAGGCATACTTGAAATGTAATGAAATATACAAAAGTGATATGTAAAAAATAAAGAAAAGATAACTTGTGATAGTTATTTATTGTGATAGAAACAAAGGCTATTGATGTGAAGTTGTAAGCAGTACCATATTACAGTCAAAAACATTTTGTATTACCTGTTTGGGCAGTGAGCTCAGTTGGTGATCAGGTTTTGTAATCTAACTCCTAACAGGGTTAAGGCTTCTAACAAGGCCTAAAGTCCTTTAACCAAGACAGATCTACTATATATTGTAATTTGACTCCTAATAGGGTCCAATATCCCTAACAAGATACTTTTTATTAGTGATCTTTGTGGGTACCATCCCCACTAGGGTTTTCCCTTGGCCAGGGTTTCCTCGAGAACATATGATGTGTTATGAGTTCTTTCTATTTACTGCTATGTTTGTTAATCAGCTTGATAATCTTTGTATGCACTAAATTAATCTATTATATCCATAAGTGGGAAAAAGAAAAAGTTTGTGAAATACTGATTCACCCCCCCCCCTCTCAGTATTTCCTATTTCTAATAGAGATGGAAGAGAAAAATGGAGTATAAGGTTTTATGTAAAGCGAGTGAGGTTGGAAGATAGGAGGAATAGGCAAATGAGGAAAAATGATAGAAGGTAGAAGGATAATGAATGGAAGGATTGTGAAAGGGTAGATGGAAAGGAAGGAAAGATCAACATCAACACACACCTTGAAGGGTGGTGAGAGGGTGGAGGAAATGTGATTGAATAAATACATGAAGGAATATGGGGAATGGATAGCAGAGGTTGCGGTTTAGGCACATGGAATGAAAGAATATTTTTGGAAGAAGATGAAGTGGAAGTTTTTGGAAGCTTGAATGTCAACTTCACTTATTTCTCAACACCAGACTCTTTCAAGAGAGACTTTGGAATCTATATAGCTGTAGGATTTTTATTTCCTTTTGATGATCTAGAGAGAATATCTTTAATGATGGATTTTGGAACCCATACTTGTCTTGTAGTTTTTTTCTTAGATATCTCTTTTGACTTTATGCCTCCATGTCTATTAGAGGAGACATGTTGATCTTTTTTTTTTATGGATTCTTGTTTTTCTTCTTTTTCTTGTATTGAACATTCAAGTTACTTCCAAAAGACTTCAGACTTGTGAAATAAGGAGGATATGACTGGTTTATATGGGTGGGTAGATGAAAAGGATTCAAGGGTAAGCATCTATGTTGATCTTGAGGAAAGATGGGAGATGGAGGGATGTAAGGACCCAAGATGGAAGGAAGGTGTGAAGCCCTTAGTTTTGGTGGAGGAGGTCCAAGGATGAAAGTGGAAAATGCAAAAGGATAATCAACAAGTTCATCAACATTTATATGACAACCAAGGACATCAACATCTTTAGAGTGAGCATTAGGATTTTCAATAGAATCGTGGACATCTTGAATATGAGTACCTTCTTTGATTGTATTGTTCAAAGCTTGCAAATACTTAGGAAGAGTAGAAAGTGGAACTGAACATGAAGTGGTAGAATAAGAAGATGGAAGACTTTGATCTTGACAAGGATCTTTGGATAGCATAAGCTCATAATTTTTCTCTTGATTTTCAATAGGCTTAACATTGGAAGTAACAACACCATTTTTACCAACCTTAATGGAAGTATCATCTTTGGAAATTGGAAGTGGAGTAAAGTTATTTTGATTGTCAATAAGCTCAACAGTGTAAGTAGTAGCTTGATCTTGCTTAGGAGAAGACTTAAGACATGGTGGAATGCATGAGAAAGGGTGTCTGGGATCAAAAGAACCATGGAATAGATAAGAGACATCATGAAAAGGATTGGATAACATGGAGGTTTCTTGATCTTGATCTTTCTTTATGTTTTTTTCTTTATCATTTTTAGAGTCCTCTTGACATGGAGCTACTTCTAAGGACAAGGGATCATGCTACAATTGTATAGAAGACTTTGGAAGAGCTGGGGAAGGACTAGCTAGAGTAGGCATTATAGCATATAAAGGCTTAGGCTCTTTGGGTTTAAAATTATTGAAAGTATTTGCATCCAAGTGAAGGTTAGCTTGAGTTTTTTTAAGGGGTAGCCCTTGAGGATAACTATAGGAAACTACATGAAAAGTATCAGGGCTTGTGTCAGATGAAGGTTCTATGAAAGATTTGATAGGCTTGGGAGCTTTAGGAAATGTATGGGTATTGGAGGAAGTAGGGGATGGAATGGAACCATCATAAGACAAAGGTTCAACATTAACATGATCTTTCTTGAGAGTATAATCTTTATTTTTAGCATGAGAGTTCTTAGAGGAGAGATCCTTGTAATATGCATGTTTATAATCAGCATGGTAAGCTTTCTCTTCCTCAATAGAAGTAGAAGTATCATTTAGGTATTGTTCATAGAAATCATCAAAGTCTCTTTCAAAATTAGAATCATATGGATCACCATCATGATCTATCCAATGTGACATTCCATTTCCAGTAAGCATGAGCACACAGTGAGGAGGACTCTTAGGAATAGAGGTGTCATAGGTATCACTATATTGTCCCTCATCATAGTCATCATAGTCTTCAAAGATGGGTTCGTCACTCTCCATGGAAGAAGTATCAAAAGGATTATCACATTGCTCATATTTTGTCTGAGGACATGGTGACATGTACAAGTCTTTATCAAATGGAAAAGGGCATAGAGCTTCCATGGAGAACTCTTTAAGTTCTTTTTCTTTCTCAAGTTTGTTAAGTTTGACTTGCATAGCATGCATCTATTTCATCATAGTGATGATTAGAGTTTTTTCCTCATGTGTACTGATTCTTTGAGACATGTGAGGAGTTTTAGGACTCCTTGGAATAGATTGATGTAGAGTTTGTTGATTGACTCCTTGAATTGAAGGAGGAATGTAACCAGTTTTTAATCTAAAGTTGTCAAGACCGTCATCTTCATAAAGACTAGAATTGTAGAGTTGCTCAAGAGTTGGACGCCTAGTAGTGGTTATAGGTAAGGTATGGGATTCTTCTCCAAATTTCTTGTGAGAGGAAGCTCTAGTTTCCACCATTAACCTTGGGTGAAACAAAATAATAAGATGAAGACAACTGAAGAATGAATTGAACCAAGATGATCAAATGACGCAACCTTGTCAAGGTTTGATTGATTGAAGCATAGATTTGACTTAGATGAGGGATACTGTGCCCTAGATGTATGGGTAGATGCCCAAAAGATAGCGGACAAGATATCACAACACTTAGTCATTTTTGAAGATTGATTGAAGATTGATAGTTATGATAAGGTTTTGACACAAGATGATAAAGACTCAAATCGATTAAATAGAAGGCTAAATTAGATTCAAAAGACCACTTTAGGAAAATGATTAGATTCTCAGTATTTGTTGCTCTATTCTTGATATAGTGATTTGTTTGACAGATTCTGGAAATAGGCTGTAAAAGCTGGGTCTTTGACAAATCTGACCAACCTCTAACAACTTTGACTTTGGCTTTGATATGAGTTTTGAAATTTTAGGATGAATTTTGACACCAGAAAGGATTTTGCTTCAGATTTTGCAAATTTTAGGTTTTTAGTTTCAAATTGTTCACAAAAATGTCTATCCAAATTTGAAGATTGTACCAGATTTGTTCATTTTTAGTAACTAGATAGATAATAAAACATGCAAAATAGCAAGCAAGTGATTTCAAGCATGTCTGAAGACAATGAACAAGGGAAAAAGAAACCTTGCGCATGAACAATCAAGTGACTTATTTGTGTTAATCCTTAGAAGTGCTAATTGTGTATGTTCCAAAAAGTTTTGCATTAACGCTGATATTCCTAAAAAATGAAAATTTGGCCTCACTAAGGTTTTTAGTAATGGTTTGATTCTGCAACTTTTATGATCCAAGAGGGTGAAATCCAATCCAGGCGCACTGGGGTTTTGACATAGTCTGAGAACTTAATCTTCAGGATCTACTAGGGAGATCTAACAGCCCAACAAGAGACCACACCTAGGGAGATTTCTTCCAATAGGACATTTATATAGCGGTTGTCACTACCACGACAAAAATGGCTATTACCGCTTGAGGTTCTGTCAACGTGGTTGACCCAATTAAGGGAATGCCCACTATGGTTAACCCTCTCTAAAGGTGACTCATAAGATATACCACATGGAGACTAGTTCCAGATTCAAAGATTTGGGTTTCTGGTACTATCCAAAAAGAAAGTAGAGCATAATCCCCTAGGCTTTTCACTTTTAACCCAAACAAAGTAGATAGATTAATCTGACACACTAAGACCAAGATTATCTCGCAAAGATCTATGATGTCAGCCCCTTATGATCTATCAACCTCTCTGGAGAGAGAATGCCTCGATCAAAAGTTAAAGACACACGGATCTAGTGGAACTTGAGACTCTCTCAGTATCCTCCTTACCTACAAGGGTTCCTTCATTGAGAAGAGTTTCACTAAAAACTCACTCTCTCAAGAGCCACAAATAGTGTTCATAGGGCCTATTTACTATGTGTAACAAAGATGCTGAAAGCAAATCTATGTTCATTTTTTTAGAGCCCAAAATGAAGTCTGTGATATGAAAGCAAGAAAAGTCACACAAGCTTGACACAAGAGAGTTTGTTTTATGTCCCAAAATGAAGTGTTATCAGATGTAATAGAATACCTCAGTTCCTCGCAACATGCTTAGTAGATTTTACCTATTTTAGCAATTTTTGTTGAGCTTTTCCATGCAAGCAAGCCACGAACTCTCCAACAAGCCAACAAGATATGCAAGGTATATTCAACTTATGCAAACCTTAGGGTTAGATCTGAAAACCAATTGTTAGGAGAAATAATAACCAACAAATAATCCAAATGACAACTCATATCATGCATTGAATCATATGAAAAATAAGTGCATACCCATCACAAATTTTTTTTTTTTTTTTGCATTTGACCTAATCAACAAGATTTAATTTTTTCGATATGATTTTGGCCATAAAAATAAAAATGCAAAATAGAGACCCCTGCTAAAAAATAGAGAGCTTTCCAAAAATGTAAAAATTTTAGAAAAATCTCTTCATTTGTGCTCTAGAGACCTATTTTACCAAAATAGATCAGTTTTTATAAATTGAGTATTTGAGCTATTATATTGCATTCAAATTTAAAACACAAAGAATGGACCCCCTATAGAATTTGAAGAGCTTTCCAAAAATGTAAAAATTTTCAAAAAATATGATGATTTTCACTGAAAATGAATTATTTATGGGAAATCAAAAAATAATTATTCAAAATTCAAAACATCTCAGAAAATTCTAAACTTTTTATCGAAGCTTTCCTGATATGTCTCTAACCTAAAAAAAATAATTCAGACCAAAAATCTAAGCTGTTTGGGAGATAAAATTATATCTTTAAAAATTTAGGGTTTTAGTCTTCAAGTAAATCTGCACAAGGGAGTTAGCTCCAAAGAAATAACCAAAACCAGCATGTAAAGGTGGGTTGCCCCACGGTGGATGCCAAAAATGTGTGTGTGAATTTTTTACTTGATCTATAGACACAACACTTTAGTAAAACATTAGAGGTTAGCAAAAATCAAAATCGTGCAATAATTGAAAACTAAACGAACCAGGCGATTTACTACCTTCTAATAGATGTGAGTATGTATTATCAGATTGGACCGAGATTAGTGACCTTGACGACACCTAAATGAAGGATTTGAATGAAAAAGATGAATATGGATGAATGCAAAGTAATCTTTTTTTTTTGGATTTCTATGCAATAATAATAAAAAATTGATATGCAATACAATTAATCTAACAATGATATGCTAAAATATGAATGATATCACAAAGTTGTTGATTCGCAAAGAAGCTTTGATTCTCTAGATACCAATTTGCCAGCATGAGTTTGCAAAATTATGAGATATTTGGGATGAGCTGAAGCCTTAATTTATAGAAATCCAAGACTTTGGAGGTGCATGAATAAAAGCCATAAATCACTCAAATAACTCAAGTTGATTTTTGAGTTATTTTTAAATAAAGGATAATTAACTCACAAAAACATGCAAAACCAGAGTTTAACTCAAAATAGAGTTTAGATTTAATTGATAATTGATACTTGTCTGCTTTTTTTTTAATTGTGAATGTTTTAATATGAATTAATTAAATAAATAAAGTGATTTATCTTCAACTTAACTGATTTTAAATTTAAAAATAACTGATTTGTGAGTTAATCAATTATTTTAATCAAACTTTATTCAAAAATAATATCATTAAATATGACAACTTGCTTTAATTAATTAAATAAGAATTTAATCAATTAATGATAGGAATTTTGATTTATTGTCGAATTTAAATAATAATAATTAGGAATAAATATAATTAAATTCAATTAAATAATTAAGTGACAAAATTAAACTTAATTAATTAAATATTCATCATATTCAATTAATCAACTTTAGGATAAATAGGATTTATTGCCAAATAATTATTAAATTAAAGATAATTATGATAAATTAGGAATATTTCTAAGAATATTCCCTGATGCAGAATTTAAGATAATCAATTAAATTCAATAATGTGTCGATGTGCCTTAGGTTAGGACTTTGATGTCAATTTCATTCAATTTGAAGATGTAGGAGGTTAATGAACCTATAGCCCATTTTTGGGGTATTACAGCTTGCACATGGATCAAAGATCAAGCCAAGATGCATCTCAACCACTCCTCATGGATGCATCTCAACCATCGATTCCCTTCCAAATCCTATAAAAGAGAATTTTCAAAGGCTTCTATCTTCTTCTAAGATTTTGAATGCTTCTACATGCTTCTAATTTGGCTTCCTAATACTGAGGCTTCTACATACTTGCTCATGAATTTGAGGCTTCATAATCCATGATTATGAACTCTCATGCTTTGGAGAATTGTTAGCTAATGCTTAGATTGATAGTTGTTTTCCATGCTTTCAAGTTTTTATTAAGTAGAAAACACTTCAATTTGGGTCATAATGGAAGGAATTAAGATTTCATGCTTTATTGTAGTTGCATACATGTACTCTTGAATCTCTCATTTTAGTGTAGATCGTCACTGTTTAGGGGTTAAATCTGAGAGTAAACTAACCTTTATTTCATACTCACACTAATTAGAGAGCAATAGGATATTTTTGCTTGTTAGCTTTCTCAATTAGATCTTCATTTTCAACTAACAAGTGATGTTATTATTCTATTGAAGTGTTGTGTTGCAAGTCACAAACTCACACAGATAACTCCCACTATTTCATGTTCCTCAATCACTTTAGGTACAAGGATACTATTAATATTCCTTTTTATCTTCATAGCTCTTTAATTAGAAGCCTAAACGAGCACAAGAAAATGCCTAAGAAGGTCATTCAGCATGAGGGGTTAATTCTGTTGATTTATGAGTACATTAAGAATACTTTCCTTAACCCTACTACCTCTACCACCATTTTGGAGAAGGGTAAATGGAGCATTAATACTCCTACTGATGGGTCTGTTAAACAGAAGGCTGATGGAGATATAGGAAGTAGTTCAAAGAAAAGTTGGACTGAGAAGAATGAAGCCTCTGATGGTTGTATTGATAATAATGTGATTGAGGATTCCAAGGAGGAGGAGGCTTGTGAGAACCAAAATATGTAGAACCCTAATAGGGAAGGGCAGGATACTAAATATTCTAATGATAATGCTACCCCCCAAGATTTGGGTGGAAATAAGGATAATAACAGTAAGGGATCTGATAAGAACATTGAGATGGAGGCTGAGGCTAAAAATCAAATTGAGGATGGCTCCCACCAAAAAAATACTGATGCCTCCCAAAATAGGGAGATTGACTTTGTATCTAAAAATATTGATAAGGCTGATTTGGGTGGCAAGGATATAGAGGACATGGTCAACCTGAAAGGTAAGTCTACAGAATTTCTTAATTCTAAAGAAGTCATGGCTCATAACTCTCATAGCCTGCAAAACTTGGTGGATATTTCTATCCAATATGTAGAGAAGCATATAGTTGACAAAGATTTCCAAAATGAGGAGGTTCCCATTATTGATGACTTTGTTTCTAGTATGAGGCATGATGTTACTATTTCCCAAGACTCTTAGGAGAAAATTCATGATTGTAGCAAGGATTCTAGTGAAATGAGAATTAGAGAGTCCTCTATTAAGCTTATTTCTTAGCACTTTGATGACAAAGAGGAAGTCACCATCGGGGCCCTACAGACTATCAAAGCTGAAGCCTTATACTCCTTTAGATTTAATAAGTGGTGCTTCCATGAGATTAAAAGGCTTAAACTAAGTTGTCATGTAACTTTTTAAAGTTGCAAAAGTTGTCATGAAAATTTTTTGGCAACATGAAAAATGTTGCACTTCCTTGTGCCATCTTAACTCCAAATAAAATCATTTCCACTTATACTAAGAAATTTGGAGTCATTTTTCTCATTGAGGCATATTTGGCCACCTTGACAACCTTTGGCCAACTAATGACAACTTTGTGCCAAAATCACATTGCTTCACACCTTGACAAACAAAATTACACTAGCACACTCCCTAGACCCCTATAAGGTCTTTATTGCACCCATGACTTGGTTGGAGTCATTATGAGACAAAATTGCATTGGGTTATAAGCCAAACCCCAATGTTGCTCCTGAAAAATTCTCCCCCTATACAAAGAAACTTAGGTCACACTTGGTGACAGTAAGGCAATGTTAAATCTAGAATTCTTGAAGTTACTTTATGCAACCCACATAGCCTTTGATTTTGGTAGATGCTTCAATTTGATTAGATGCTCCAAGTAGACACCATGACTAGTTTTCTTCTTCAATCTTGAGTCTAGAATATTTTTTGCCTATGGCTTTCTTTTGGGTGAAAAAAGTACATTAGCAGTGACTCCCAAAACTTTAGTAATTTGTTCACTCTTCTTTGTAAGGGAACCTTTGGGGTATGTGAAAGATCATGAGGGGCCAAAATGTGGTGATGTAAAAAGATCCATTTTTTAGTCATCCAAAAGTGCATGAAAATGTATGTTAAATTTTTAGTAGTCCTAAGTGTCAGTACACTAGGAAACCTGACACCAAAGCACAAGCCTTATCGAGTACCCAAAAAAATTGGGTATCCGAAACTTGTCGCATAAATCAAAATCCGTGAGCCATTTTCCTCATTTGTCCTCACATTTTAGGTTTGGAAAATGGCCAAATATCATAAACATGATATTTTTGGGTACCTAATTGCGCCAACAACAAATTTGACTCCATGATCAGATAAGTAAATTCTTGCTATATCTTGATTAATTTCTTTCATTTTCATGTTAAATGTAGTCTTTTTGGTTAAAATAGGGTTTTGTATTGATTTTTTTAATAATATATGAAATTAATTTGAAATTTATATATGTTTATTATTTAATCAAGCTTGGCTAACAACAATGAAGATAATAACCCTCCCCCACCAAATAACGGTCCCCAAAAAATTCTAGAACAACTTCAAAACCCTCAATCTTTAGAGGATTTGATACAGGAGAACTTGAACACTATACGGGGTGTTCAAAACATGTATCAAAATATAACTATGTTAGCTCCTATGATTGCCACCCTAAATACCATTATTGAAAACATTGACACCCTTACGCAACAACATAATGCTGCTCTTCATTGGCATGATGATATGCATGCCCAATTTGATGACGGCTTGACCATGATGCGGTTGTGGCCCTTAATATAACTAAGGAAGCTATAGCCTCCCTTTTTGTTAATCCTAAAATTGGATTAAAATTTGACCCCAAAAAACCCAAATTATCAATAAAATGGTGCACAAATGAAGCAATGCACACACACTTTTGGGATCACTGGTGGATGGTTTTTGATAAACCACCCCATAGCAATTTGGAGCTCCCTTTCTATTTCATAAAAAAATTGTATGCTGAGTTTCTGCTTGGTCATAATGTTAATTATTGGAGTATGAGGCCCAACATGGGCGTAGGTAGAGGAGCTCCTCAAACTAGGCTATTTTCCTAGCACAAAAAATCCACTACCTTTATCCCCCCCACTGATGTCGCACCCCCTCCTCTAGTGCAACATCTTGATATCATTGTAGAGGCTTCCTCACAAAGTATTAGGGCCATTCATTTGTTGAGTAATCAGTTGATCAGGAAGACCAGGTCATTGTTTCCTCTTGGTGTGGATGATGCTGGCACATCGACATCTGGCAGCAGTTCACATGTATGCATGACCCATACTTGCATTATTTTCAAGAATTTGTGCTTCAGACCACTTACTGATGCTGATACATATCAGTATATTATTGGTGAGGAGGATATATGAAATGTATTTGTAGAGGCTACAACACGTCATGGAGCATCTACGTCTCATGAGAGTGTTCTTGTTGATACGGTAAGAGTAAACATTATAAATAAATTTGTCACATGACTTAATTAATTTAAAAATAATTTATTTATTTAGATTATTTTTAATGATTGCATGCACTTATGTATATATATTTTTTCCATTTATGTTCAGTCGATGACAGAGGAGGAGTTGAGACAGGTGGATGACTCCACACTTTCGACCATTTCATTTGGCCTTAACATCTATACAATATATTATAAATTATGTACCCATTAATTTTTTTTATATCATTTGGTGTACATGCTTAAATCTCTATCAATTAGAGCAATACAATTCATACATTTACTAATATATTTCCATCTTATTATACTCTTGCAGGCTACAACTGATGTCAGTGGGGGGTACGAGGGGGTTCCTTCTTCATGTGTCGACAAAGGAAAGGTAATTAATTTTTTAAGATTAATTATGCATGCATATGTATGCCACTTGTGTGTAGTAATAAATATTTTACTTGCACTTCATTGTATAGGGTGTGGCTCTTGATGATGTCTTGACATGGGTTCGGGAGCCTAGGCTGATAGGCATCTCGATTCGGAGTGATAGACCGATTGCACATAGACTTTTACATATTTTTATTTGTATTTTGTAACCAGGTTTGTTATGATGAAGTACATTTATATATAATTGACAATCTTTTTACTCTCATAGGTTACTCCTAGTGTGAGAGAGGGCCCATGAGAATCTTTTATATCTTTGTTGACCCAGCCCAGTATTCCAGAGGAGGGATCAGTAGATGTAAGTTTTAATTTTAGTTCAATCAATTTGTAATTTTATTATGCTATCATCCTATTTTGTAGATTTATTACTTTATGTTGCACCACTCTACTAATCTCATTATTGCAAATATATATTTATAGGTCGGAGTTGGTATTGGTGGCATTGTCCCTTCACTACCAAAGACTTATGCTAGGACACCTGATCATGGTAGGTGACTGAGAGGCCAGGTAAAAATGTTTGTATTCAGTTATAATTTTAATTAAATTAGTGTTTGAATTATGAATTATATATATATATATATATATATATATATATATATACGCACACACACAAATCATATAAACTAAGAAAATTAACTTGGTTTTGAACTCATTTTTGATGCAGGATCAATCAGAGCCAAACACTTCTTCAAAGAGGCTACATTTTGATGACCCCCCTACAACATAGGATGTAGTTTTAGTTTTGTGGTCATTTAGAGATGTCACTTGGCACATTTTGAGATGGCATATATGCCACATTGTACACCTTGAAACATTGATTTTGTAGACATTTTGAAATGGCATGTGCCATATTTGTATATGGAGATACTTTTGATACATTTGATACTTTCTATATATATAACATGTTCATTTTTATGTTATATTTGCATCATATTTTGTATACATATTTATTATTCATGTTTATGGAATTGAATGGTGAAGTTATATCTTGACTATGATTATCATTATAGATTTCCTATGTTCTTATGTTTCATACCATTATACCTCCCACCCAAAGGGATAGTCAGTCTCTTCAGATTTACAAACCACCTCTATAAATGTTAACTTCCTCAATTAGAACACAATTGGACTCACGTATAAAAACCACAATTTCACATTTAAGGCATGCTCTAGTGATAGCCCACATCTGCCAACTACCCAAAAAATCAATCTTTTTAAGTCTTTGGACAACCCAACTCCATTACCATACACAACACATGTTCCATGTCCTCAAAGCCACTCATGCACATTTTATAACATACCAAACTTCTCGACCAGCTATATATTTTTTCCATATACATCCTGACTCAAGCATGCAAAACCATGAACCATATTTCTTGATTACCATTAAATTCACCTAACATAACATTTTATATCTCCATCTACTACATTACAAAGACAAGTCCTGATATTATACTCTATATACCCACTCTACTACATCATAGATCCCATGGCCCTTAACCCAACTTGTAATCCCACTTGAGCCACTTAGTACTACATTGTCTCAATACTATGTATATACTCACTATGTATGTAACACATCATATTGGGGTTTACTAAATCCATAGACAAATGTAGCACTTCTGTTGTTAGGTCACTTGGGTCATGTGTGGTTGCGAGCATTCCAGTGACTCCATGGGTGGAATGGGGTTGTCACTAGCATTTACCCATCCAAATGGAGCTGATGGAGTAGATAGTTCATTTCCAGGATAGATGGTTTGAAAGATACACTACTGAGATACTTTCAATTGACCCTCACTACAAGTTTTGGCATCGACTGAGATCACCTTTCCAAATGCAAACAAAGTCGAATTGCAAAAAACCAAGAGAGGTTATTGTAGAGCTCAGAAACATGATCCCATATCCCTTAACATTTTTTTGATACCTCTCATGAGGTCCAAGATACGAGCCTTGGAAGACTGCTGCCCAATTGTGCTTAGTGCACCTTGGGGTCACTTGGGTCGAGCGTAGTCGCGAGTGTTCCAGTGACTCCATGGGAAAAATGGGGTTTTCACTGACATTTACCCGACCAACTGGAGCTGATGGAGCAAATAGTTTGATGCTAGGATAGACGGTTTGAAAGATACACTTCTGAGCTACTTTTAACTAACCCTCACTATAAGTTTTGGCATCAACTAAGATCACCTTGCCAAATGCAAATGAAGTTGAATCACTCAAAATTGAGAGAGGTTATTGTAGACCTCAGAAACATGATCTCGTAGCCTATAATGGTTTGTCAATACCTCTCACAAGATCTGAGATACGAGCCTTGGAAGATCACTGCCCAATCGTGCTTAGTGCACTTTGGGGTCACTTGGGTCAAGCATGGTCGTGAGCATTCCAGTGACTCCGTGGGTAGAATGGGGTTGTTATTGTCATTTACCTAGCCAACTGGAGCCAATGGAGTAGATGGTTTGATGCCAGGATGGACAGTTTGAAAGATACACTATAGAGCTACTTTCAACTGATGCTCACTATAAGTTTTGGCATCGACTGAGATTGCCTTGCCAAATGCAAATGAAGTTGAATTGCCCAAAACTAAGAGAGGTTATTGTAGACCTCAGAAACATGATCCCATAACCCCTGATGGTTTGTTGATACCTCTCATGAGGTCCTAGATACAAGCCTCAGAAGATCACTGCCTAATCATGCTTAGTGCACCTTGGGGTCACTTGGGTCGAGCGTGGTCGCGAGAATTCTAGTGACTCCATGGGTGGAATAGGGTTTCCACTAACATTTACCCAACCAACAAAAGATGATGGACCAGATAGTTTGATTCCAAGATGGATGGTTTGAAAGATACACTATGGAGCTACTTTCAACTGACCCTCACTGCAAGTTTTGGCATCGACTAAGATTGCCTTGCCAAATGCAAACGAAGTCGAATCACCCAAAATTGAGAGAGGTTATTGTAGACCTCAGAATCACAATCATGTAGTTTTTCAATACCTCTCATGAGATTTGAGATATGAGCATTAGAAAATCACTGCCTAATCATGCTTAGTGCACCTTGGGGTTACTTGGGTCGAGCATGGTTGCGAGCATTCCAGTGACTCCGTGGCTAGAATGAGGTTGTCACTAGCATTTACCTGGCCAACTAGAGCCAATGGAGCAGATGGTTTGATGCCAGGACAAATAGTTTGAAAGATACACTACAGAGCTACTTTCAATTGACCCTCATTGCAAGTTTTGGCATCGACTGAGATCACCTTACCAAATGAAAACAAAGTCAAATAGCCCAAAATTGAGAGAGGTTATTTTAGAAACAAAAATCATGATCCCGGAGCCCCTGATGGTTTTTCAATACCTCTCACAAGGTTCAAGATACAAGTATTAGAAGATCACTGCCTAATCGTGCTTAGTGCACCTTGGGGTTACTTGGGTCGAGCATGGTTGCGAGCATTCCAGTGACTCCATTTGGTGGAACAAGGTTGTCACTAGTGTTTATCTGGCCAACTAGAGCCCATGGAGTAGATGGTTTTATGCCAGGATAGATAGTTTGAAAGATACACTACATAGCTACTTTCAACTGACCTTCACTGCAAGTTTTGGCATTGACTGAGATTGCCTTGCCAAATGCAAATGAATTCAAATCACCCAAAATTGAGAGAGGTTATTGTAGACCTTGGACACATGATCTTGTAGCCCCCAATGGTTTGTTGATACCTCTCACAAGGTTTGAGATATGAGGCTCAGAAGATCAATGTCTAATCATGCTTAGTGCACCTTGGGGTCACTTGGGTTGAGCGTGGTGTGAGTGTTCCAGTGACTCCGTGGGTGAAACGGGGTTGTCACAGGCATTTACCTAGCCAACTAGAGCTGATGGAGTAGACGGTTTGATGCTAGGATGGACGGATTGAAAGATACACTGCAGAGCTACTTTCAACTGACTCTCACTACAAGTTTTGGCATCGATTGAGATCACCTTGCCAAATGCAAATGAAGTCAAATTGCCCAAAACTGAGAGAGGTTATTGTAGACCTTTGAAACATGATCTGATAGCCCTTGACATTTTGTCAATACCTCTCATGAGGTCTAAGATATGAGCCTTGGAATATTGCTGCCCAATCATGCTTAGTGCACTTTGGGGTCACTTGGGTCGAGCGTGGCCGTGAGCGTCTAGTGACTTCATGGGCGGAATGAGGTTGTCACTAGTGTTTACTTGGCCAACCAAAGCTAATGGAGTAGATGGTTTGATGCCAGGATAGATGGTTTGAAAGATACACTATGGTGCTACTTTCAACTAACCCTCATTGCACAATGAATCATTTACATCTATCATGTATGTATCCATCTAATTCAAATGAACTTTCAAAGCATCAAAGATTGTTTGAAATGATAAAAAATAATATCCTTAAAGAATTAGAAACAACAATCAAACATGTAAGAATTCAAACCATGCAAATAACATAAGTAAATAATAAAAAATTATGCATTTTCATTGCCTTTTTCTGAGAAAATGTATACTTAGATCCCTTGGTGGCACTATTGGCCACCAATACATGATTTTGGTCATAATTCCTTATCAAGACTTCTAGGACATTTAACTTTTAAATCAAATTGATTGTTACAAATTACCATTATAGGCTTCAAAAGATCTTAATTAAGGGTCATCTCTTTGCTTCAGGGTCTCCAATAGTGCTTCATGGTCAATAGTACTAATAGTCCAAAGTTCTTTTGTCTTTGGTCTTCCTTGATGCTTCGACAACTTGACATTTGTTGCTATAACAAGGTGTGAATACATGAGAATAGTTTTGTGCTTATCATAGTCTTCAAATGCAATAATTCCATTCTTTCTAATCATGTATATTTGCAGCCATGTTCCCGCAACAACAATTGAACCTGTAGGATATGTGAACCCATCACCATCTATCGTAGGTTGTAAAAGATTTGTTTTACCTTGTACACAATGTTCTAACTAATTAGACCTTTGATCATTCCCCTATGGTGCAACCAATGCAAAAAAATCTCCTGGCTACAGAAGATTTGAAAGATAGTCATACTCAACTGAAGTGTCCATGTCATCATTTCTTATAGAGAGTGTCAAAGATAAAGGAGTTAGATAGTGTGGAACCCTTGTATCCACCCACTCACTTGACTTACAATGATCCCAATCACACTGAAAACACACGGGGAAAAAAAATCCAACTCTCATGTCCAAATGGTCCATGTAATACTATTGGAGCTTCAGAATGAATGCATTTTTTAAGAGCCTTTCACTATTTGACAATCCAATCTATCTCCTATAGTTCCCTCCTCAACCAACCAAAAGAATCTATGCACTATAGAATCAAGAGTCCCCCCCTATGACAATACTAAAGTACACCAATCAACAATAGAATGAGCATCAAGAAGTACAACACCTGAAATCCTTAATTTCTCCTTAACTAGAGCTCTCTTCACACATACACCTGCTCCATCATGCTCCCCTTTCCCATGCCCTGACTCAAAAAAACTCCAAATATGAGGTACACCTCTCTCCACATGAATTCTACACAACCAATAATTTTTTTTGGCATTCTTAAATTGAGTGGTGCAATTATCCGACCAAATGAGACGCCTATCCATAGTAATACCATTTTCCTACAAGAAGTCAAAATAGTTCTGGAAACAATGTTTAACAAACTCATGAGAGTGAAACCTATTGTCACTCATATAAAAATGGTACTCTCTGATTATATTTCACTCATCTTTTGTGCTATCAGGGGAATGTCTATATGTGATGTGTACAAAAATAGCAACCTGAATGGAATTGTAATATTGAGCTTGAGTATCATTTTGGGGCTGCAATGTATAGTTCTCTGCAAAGTCTACAATGGATATAATATTTCCAATGGGAAAAATGTCCTTACACATTCTGAATTATTGATCCAACCATTGAGACCCATGACTATGCCTTGCATACTTGTAAAAAATATTTATCTTGAAATCTGAGATAAAATCAGCAACATTGTATTCTTTTGCAACTAACTCACATCTAGAGCCTTCACGCTAAAATCCAAATCTTAAGGGGTACACAATAAAATGGCTTCACGGATTCAAAAGACCTTTGTGATATTTTCAATGTTGGATGTGTCTCACAAATTTTTTTATACAACATTGTTTGACTTACCTCCACATAATGTTTAGGATGTGGAGTGCGGTCTCGATTACCAACTCTCAACTTCAAGACATCCTTCACATTTGGTGACACCCTTGAGTTAGCATCCCAAAATTGTTTAATTTCATCCTTGACAACATTTGTTAGCTTCTTATCGAAACATGGAAGTCTCCCACCATAAGCCCATGTATCAATTTGAAGTGGATCATCAAGTCTTTCTCTTCTTGCAAGTGCTCTACCCAAAGTTTTATGGTCTATATTGAAGTCAACACAAGTTTGTCTCATGAAATGAGCCTTTCTCAATTGACGACTTAATAAGGAGGTTGTAATAACCCTCCTAGCAACTCTATTGGCTTTTTCTCTTCTAGTCTTCCCAATGCTATTGAGAGCATTGAAAAAATTCTTCACAATAATGAAATTTCTCTCCATTTTCTTATTCACATGAATCTTCAATTTCACAAGCATAGGTCTCATCTTTTGCATCTTTAACAACTGCACAAAAATTTGACATTGCTCAACCAATGTCTTGTTTCCAAAAAATTGATCATAAAGTATTGAAGCCCATAGCCTAACGGTTCTATGTGACTTCTTTCCTTCCCAATTATTCATAATGTTCTCCTCAATTTCAATTAGCCATTTAGGTGTTCTTGAAAGCCCCAAATTTGAAGATTGCTTATATTTATTGCAAGGGAATTCATTTTGCATATAATTTGGAGATGTGTAGTGTTCATGTGGTTCTTGTGAAACATTTTCATTCCCCAAGTCTACATTTTCAATCTCCATCTATACATGTTCATCTTCATTTCATTCATTGTCATTCCGCAAATATACATTTTCATTCCCCAAGTCTACATCTTCATTCTCTCTCTACATTTTCATCTTAACTCCATACATTGTTATTCACAAAATTAATTTTCATATTATTTTCAAATTCAACATCCTCTTCACTTGCAACTGTATTTATGGAGTCACCTTGATTAATGTTTAACATACCTTCTCTCCTTCTTGGGTGATTTTCCCTATCTTTTTCCCTATATGCTTGAATTTCTTCATCTGCCACCTTCCTCTTCCATTTATCCTTTCGATGACTACTGCTTCCCATGGTGAGACACAAGTTGTCAAAAAACAAAAAATGGGCCTCAAATCACTTTTTTTTTTCTGCAACCCATGAAAAAAGTCTAAAATCCTGTGCTTGTCTAGTCTGTGGGGACAAGTAATATTTTGGTCAAAGTTACACCAGTCCATAATCGGGTACCTGATATTTTTGAGAACATGAAAAAATGGCAAGAGTAAATGAAAAATTAAACTTTTATATATAAAGAGAGGTTTAAATATGTATTATATATACTAATGTATTGTATATATATAATATATATAATGTATTATATTATATATATGTATGTATTATATATATACTATAATAAGAGAGAGAAAGAGAGGTCCTCATAACCCCTTTTGACACATTTGAATGCTCGTAATCATATTATTTTCGTGTACTCCTTTACATTTAATAAAAAGATTTAGCTGCCTGCCTTTAAAGACATAAAAGAAATGAAAAATAAAATTTAGGCCAAAAATACATACCACATTTCTGTATGTAGTACTGTTAGCTTCAACAATCCAGCCAGCTTCCTCTACTAAGGCATGGAGAACTTCATTAATGTCTACTCTGGGAGAAAGATTATAATTTCCATATTTCTGCAAGCCCTAAAATATTTTCATCATTATCTCTCTCTGCCTCCACTCTCTCAATTTAGTCCTCTCCCTCTCTGCTGCACTCAACTTAGCCATCCTTACCTACTCTTTTATAGAGATTCTCCAAAATTCGTATACAAAGGCATCCTATAGGAAAAAAATGAAAAGTTTCCTAGAGAATATCAGGAATATATATACAAAATCATCATATAGGAAAAATGACAAAATATTAATAGCTAAAATGTAAAATTTATCATTAACACTAGTAGTACCAAGGTCATACCTACTGTCAAATCCTGGCCTATGATGTGTAAAATGAGAAAAGAAAGTGGATCAAATAGAAAAGGTGCATTAAATCAGATCAATATCATAATAAATGCAAAAAATACTATGACGGACAAAAATATTTTCATATTAATGGGAAAGAGTGGGAAGAGCTTCTTGGACCCATGATAAAAGTTACAGATAAGGAGGAAGAGCTAGGAAGGGGAAAGAAACAAAGGAAATAAGTAAGATATGCATGTGAGCCTATGTTAGATGATGATAATGAGTAGTCACCATATTCTAGTAGCTCAAGTAGTGATAGAAGCTCTTTAGTGCACATGTGTACACTGACACAAAAAATTCAGATGGAGAAGTAACAAGTGCTATGGAATTATCCACAGAGCAATGTGAAATGAAGCCTCAAATTGGTTCATTAGTAGGCAAAGAATTTGGTCATGCACTTCATCCTAGCACCATAAATATTTCTATTAGAAATGCCTATTCATCAATGGCCTTGCATTTATAGGACTTGGGAAACTAGGTTACTCATGTTGGGCATTATCCCTCAAATGTAAGTTCATTGCCACCTTTGGCAAGGAAGTCTCACTCCTCATTTTACAACAAAGGGAAACCGTCCATGGTCCAAGGTTTTAATTCAGCTGACAAGTGGAGAGCTTCTCAAGGTACTGATATCTTTTGTAGAGAAGTTCCTGATTCATCTCAAGGTTCTCATTTAGGTGACCAGCTCCTCGGAGGTCCACAAATAGACCAATTGATTTCCCAAATTGGTAAAAGGGTAGATGAAATTTTGGAAAGAGTATCCCAATTGAAGAGAAATGGAAATTCCAGTGAGCATAAAGTTATTGTAGATCCAATGGGTGTATCTCCTCCACTGACAAATATATTTGCTTCCAAAAATTTGAGTTTAAATGGAGACTGTATGTTCCCAAACATGCCCCAGTCGAGCAGATGAACTAGATGTTGCTTGAGTAAAGAAGATAGTGGTTTATTAAAGCATTTGCATTATCCCAGTTGCTATTAGTTACTACTTTTTGAGAAGCTTTCTAGCTGCTTCTGTGTGGGATTTCTGTAATATATAATGTCCTCATGCAAGTACATGCCAGTTTTTGTAAACATTTTCTATTGTAAAGGGTTAGTGAGCAATATCAAAGAAAAGGTTTTTGCATGTATTATTTAGACACATATCAATTAGGAAACCATTTTTCTCCCATGACATGGCATAAATGCCT
Organism: Chamaecyparis obtusa; assembly: GCA_027943335.1. Lineage (NCBI taxonomy): Eukaryota > Viridiplantae > Streptophyta > Pinopsida > Cupressales > Cupressaceae > Chamaecyparis > Chamaecyparis obtusa. Next base: position 416,943 of record BSBK01010678.1, read on the forward strand.
AGATTCACTTTGTCGATATCAATAGGTAGCAAGAGGAGGGAAGAAATATTTTTGAAGAGGAAGTACAAATGTTACTATCCAAAACCATTTGGAGAGTATTATTCTCTCTCTCTCCTACTCTTTCCCCTTCTCTCTCTCTCTCTCTCTCTCACCTTCTCACTCTCTCTCTTCCTCTCTCAGCCCCCGCCACCTTCTCACTCTCTCTCTTCCTCAATGGCTGCCCATGAATTTTTTAAATGGCTGATTGATTTCCTTTGCTTCTGTCAATGGCCATCCATGATTTTTCTGCAATATTCCAACCTTTCGTACATAGTTGTAAAATACATATTAATATATTATACATATAAAATAATATATAATATATGATATATAATGTAACATTTAATATTAATATATATTAAATAATATTTAATATAAAATGTATATTATATAATATTTAATATATATAATATATAATCTAATATATATCTAATATATAGTTTATGATATATAATATATTATATGAAGGATGGAGAAATGGGAGGGATAAAGGGGAGGAAAAAGTGAAAAATCAAAATTCTGCTGGCATTTTTGGGTACCCAAAAATATCGAGTACACAAAAATATCAGGTACCTGATTACGCTCGGTATTGCTTTGTGCACCAAACCTACATGGTCAACTATTGAAATGTCTTGAAAACATGTTTTTCCCCATTTCTCTGAGTTCCAGACTTTGACCATGTAGCTGACGACTTTTTTTTAAACAAATTTGATGAAATGAAAAGGGTATCTTAATGAGATTATCAGCTTTCTATCGATATAATTGCTGTCAAATTTTTAATTCAGTAAGTAATTATTAGTTATTTTCTAATTGAGTTACCTCTAAAGTGTTGATTTATATATTGATTGAAAAATGACTATAACTTTCAGACGGTATAACATTTTTGAAATCTAAAAAATGTGTCACATTCTATGCTTTTCCTACTATAAGAATTTTTTTTGTTTTGAGTTTTGTAAAGTTTTGAATGAGTTAAGGTGGTTATACACGGGAGTTTTTTTATTCTAAAAATGTTGTAGTAGAAAATTCATAATTAATTATTCTTTTGGAATAAAATTACAAAAAAATACGTGTCACATCCAGGCATGAGTCTAGTACTTATATATAAAATATTATAATAAAATATTATCATTTGATTATGATTAAGGTGGTCATACATACACCTACTTCTTGTTTTTTTCTAGAAATTTTTGTACTGCTGCATTGAAATCTATACTTTTCACCAATCATAGTAACTTTTTTTCAAAAAAGGCCTAGTAGTTTAGAAACTACATTTAATTCTCTACAGATTCTATTCTTACAACTTTTTGATATTAGGCTGATAGCTAGTTGAAATTTTCATGTCAAGTTGACTAACCCTAGTTTGTTGATTTTTCATTGCCACTTAAGGGCATAGTTTGTCCCATCATGATCTTGTACATACCCTTTGTATTTAACCAAATCTTAAACATTTAAAACAAGAGATATTGCTAAATTTGCAAGGAGATCTATCTTATATGCATTCATTCCATATTTGGTCAATATTTTGTAAGGCCCCATTCTCCTCATTTGAATTTTACTTGGCATGCCTTTCTAAAGCTTGGATTTGTTTAGGTGGACCATTACTAAATCCCCAACTTCAAATTGAACATCCTTCTTCTCTTCATCAACTTTGGCTTTTAGTAGCTTCTATCAATTTTTTCTTCACTTGGTCATGCACCTCTTTCATAGACTGGGAGAAATCTTTTGTATTCCCACTTATACCCTCTGTGCTTCCTAAATATCTAAGTTCAAAAACACCTTGGTATGTATCCCATTTACAATATCAAAGGGGCTTCTTCCTGTAGTCCTATTTGCATTTTCATTATAGTAAAAATCTACCTGTGATAATACTTGATTCCAAACCTATCCATACTCTTTAGTCAAACACATTAATAGATTGCCCAAGACTTTGTTAACAACCTTTGTTTGGCCATCTGTCTGAGGGTGATAGGCTGATCCAAATGAGAGGTTAGTTCCTAATCTTTTCCACATGGTGTTCCAAAAATGGCCCATTTTGTATCTTTGTCTAACACTATGATGATAGGGAGCCCATGGATTCTGACCACCTCCTTAAAGAACAAGTGTGATATGTAGTTGGCATCATGTGTAGTCTTGCAAAGAATGAAGTGACTCGTCTTTCTAAACATGTCAACAACTACAAAGATACTATCCAAAAAAGTGTTAGTTCTTGGTAATCCAATAATTAAATCTGTGCTTATACATTCCCATGGCCTATTAGGAATTGGTAATGGCTGATAAAGATTGGAATTTGAGGTAGTGCCCTTAGCCTTTTGACACAAAATATATTGTTCCACATACCTTCTAACATCCTTATACATCTTAGGCCAATAATAGAACCCATGGACTAATTTAGGTGTCTTGTTATGACCAAAATGCCCACTAAGACTACCATTATTCTCTTCTTGAATGAGATTTTCTCTCATGGATCTTCTAGGCACACACAATTGACTACCTTTAAAAAAAATCCCATTTTTTAGGGTATAGTCTACATATTGACTATGAAAATGATTATTGAATTCACTACATACCTCGTATGCCTCAAAAAAATACTCATGCTCCTTGTAAAGGTCCTTGAAACTCTCCACCCCTATACTCTGCAAGTGCACTTCTTGCACTATGAGAAGCCATCTTCTCAATGCATTAGAAACCTTGTTACTTTGACCCTTCTTGTGTTTGATAGTAAAGGTGTATATCTGTAGAAATTCTATCCATTTTATGAGCCTATGGATTAGTTTGTCTTGTGAATTGATGAAGCTCAATGCTTGGTTATCTGTAAATACCATAAAATCTTTGGGTAATAGAGAGTGCCACCATTTTCTAAAGGCTTGAACTAATGCATAAAGTTCCAATTCATATGAGGAGCATTTCTTTTTATCCTCATTTAAATTTTCACTATACAAAGCCACTAGTCTATTATCCTGGCTCAAAATAGCTCCTACTGCTATGCTACTTACATCACATTCCAAGGTGAATAGTTTGTCAAAGATAGGAAACACCAATATAGGCTAGGTGGATACTCTCTTCTTCATAGCTTCAAACCCTTTGTCTGATTCTTTCATCCATTTGAACTTAGTTCTCACACCACCCTTAATTATATTTAATATTGGAGCACATATTTCACTAAAATTTCTAACAAATTTCCAATATAATTGAGCTAATCTATGGAAGATCCTTATCTCAATACCTATTTTAGGGGTAGGCCAGTTGAGTATGGCTTCAACTTTTCTAGGGTCAATCTTCAAATTTCCTTGTGAGATAAAAAATCCCAGGTAGACAAGTTCTTGTTTTATGAATTCACGCTTTTCCAAGTTAATAGTTAATTTCTCCTCATGCAATCTATAATTTCTCCTATGGTGATACTTGGACTTTTTGATTTGGACATTCTATTATGATGGTTAGAACTATACATTTACATTTATGTTTTGTGGATGATGATATGTTTATCAGATGATTGATATGCTCATTTATGGTTATTATTTATACATTTATGAAATTATAAAACCATCTATCTTTATATGTTTTATGGAGCTAACCCAAGGATTTGAATCTAACCATTATCATGATGTTTTATGTTTCATGGATATATGTCTTATATGTTTTCATGGCTCAGGATGAAGTCGTAGTTACTCACTTAGTTGAGGTCCACACGATGTATCAATCCTGGTCATTTGTTTGCATATATCTCTATATTTATACATGTATCTCTTCTTGGTGATGTAGGATTGCAGGTATCAGGTATCGTCTCCACCTGGCTTCACAGGTCTGAGCAATCCCTCAAAATCCTTGATTGTTGTTGTTGTTACAGAGATATCACTAGGTCCCATAGGAAGGAACTCTACCTCTGATCATTTCATCCTTAGGTAGGGAGTTCCTGAGTTAGTCCCTTGTGTAGATGATGTATTTTTTTGTCCTCTTAGTTTGTTGCTTTTGTGGATCTTGTAGATGGTTTCTTATCTTTTGCATTCGTTGAGAATGAGGTTTTGAGTATGGTAGCTCTAATTATCTTCATGGTATGTTCAATTTTATTAGTAGATTATTGATGTGATTTTAATATCAATATGGTATTAATAATATTTTATAATATCCATAATAATAAGATGTCTATGGCAATATTAATAATAGATGTTTTAATAATAGTGGTAAATTCTAACTTATGTTATATATATATATATATATATATATATATATATATATATATATATATAGAATATGGATTAGTGTATAAATAAATAATATGTTTCATAATATTTAAATAATTGTAATATTAATAATATTGTGCCTTATTTATGGTATATGTACACATAAGCATATGGGTGCACACATATGCCTATGAATACATATATATATATAAACATATATTATTGTTAATTGGTTGTGTGAAAGAAATAAATATTATGAGATAATAATAAATCTATGTTACTTTCATTTAATGGAAATGTGTTTGGTAAATTCTTTTACCATGGTTATTAGTAAATTATTCCTAAAAATAATATTATCTATTTTGCCACCCTTAAATTTAGCAGACATAGATTTATAATTCTATTAAATAATATTTGTTTATTCCTTCATGGGAATGGTTTTACAAACCATATTATTAATAAATAACTAATATAGTTGGGATGGTTGCATCAGTTGGATTACATGTGCAACCACCTCCTCTAATCTATATACATGAAGGATCTCCTATGTGAGAGGGTATTGGATAGGAGTTGATTTGAGAATAAAATGATAATAAGATGAGTATTATGTTTGTAGGAAAATTATATTTGTGAGGAGAGGGTTCATTATTCTCTGAGATTGGCATTTGGTTGTTTTGGGTAGAGGTTGGAGATTGCACCCAGGAGGACTTGAAGGAGTGCTAGAAGAGATTGAGAGGATTGGATCCGTCTTCATTAACCAAATCTTTGTAGGACTCCAAGTTGGAATCCATCTTGAGAGTTAACTCTCCATCATGATTTGAAATGATAAAAGTATGGTTGAATGTTTCTCTGTATATTTGTTGTTGATATAGATTGTAGAATGTTTAGGTTATATATCATTGTGCCTGTATTAGTGATTTGGAGAGTAGGATCATGTTTAAATGGAATTATTTCCTATATTGTATGTATATTAATATTTCTACATTTGTAAGAGTCTCTAGACTCCTTAGTATTCTCCTTGTCTCTTCTTTCTTATCCAAAATGTCCATGAGTGCTTCCAGGCTTTAGAACTTCTGTTTCAACCATACTATTCCATATCTATTTTTGCACCACCTTTCTTCATCCAGATCTAGGATAGATTAGTTGGATAGATAGGATGGGTTGATGGCTATTTCCAAAGGGAAATTGGGAAATATCAAATGGGTTGTGCCTAGATTAGGCAACCATAGTCCCCATAATGCCCAGTTTTACCCGCAAGTCAGAGCTCATAGTCATTTTTTGTAGTTTCTAGAAATTGGTACAACTGAGAAATTAGTGTCAACTGAGGAAGCCCGATGTTAGTGTCAACCAAGGAAGCCCGATGTTAGTGTCAACCAAGGAAGACTAGTGTTAGTGCCAACCGAGGAAGACCGGTGTTAGTGTCAACTGAGGAAGACCAGTGTTAGTGTCAACTGAAGAAGACTGATGTTAGTGTCAACCAAGGAAGACTGGTGTTCATATCAACTGAGGAAGACCGGTGTTAGTGTCAACCAAGGAAGACCGGTGTTAGTGTCAATCGAGTAGTTAGTGTCAACCGAGGAAGATAGGATTTATACAAGTATAACATTTAAGTATTACTTATACTTTAAGTTATACTTGTATAAAGAAATTAGGTACCTTCTGAGATGTTTGAGATAGGTTTCAGCTTCATAGGAGTTTAGATGCAACTTATAGATTTTGAGATTTCAAAAATTCAGACTTAGCCAAATTTCAAGCACTGGAGGTTTCCATAGATGTAGCATTGTGTTTTTCATATAGAATTTTGTGTAAACTTTATATATGTTCATTACTAGTTGGTGGAGGTTATATGGTGCATTTAAATGATTTTATAGGGTTAGGATGTGTTTGGGAAGCTAGATTAGGGTTTAGGATTTTCTAGGAGGACCGAGACCATTCTAGACCTCCCTTAATGTTCCTAATATTCCTAAACATCCCTAAACTCTCCTATTCTTTTCTGTTCTTTGATGTAAGTTCTAAAAAAATTTTATGATGTGTTTTATTTCATGCATGATGTGTATGTGATGTGTGGGTTAAGGGTAGAAAACCTAAGAACACTAAGTGAGTGGCTCTCAATGCGAGGTCAAGGCCCTAAGTGGCTAGTACCAGGATAACTGACTGAAGAGTTATTTAACAAGTGATAATTTAATTAAAACTTATGGGAATGGGTTCAAACACTAAAAATATTAATATGTGCCTTTCACTTTCCATTAGTTCTAGTAAAGGCTATGGATGGGAGTGGGAGAAGGTGCCTATGCATAGGTACGATCGAATGGCACTTGTTTGTATGAAAGGCATTCTATTTCACATGTGCCTACTTGGGGGCCGGGGCTTGGAGTGGCTAGTACCAAGACAACCAAAGGGGTGAGGGCTATGTGATGACACTCACTTAGGTTGTTGCTTAGAGTTTCTGCCAAGCCTTAGAACCTTTGGGAAAAGATGTATACTTTGATCTTCTTTTTCATTTACTATTTGGGAAAAGGTTACCCAACCCTACATACGGCCTAGTTATCCCTTCTTTGTGAACCTTGGTGTTTATCTCCTAGCATGGGGGAGTGGGCCTTTTGGTATCCACGTGGTTGGGTTGTAAATATTTTTATCAAGGTACCTTTTGTGGATGCAGTGCTTAAAGCTTCATGCTTGTATAGTGTTCCAGTTTTGAAGAATGAAGACTTGTATTTATCATTCATGATGTAAAATTTATTATTACCTCCCAAGAGGAGATGAATGTAATGTAATCATTGATGTATTTCCAAAATGATGTATTTGGAATGGGTAGACTTAGGAAAAAGGAAAAGGGAAAGCACAAACTTTATGTATATGATGTATGTCGAAAGAAAGGGATTTTGTAAGATTTCAAGTAGAGTAGTGTGTTTCTCAGTATTGATGAATAAAGGAAAAAATAGTAAAACACATGTAATATTTATAATGTATCAAATGTTTAGATGATTCTATTATATGGTATTAATTATTTGAATGCTATATTGTTCATTAAGGATACTTAGGAATATAGATGGATTTTAATGGCAAATTGAAATGAAAGTACTTTGTATTTCTTTATAAAGAATCTACAAATGTTGTGATGTAGTTTTCTTAAGAAGTAAATTAGGTTGTTAGTAAACTCTATGGGCTTAATTATTTTAACATTAAATTAGAAGGGAACCTTGGAGGAATCTAAGTTAATCTATGTTTTGTTTATATAATTCTTTTAAAAATTCAAAAATTTTCATAAATCATTACTTAGGTTTTCTTTTACAAAGAGAATCTATGTTCTCTTCCCTGGTTCCCTTGCAGGGCATGACACAATCTCCCTAACACAATATCCAAATATTTAAGGTTTTCTTCTCTATTATTGATAAATATGAGTATATCATCAAGATAGACCACTACATACCTTCCAATGTCATCCTTCAACACTTCATTCATCAGCCTCATGAAGGTGCTAGGGGCATTGGCAAGCCCAAATGGCATGACAAGGAATTCATATAACCCTTATGTGGTCTTGAAGGATATTTTCCACCATCACCCTCCTTTATTATAATTTAATGGTATCTGCTCTTCAAGTATATTTTGGTAAAGTATTGTGCCCCTCCAAGACAATCCATCAAGTCTTCTATTCTACAAATTAGAAATCTGTACCTAATTGTTATCGTATTAATTTCCCTTGAATCAATATAAAATATTCACTTACTTCCTTTCTTGGGTGCTAATACCAATGGTACTACACATGGGCTTATACTTTTCCTCACTAATCTTTGATCAAGTAGCTCTTGCACTTTCCTTTCCACTTATTTTCTTCAAGAGTCATCATGTAAGTAACTTTATTTTGTAATGATGCCCCTGGTATGAAGTCTATTTTGTGACTCACTATCCTTTGAGGGGGTAAAGTTGTAGGTGTTCCATCACTGACAATATCCTTGAACTAATCAAAGAGTTGTTGTAAATTTTTAGGTAAAGGTGTTTGTTTAGTTTTCTCCTCCTCCTTAGGTTTCACAACAATAGAAAAACCCACTCCATCTTCCTTCTTGAGGCCATTTAGGAAATATTTTTCACCAATAATCAACACATTAGGACCACTAGATTTAGTCTCTCCTTCATCCACCAAAGATTGGATCTTATATGTTACCCCATTATTTTGAAATGAGTATGAGTTCTTCTCACCATTGTGTATGGCCTTCTTGTCAAACTGCCATGGTCTTCCTAATAGCAGATGACATGCATCCATGGGTAGAATATCACATAAAATCTTATCCATATAACCTCCTATTGCAAACTCAACCCATGCCTACTCATTAACTAGTACATGTTGCCCCTTATTTAGCCATGTGACCCTATATGGATGATCATAAGGTATTTTATCCAATCCTAGTTCTCCCACCACTTCTTCTAAGATTAAATTATTAGTTGACCCTGAGTCTATGATCAATTTACATAATTTTTTGAGTATTTTGCATCTAACCTTGAAAAGAGACATCATTTTATTTGGCTCCTCCTTATATGGTTATTTGATTAGGATCCTTCTTATCATCTAGTTAGCACCAGTCTTAGAGTCTGATTGGAGAAGATGTCTTCATAGCTAGGATGACCCAAGTAGTTATAGTTATAACATTTTATGTTTGCAAAGTGAGAACCTCTACTAAAGGGGGGGTGAATCAGCATTACAAAACTTTAAATTAAACTTCAACCAATTGTAAATAAACCATAATAATGCTGAAATGAAAGCAACATAAATGCATAACACATAACTCATAACACCATGATTTGTTTTTGAGGAAACCTTGGCCAAGGGAAAACCCTAGTGGGGATGGGACCCACAACTATGCACTTATAAAATATAGTATCACTATTAGGAGATCTAGCCCTATTAGGATATGATTATTACATAGTACATTTCCTTGTTAGAGAATACAAAAGACCCTGTTAGGGGTATACAAAAACCCTATTAAAGGTGGTGAGCTTACAACTATTACAAAAAGTACTATCACAAAAGTGTTTTCAAAATGTGAACTGTACAAGCATCTACTATGATTTGATAGTTCCAATTAAAGCTCTGTCAACCTCTAATCTCACATATACTATTTTCATCCATCACAATCATACATATCACTTCTACAAACTACTCTATACTTATACTAATTCTGCCATCTAGTCGGCTTCACAAATACAATACAAAACATGATAATTACTTATGTAAATGATAAACATAGAGTCAAAAATCTTATATTACCAAAGTGTCGACAATATAATACTCTCATCTAACTTAGCATGTTACCATATCGACTAATCTTCCCTCAATCATCGTGACTTCTCATCTGCCCTGTTTCACTAATTCTTTGTCTTTGCATACCTTCATATCACTGTATCTTACTAATCTTATCATCAAAACACATGTGATCTTAACTAAAGCATATAAATATCCCAAAGTATCTTCTTTTAACTTTTCAAGCCATTATACATCATACATTATCTTCGTTGATAAAAACTATACCATAGTATATTGTTATTTTGACTTTGTACTTTGTCATTTTTATGACTAATTCTCCAATACCAAAACTCTCTACATGTGATCACTCTAGCATAAGTGTTTCCATAAATTAAAACCCTTAAGTGATCCCTAGGGGAGCATTGATCATTATGCCAACAATATAGTGGTCTATCTTGATGATATACTCATATTTATCTAGAATAGAGAAGAATGCCTTAAACATTTGGAGATTGTGTTAGGGAGATTGCATGAGGAGAAATTAACTATTAACTTGGAAAAGTTTTAAATCATGAAAAAATAACTTGTCTACCTAGGATTTGTTATCTCACAAGGAAATTTGAAGAGAAAAATGAAAAGAGGAAGAGAAGAGAAAAAGAATTTAAAAAAAGAGAGAAAATATAAAAAAGAGGAAGGAAAAGAAAAGAGGAGAATATGTATATAGAGAAGTAGAAGGAAGATAGTGCTTTGACACTTAGTCATTTTTAACTAAGTATTTCCCTCAACTCCAAAGGGAGGGATTCTTGGAAAGTGATGTTTTGGGAGAACTAGGTATGCAAAGACCACTTCCTTATTCTCTTCAGGAGTCATCATGCAAGAAAATTTATTTGGTAATGATGCCCCTGGTATGAAGTCTATTTGGTCACTCTCTCTCCTTTGAGGGGGTAAATTTTTAGGTGCTCCATCATTGAAAATATCCTTGAACTGATCCAAGATTTTCTATAAATCTATAGGTACAGGTGTTTGTTTAGTTTTCTCCTCTTCCTTAGGTTTCACAACAATAGCAAAACCAACTCCATCTTCCTTCTTGAGGCCATTTAGGAAATATTTTCCACAAAAAATCAAACATTAGGACCACTAGATTTAGTCTCTCCTTCATCCACCAAAGATTGGATCTTATATGTTACCCCATTCTTCTGAAATGAGTATGAGTTCTTTTCACCATTTTGCATGGCCTTCTTTTCAAATTTCCATGGTCTTCCTAATAGCAGATGGTATGCATCCATGGGTAGAACATCAAATAAAATCTTATCCATATAACCTCCTATTGAAAACTCAACCCATGCCTATTTATTAACAAGTACATGTTGCCCCTTATTTAGCCATGTAACCCTATATGGATGATCATAAGGTATTTTAGCCAATCCTAGTTTTCCCACTACTTCTTCTTAGATTAAATTATCAGTTGACCCTAAGTCTATGGTCAAATTACATACCTTACCAATTATTTTGCATCTAACCTTGAAAATAGACGTCCTTTTATTTGGCTCCTCCCTAGATGGTACTTTGATTAGGATCCTTCTTATGATCAAGTTATCACCACTCTAAGAGTCAAGATTTACCTTAGGGGACTTTAAAATACTAGTGTCTTCTTGCACATAGTTCACCCTCTTCTCTGATTGGAGAATATGTCTTCTCAAGGAACCTATATATAGGATCACCAAATTGGTTACAATTGTAACATTTCATGTTTGCAAATTTAGAACCTCTACTAGAGCCTACAAATATTCCTATGTTGCTACTATTTGGACCTCTTCCTCTACTGTAACTTCCTGTACCACTAGATTCACCACTTTTCTCTATCATTTTATTTTCTCATTTGTATATTATGTCATTTTGTTTTCCTTCATAGCTGCCTCTATGTCCTCTTGTGTCCTTGCCTCTACCTCTACCTCTATTGCTTGAATATTTTTTCTTCATGCTCTTCTCTTCCACCTTGAGGGAAAGTTGATAACATTTGTGTATGGTATTGGGGCTTAAGAGACTAATATCCTCATGTTTGTTCCATCTTAGGCAATTCAAATATCTTACGACCTTGATTCTTTTATCCTCCACTACCTTAGACCTCAAACACAGTTTATGAAACTCTTTAGTGTAAGAGCTTACATCAAGATCCCTTTAATGTCTCAAATTTTGTCTCTTCTTGTGCAAATAAATTTCATAATCCTCAAGCATATATGCTTCTTTAATTTTGGCTACCATTCCCTTCCAAGTGGCTATTGGATTCTTACCTTATTTTTCTCTCTCTATCTGAACAAATTTCTACCATGCTAGGGAAGCCCCTCCTAGTCTTGACTTGACTACTTTACCCTTTTGGGCCTCATTCACCCCATCACATTCGAAGTGATTTTCTAGGCCTTCAATCCAATCCATACTTGGTCTAGTTCCATCTTACCACTAAAAGTAGGTATTCCCTCTAAGAATTTTCCATTCATGGCCTTGAATTCTATAAGAAAAGGTTCTTCTTGGATGATAGGGTCCAACTCAAGGACCTCATCCTTCTACTATCACTCCTTTAACTTTCCCTTCTTTGCCATCTATTTTTCCACTAAATTCTTTAGTTTTTACCTCTACTTCACCTATCTTGAACTCTACTTGCTCTAATCTTTCTCTAATAAATCCATTCTCCTCTTCTTGATCTTCTACCTTCTTGGCCAACTCTACATTGGTTATCATTATTGATTCACCAACTGACTCTGACATGTACTATATGCTTTGCCCAAATATTTAAGTTCTCTGATACCAATTTGATAGGGAGGCTCCTATCCTAGAATTAGTTTGACCCTATTCTAAGGTCACTTCCTAGACCTTCTAAGGGTTTAATCCTTAACCCTACCCCTTTGGAGAATCCACATAAATTTTCTCCTATTCATAAGGGCCTCTCTATCAATGAAAACCAAACTCTTTCCTTGAAATCACTAGGGTAAGTTCACCACAACATTCACCATGACCATATCAACCACCTTGGAGGGATGAACTGCTTCTAAAATTATCAATTCAATCATTCTTGATGCCAATTTGCAAGTTCTTAATACACTTTTGCTATGGATTCCAAGAATCACTACTTTAAGGGATAGTAGCCTTTTTGAGCCTCAATTAGGCCTCCTATTTGCATTTTCCTTCAATAAATTGGAAAAATTATTTACAAGAAACCTAACAGACTTCCATTCTGGATACCCTTTTCAAAGTTCTTTTAGATTCCTAGGGTTTCTGATCTTCAAGCTATCCATACATTACGGAACCCAGTTTGAGAAACTTTACAAAGGAAATAGATTATGTGCAAGTTTTCAATGGGTTAGTCCATAAAATTGATTCATGAACCCCTAAGATCACTTTTAGAGCTCTCTTAGTCCCTAATAAATACATCCAAATCAATAAATCACCCCCAATAATCCACCCTTGTTTCTTTTTGAACCACTATTCAATCTTTCTCTTAGCTGGGAAATTTTCAGTCTCGCTTAGGGAAAGCTCCTAAAAATAGAAAAATGTATCATTTGACCCCCAACCAAAAGAAATGAGAATATTATTTAGTCCATTAGCCATCCTCAAATGGCTATGAGATTCCCATGGTGAGTATTCAAGCTAGACTCATTTATTCCCTAACTACTCTGTACAAATCAGTGAACTAGCTAGAAGCAAAAGATTTTTAAAATACCTTATCAAAACAAATCAAAAAACCACACCAATGTACAAGAAGAAAGAAAAAAAATATTCTAACTAATTACATAAAAAAGGATGAAGTTTCAATCTATGGTATGTGAATTTCTTCAGTTGTAAGTCAAACAGTGAAGAATTTTTCAGGAATCACAATTTGTTTTCTGTTGATCTTGTCTCAAACTTTAACCAACCTAACAAAGTGAGTCTTATAGAGCTTAAATAGGTCCTCCCTCCATGATCCCATAGTTGGGTTCCATAGGCAACTAATTTTCCACAAGATGTAACTACCATGTCAAAAGTTGTCATGCAACTTTGCAAAGTTACAAAAGTTGTCATGATAACTTTTTGGTAACATAAACAATGTTGCACTTCCTTGTGCCAACTTGATGCAAGGGCAAGGAGGATAGAGGCAGAATCAGGGTTAATTGACTCCACTCAAATCCACAAACAAGCCCTGTGAAGAGTTACACATAGAAGAAATATGAAAACACATTAAAGTAGTTAAAACACAATGGATATGAGACAACAACTGGCAACAACACTGGTGCAATTATTATAAAATCATCAACATGCCCAGTTGTGAGGCCTTTTGGGTTTCAGCCTTATTATAATAAAATTAAGCATTCATATTCAATTCACCCATACAATAATGTATCTACTATCTTTATGCTCTAGCCTCTTATCTTATATGTCTCTAAAACTACCTCTAACATCTTCACAAGCTCCAAATATATAGCCAACAAAGCCACAAGTTGGCCAGTCAGGCATTTAATTACATTATAGTTCCACCTAGGAAGAGAAACCAAAACTAAAGCAAGAAAGAACAACCAATAATGCACTGACACATTTAGGTCCACACATGATCCAAGAACATATTCTAAACTTCACAAGATCCAATTCTCACACACAGAACCATGCAAGGCAAGATACCACATGTTTCATGCAAAACTAGTGGTAAATCGGTACCTGAGGGAAATGGTGATAACTTTCAGCTCCAAGTGAATTAGGGTGTGCACTCTTATGAGGATGCTCCAAATTAGTTCCCCAACATTTCATTAACTATGCAAGGTATGAAACCAATAGAAACATCAACGAAAAATCAATCAATAGACAGGAACAAGAAAACAAGAAATATTTTTGGTGATACAAGATTACTAAAGACCCAAGATGCTCCTACATTAGACACCTGGGGTTAATAAAGAATTGATGTCCACATTAGGGACTTCTCCAATTTTTATCTGAATCATAAAGATCCAACTCAGCTTGTGTTATCCATGAACTATCTTCAACTAGCTTATCTTTCCACTGCACTAAGTATTCCATGTAGTATTTTCCTCTTGTGCTCTTGCTCACTCTTCTATTCAAGATCTTCTCAATGTTGTCTTTAATCTTCTTAGGATAATCCAGGTAATCTTCTACCTCATCATAACCTCATCTCCAATTTCAAAATGTTTATGTCTTCTTCTCTTATCTGCACTCTATTTATATTTCAGATTACTATCCTCTAAATTCTTTTTGAATTCCTCATATAAAGTTCTCATGTATACTACAAAATCTTTAGCTTCAACACTTCTTTTCATCTTAGTAGGAAAATCTCTCAACTCTGTGGTTCCTTTAGGATGAAATCCAGTAACAATTTCAAAAGGTTTTCTCTTAGTACTTCTATTCACAGAACTGTTATATGCAAACTCTGCTTGTGCCAAAACTAAATCCCAATGAGCAAGTTTATCTCCAACTAAACATCTCAATAAGTTTCCCAAACTTCTATTCACAACTTCAGTTTGTCCATCTATATGAGGGTGAAATGTAGAACTAAACTTCAACTCAGTATTCATCTTTTTCCAAAGTGTTCTCCAAAATTAACCAGTAAACTTAGTATCTCTGTCTGAAATAATAGATTTAGGAAAACCATGTAATCTTACCACTTCCTTGAAAAATAATTCAGCTACATGCAATGCATCAGATGTCCTCTTACAAGATATGAAATGTGACATCTTTGAAAATATATCAACCACTACCAAAATAGAATCATTACCTCCCAGATTCTGACTAGTTCCTTTTGCTATTTGGAAAATTTTGCAACCTCTAACCATTCTCTATACATCTCTATAAATATGTGGCCAAAAGTATTTATCTAAAATCATTTCATAGTCTTATCAATCCCAAAATGTCTATAAAGTTCACTACTATGTTTCTCCTTCATTATATTCTCTCTCATAGATCCTCTAGGTATGCACACCTGAACTTCTTTAAACAACATGTCCTCTTGAATGAAATAATCAATCCACTTGTCACTCACTATTTGTTCCTTGCAATATTTCCAAGGTTTTGCAAAATCAAGGTCAGTTTCATACAAAGACTTCAAATCATCAAAATCAAGTACCTCAACTCTCATCTTTGTCAGCAAACTTCTTCTTTGGCTCAAGGCATCATCAAATTTATTTAGCTATCCACTCTTATGTTTCAATGAAAAGAAATTTTTTTGCAAGAACTCAACCCACTTCATATGTCTCTAGTTCAATTTATTCTGACTTCCCAAATATTGCAAAGCTTTATGGTCAGTATTTTTACACAAAGTATTTAGGCATCAAATAATATCTCCATTTCTTTGAATCTTGAACAATAGCATAGAATTCTTGGTCATAAACTAAATATTTTCTCTTAGCATCATTCAACTTCTCACTAAAGAAAGATACTGGTCTTCCTTCTTGACTCAAAACAGATCGAATTACACTTTCACTAGCATCACATTCAACTTGAAAAACTTTACTAAAATCAGGCAAAGTAAGTGTAGGTAATTTTGCAATTATTTGTTTTAAAGTTTCAAAACTTCTTTGTGCTCTATGTGTCCATTTGAAATCCTTTTTATATCCTCTCATGGTTTCAGTCATAGCATTACAAATAGAACTAAAATTTGTGATAAAATTCCTATAAAAACTTGCCAATCCATGAAATGATCTTACCTCTCCAACATTCTCGGTGTAGGCCAATCAAGTATAGCTCTTACTTTCTTAGGGTCCATCTTCAATCCATTAGCTAAAATTAAAAAACCAAGGTACACAATCTCCTCTTTCATAAATGAACATTTCTTCATGTTAATCAACAACTTTTCTTTCTTCAATCTCTGCAATACTTGTCTGATATGTTCAAGATGTTCTTCTTTACTTTTACTAAATATTAAAATTTTATCAAGATATAGAATTACAAACTTATCTAAGAATCTTTTCAAAACTTCATTCATCAGCCTCATGAAAGTACTAGGTGCATTAGTCAAACCAAAAGGCATAACCAACCATTCATACAAACCTTCATTAGTGTTAAAAGTAGTTTTCCATTCATCCCCTTTTATGATCCTTAATTGATGATATCCACTCTTCAAATCAATCTTTGTGAAATACTTTACCCCACTCAAATTATCCATTATGTCATCCATCCTAGGCAAAGGGAATCTTTGATTTACTATTATCTTGTTTATGGCTCTAGAATTAGTGCACATTCTCCATTCTCTATTCTTTTTAGGTGCTAATATAGTAGGTACTACACAAGGACTCAAACTTTCTCAAGAAATTCTTGCACTTGTCTATTCAACTTAGTCTTTTCATCAGGTGTTAACCTATGTGGTACTTTATTAGGCAAACTAGCTCCGGTATCAAATCCATGCAATGACTTATACTTCTCATAGGTGGTAAACAATCAGGTACATTATCAAAAATGATATCATGAAATTCGGTCAAAAAAAGTTTAACTTGAGGTGCATGTTCTAATTCATCCTGTTTCTCATTTTTCCTTGGAATTAAAGCAAAGCAAACATTAGGTTATTTCATTTCTCTTGCAAATCTTTTACCATCAACCAAACATACTCTGACTATGGTACAGTGGCTTTCCTCAAACTTTTCTACCAAAGGCAACAATATTTTTTTCTTCCCATCCATCCAAAAAGTATAATGATTCAATCTACCATCATGCAAATGTTAGAAAGTAAAGTCCACCAAGATAACTGAGAGGGGGGGGGGGGGTGAATCAGTTATTAGATAATTATACTTTTATCATCTTCAATAGCATTAAACCATGTAAGCAATATAATTACCAACCATATAAAGATACTCATACACAATTGCACAATAACACAGGATATGTTGACTAGGGAACCTCTTGATCAAAGACTAAACCCCAGTGGGAATGATGCCCACAAAAGATGCACTAATATGAATATTCCTTGTGAAAGGATGGACTCTATTAGGAGTCTTATGAAATACATTCAGTACATATAAATCCCTGTTAGGATATTTTGAATCCCTATTAAAAGATTCTAACCCTGTTAAGAGTTATGGAAGACAGAAGGACCCACTGCCCAAATAGCTTCAGGGTAAGATCACTGAACTCACTGTCCAAATAATCTTTGTATTATTCAATGGAATAATATGTTACCTCTTCTCTGACTGTGCCAAACCATACTCACTGCTACATCATATCCCAATTTCAGATCTCTGTACTTCGCATGTCTTCCTTCATAATTTCACTCTCATACTTAGCTCTTTTCTTCACTTCATGCATACCATATCACACATGAACTTCTACAACAAGTAAAATCATTCCTTCCTTTATACCACACTCAAATAATTACAAATGAGTCGGCACTTAATTACAAAATAAAATATTCCACACGCTACACCAAAATTACATAAAACTGTCGGCTTCCAAATACAATAAATCTTCACTCGTGTGACTTCAAACTTTGTGTACTTTGTGTTTTCATCCATGTCATGATCAATGTTTCTCTAACTTACCTTTAACTACACAAAGTTAGATTCCATCCTCATTAGGAGATATCATCCGATTGCCAAAAACTGCTACTTAGGAACACTGCTTTCCACCAAAATGATCATAACTTTCATGAATAAAATAATTACTATCTATGCTCTTAACCATAGACATATGACATATTAAAGAGTATATCCTCAACATCGCATAGCTCCAACTACAATATCCCACATGCGCTAATCAAAACACTATCTGCTTCTCTTCAAGTCTTTGGTAAAACACTATGTTGACATCAATGACAATCATAGTCATGAATGCAACAACAACTGCTATAGAATGGGTGCCAAACACTTTAGCATTCATTCCTAACAATCTCCCCCATTGGCATTGATGGAAACATAGATGAAAAATATCCAATGTTCCAAAAATCCAATACTGCAACACTGCTTCTTCAAATCCTCTTCATCAATCAAATCTTGCTTCGTTATCCTGTTTAGTTCTCTCATATTGTTTTTCATGCATACTTCTCCCCCATTGACATCAATGATAGAAATTTCATCACTATGTCAACAAAAACTCAATGTCAAAAGACACTATTCAAAAAAATACATTTACTAGAAACCTCATGACTCAGCTCAGATACACATACTCCCCCATAGAGGAAGTACCAACATCCAGTGTAGAAGAAAGATAGGGCTCATATATTACTGGATGGATGCAACCAACTGCATCACTACTCCAAAGTAGGCTGGGGCATAACCCCAAGCATACCTCTTAGATACTCAAATGTATCCTTAGGCAAAGGCTTTGTAAATATGTCTGCTATCTATTCCTTTGTGCTTATGTACTCTAGTCTGACTTCTTTCTTAACAACTTTCTCTCTTACAACATGATACTTGATCTCTATATGTTTTGTCTTAGAATGTAGTACAGGATTTTTAGACATACTGACTATATTGGTGTTGTCACAATGTATAATAACAGGTTCAACAAATTTAATTCCAATATCCTTCAGCATCTGCTTCATCCAAATTATCTGGTTACAATTGTTTGTTGCTGCTACATACTCTACTTCTTCTGTGCTCTATGAAATACAATTCTACTTTTTGCTTAGCCAAGAAACTAATCTTCCTCCAAGAAAAAATTCTCCTCCACTGGTGCTTTTCTTATCATCAACACTACCTCCCTAATCAACATCTGTATATGCACATAGGGAAAATCATTAGATTTTTCATACCACAATCCATAGTCCATTGTACCTCTTAAATATCTCAATATCCTCTTTACTGCTACATAATGTGATTCTCTAGGTTCAGCTTGAAATCTTGCCATAATTCCAACTGAATGTACTATATTCGGTCTTGTGTGTGTCAAATACTACAATCCTCCAATCATGGATCTGTATTTCTTTTGCTCAACTTTTGGTGTTTCATCCATGCTAGATAACATATGTTCAGTTATCATAGGTGTTCCAACTGGTTTACAATCCTCCATTCCAAATCTTTTCAGCAAATCATTCAAGTACTTTGTCTGACTCACAAAGATACCATCATTGTTTTGTGTTATCTATAATCCCAAAAAGTATTTCATCTCACCAATCATACTCATTTCAAATTTAGTCTTCATTTCATCAGCAAATTTGTCACTAGCTTCATCTTCTCCTCCAAAAATAATGTTATCAACAAAAATAACTATAATCAACAAACCATTTTCAATTTATTTTGTATATAGATTACTATTAGTTGTTCCTTTAGAAAATCCTAACTTTAACAAATACATATCCAATCTTGCATACCAAGTTCTAGGTGCTTGCCTTAGTCCATATAATGCTTTCTTTAGTTTACATACCATGTCTCCTTCTTGAGTCAAAGGAAAACCTTCAGGCTGCTCAATGTAGACTTCTTCTTCCAATTCTCCATTCAGAAATGCTGACTTCACATCCATCTGATACACTTTGAATTTCTTAAAAGTTGCATAGGCCAAAAACATTCTTACTGCTTCAATTCTTGCTATTGGTGCAAAAGTTTTTTCATAGTCAATTCCTTCTTGCTAAGAGTATCCCTTACATACCAATCTTGCTTTGTTTCTTACAACTTCTCCTTGTTCATTCATCTTGTTTCTGAATACCCATTTAGTTCCAATTACATTCTTGTCTTTAGGTCTAGGGACCAATTCTCATGTCTTGTTCTTTTCTATCTGATCTAGTTCTTCTTTCATAGCATTAATCCAATGTTCATCTTCACAAGCTTCATTAGTAGATTTAGGTTCAATTTGAGAAATCAAACATAAATGTACCTTATTCCAAGTCAGAACTCCTCTATCCAAACTTCCAATAACTTGTTCAATAGGATGATGTCTTGATAAATACATGTTCGGTGTCATAGTCACAGATCTTGCTTCAACTATAGATTCTTCTCTAGATTCCTCTTTGGTTTCTTTAGCATGACTTTCATTCAACAATTCACTATTAGTTTCATAGAATATTAGTTTCATAGAATAATTCAATAGTTTAAGTGTTAGGCTTAGGATGAGCTTCTTCATCAGATTCATAATCAAGCATTCTTTCCTGAATTTTAAACTTTTCATCAACTTTAACATTTGTGCTTTCAACAATAGTTTTAGTTCTCTTATTGTAACATCTATATGCTTTTCTCTTTAAGGAATATCCAAGAAAAGTACCTTCATCACTTCTAGGATCAAACTTTCCAATATCATCATCTCTCTTTATATAATATTTGCTTCCAAAAATTCTAAAATACTTAACTGAGGGTCCATGTCCAAACCATAATTCATAAGGTGTCTTGTCTGTGTCTGCTCTTATTTGTACTCTATTCATTGTATATACTGTTGTATTCACTGCTTCTCTCCAAAATATCTTCGCTAAATCATTTTCAAATAACATAGCTCTTGCTACTTCAATCAGTGATATGTTTCTCCTTTCTGTAATACAATTTTGTTCAGGTGTTCTAGGGGCTGAAAACTATCTCTTAATACCATTCACTTCACAAAAAGTGTTAAACTCTCTAGAAGTAAATTCACCACCTCTATCAGATCTTAAACATTTAATCTTCATTCCAAATTCATTCTCAACTTTGTTCTTAATGATCTTAAACTTATCAAATGCTTCAGATTTTTCTTTCAGAAATGCAATCCACATCATTCTTGTAAAATCATCAACAAGAATCATAAAATACCTTTCCCCATAGAATCCTCTAGTCATGGTAGGACCGCTCAAGTCAGTATGAACAATCTCCAACTTCTTTGTCGATGTGAACTTCTTACTAGGAAATGAACTTCTCTTCTACTTAGCCATCACACATTCTTTGCCAA
Organism: Chamaecyparis obtusa; assembly: GCA_027943335.1. Lineage (NCBI taxonomy): Eukaryota > Viridiplantae > Streptophyta > Pinopsida > Cupressales > Cupressaceae > Chamaecyparis > Chamaecyparis obtusa. Next base: position 438,207 of record BSBK01010678.1, read on the forward strand.
TCATGTTAGTAGGCTCCATAATTTTTGGCAAATCCCTTACTACAAGTGTAGTACTCACTTTCACAATATTATCAAAGTTTATATGACAAAACCTTATATGCCATAACCAACTGTCATCAATCTTAGTAATCAAACATGTCATCTCAGTAAGATTCAATTGAAATACATTACCTCTGGTTCTAGATCCAGTTCTAATCAAATTTCCATCTTTATCCTTTATCACACAAGTTTTCTCAGTAAACCAAACTTGATATCCCTTATCAACTAACTGTCCAACACTCAAAAGATTATGTTTCAATCCATCAACAAAGTAAACATCATCAGTATTAGTCTTTCCATCAAGAGTAATAGATCATATACATTTAATCAAACAAGGTGCATTGTTACCAATTCTAACAACTCCTCCATCATAATTGTTAAACTTTATGAACTTTTTCATATCACCAGTCATATGATGTGAACAACCACTGTCTATAATCCAATCAGATTTCTTTTCAACTTGGGAAACTAAGGCTTTTTCTTCCTTAACATTAGTTTTAGAATTTTCTTCGTTAATTGCTACAAATCTTGTTTCATCATTATTCTCAGTATCACTTTCATTTAAGGTTCTTTCAATACTAACTTCAAGGTCTTCATCATTAGCATAATAACATTCCTTAGATCTTCTAGGCTTGAAATTATTTTTGTACTTCTTAACTCTTTTAGGACATTTAGATGCAAAATGACCATATTCTTGACAAGTCCAACATTTAAAAATTTTCTTACCATCTGGTTCTCTTTTCAAAAGCAAGGCAATACCTTCTTCAATCTTCTTGTATTCTTCATTTCTAGATCTGCTACTGCTAGCATAATCTCTACTCACACTGATGCTTCTTGATAATGTAGGGTGAATACTAAGAGCATTGAATGTTGTCTCCATTCTAGGTAAGTCTCTTGATAACCTCAAGTTCATCTTTGTTTCTTCCAATCTTCCAAGAAGATTCTCTCTTGTAAAGTTCATAGTACAAGGTATAGCTTGTTCAATCATTTGTGTTGTTAGCTTAAATACAGGAGTCAATGTCCTCAGAATTTTCCATATCACTTCATTCTCTATCTTTGTTCCTCCATAAGGTTTTATCCCTACAATAATTTCTGACATTCTACCAATATAGCTTCTAATAGATTCATCTTCCAACATTCTTATATCTTCAAATGCACATATCCAATTATGTAATCTAACTCTTTTTGCATGTTCATCACCTTCAAAAGTAGAGTGCAAAGCTTTCCAAATTTCATGAGACTTTCTCAAACATTTTACCTGACTATATTCATTCTCTGGAAGTGCTGTCAAAAGTGCTTCTCTTTCAAGTATGTTACACATGAATAGATCTCTTTCATCATTAGAGCATGTCTCAAGATTATCTTCTTCAATGATAGTCTTATCATTCTTTGTAGTGAACCAATAACTTGGTCCTAAACATAGTAGATGTTTCTTCATCTTTTCTTTCCAACTGTCAAAATTTACTCCATCAAACTTAGGGCTTTCTTTCCTGAAATTCACCATGGATCTCCTTAAGTTGTTAAACTTCTCTTTCAAGGACCTGATGGTCTGATACCAATTTTTAGAAATTAAAGTCCACCAAAATAACTAAGAGGAGGGGGGGGTGAATTAGTTATCAGAAAATTATACCTTTTATCATCTTCAACATCATTAAACCATGTAAACAATATAATTACCAACCATAGAAAGATACTCATACACAATTACACAATAACACAGGATATGTTGACTAGGGAACCTCTTGATCAAAGAGTAAACCCCAGTGGGAATGATGCCCAAAAAATATGCACTAATATGAATATTCCTTGTGAAAGGATGGACTCTATTAGGAGTCTTATGAAATACATTCAGTACATATACATCCCTGTCAGGAGATTTTGAATCCCCGTTAAAAGGTTCTAACCCTGTTAAGAGTTATGGAAGACAAAAGGACCCATTGCCCAAAAAAATTTAGGGTAAGATCATTGAAATCACTATCCAAATAATCTTTGCATTATTCAATAGAATAATATGTTACCTCTTCTCTGACTGTGCCAAACTGCACTCACTGCTACATCAAATCCCAATTTCAGATCTATGCACTTCGCATGTCTTCCTTCATAATTTCACTCTCATACTTAGCTCTTTTCTTCACTTCATGCATAACATATCACACATCAACTTATAAAAAAAGGAAAAACATTACTTCCTTTATAGCACACTTAAATAATTACAAATGAGTCAGTACTTAATTACAAAATAAAATATTCCACACGCTACACCAAAATTACATAAAACTGTCGGCTTCCAAATACAATAAATCTTCACTTGTGTGACTTAGAAGTTTGTTCTATCATCCAAATAACTATAAATGTGTCTCTAACTTCCCTTTAACTACACAAAGTCATATTCCATCCCAATTAGGAGATATCATCCGATTGCCAAAAATCGCTACTCAGGAACACTGCCTGAATACTGCTTCCACCAAAATGATCATAACTTTCATGAATAAAAGAATTACTATCTGCACTCTTAACCATAGACATATGACATGTTAAAGAGTATATCCTCAACATCACATAGCTCCAATTGCAATATCCCACGTGCGCTAATCAAAACACTGTATGCTTCTCTACATGTCTTCGGTAAAACACTGTGTTGACATCAATGACAATCATAGTCATGAATGCAACAAAAACTACTAAAAAATGGGTACCAAACATTGTAGCATTCATTCCTAATAGAAAATATTTCCTATCATACTACCAAGGTCTCCCCAAAAGAATATGATAACAACCCATAGGCATAATATCACACAAGACTTCATCATGATAATTCCCAATTTTAAATTTAACAAGGCATTGTTCACTTACAAGTATAGGAAACATTTGTCATCAATCTTACATCTGATTTTGAACAAACTTTTCCCTAGTATAGGCTCCTCATCAACTTCTTTATTGTACAAGATCCTTCTTAGCATTAAGTTCTCACCATGTTCAGGTTCATTAGATACTTCATTAACTTCTTCACAAGCCAAATTCTTTCTGCTATTACCTCCAGTCTTCTTTCTAGAGTTATTACATTCAAAAGCTCTATGTCCTTCTTCACCACATTTGTAACAAGTACCTTTAAAGCAAGATTTATCTTCTCTTTTTCCACTATTATTATTATTGCTAGAGTAACTAGTATAGCTACCTCTAGAGTAATTACCTCTTCTGCCAGCAAGTTTGTCTTTCCATGTCTTGTCTTGCACTACATTGTCAGATCTACTACTTTCTCCATAGGATCTTCCTCTACTTCTCTAAAATCTACCACCTCTTCCTCTTTTTCTTTGTTCATGTCTCTTTGTCAATCTCTCTTCTTCCTTCAAAGAAAATTGATATTCTTCTTCCACACTATCTATCTTAACATAACTAATCTCATCTTGAATTGATCTCCTTAGGTCATTCAGATATCTAGCCACCTTCTCAACTTCATCATCCACATGTCCAGATTTGATATCTAATTTGTAGAATTCCTTAGTATATTCTTTCACACTCATGTCCTTTTGTCTCAAATTTTTCATTTTTCTCATCAAACTAACTTGGTAATCAGCTAGAAGAAACTTTGTCTTCATCTTTCCAATTATCTTCATCCATGTCTTGATCTTTTATTTTCCTCTCTTCTATCTCTCAGCTTGCAAATGATCCCACCAAAGAAATGCATGCCATTTCAAATTTTTGATTGTTATCTTCACTTTATTATTATCAGGAGTACCTTCATACTCAAAGTATTTATCTATCTTAGAGATCCAATCCAAGATTGCATCGGTCTCAAGTCTTCCATCATATCAAGAAACTTCAACTGGAGGTCTAGAGTTAGCCTTAGACAAAACTCTTAAGAGTCTTTCCTCATCTTGTTCAACTTAAGGTTCAGGATTAGGTTCTAGTTCTTCTTCATCACTAATATCTTCAAGATGTGTGCCTCTTCTCTATAGCTTCAAGCCTAGTTGGAGTTTGTCTCAACATATCCATGATAGCATTATTATTTCCTTTACCATGAACCATATTGACAATCAGGTTCCAGTAAGATTGTAACCTTCTATAAGTTATAGGTCAGATCTTAGATCTGCCACCCTACAACCAATCCAACAAGGTCCTCCATGATCCAATCCACAAGAAAGAACTCACTTTGATACCACTTGATGCAAGGGTGGAGAGGATAGAGGCAGAATCAGGGTTAATTAACTCCACTCAAATCCACAAACTAGCCATGCAAAGAGTTACACATGGAAGCAATATGAAAACACATGAAAGTAGTTAATACACAATGGATATGAGACAACAACTGGAAACAACACTAGTTCAATTATTATAAAATCATCAACATGCCTGACTATGAGACCTTCCAGGTTTCAGCCTTATTAAAATGAAATTAAGCATTTAGATTCAACGCACCCATACAATAATGTATCTACTATCTTTATCTTCTAGCCTCTTATCTTAACTATCTCTAAAACTACATGTAACATCTTCACATGCTCCAAATATATAGCCAGCAAAGCCACAAGTCAGTCAATTAGGCATTTTATTATATTATAGGTCCACCTAGGAAGAGAAACCAAAACTAAAGAAAGAAAGAAAAAAACACAATGCACCGACATATTTAGGTCCACACATGATCCAATAACATATCCTAAACTTTGCAAGATCCAATTCTCCCACACAAAACCACGCAAGGCAAGATACCACACGTTTCATGTGAAACTGGCGGTAAATTGATACTCAAGGGAAATGGAAATAACTTTCAACTCCAAGTGAATTAGGATGTGCACTCTTAGGAGGATGCTCCAGATTAGTTCCCCAACACTGAATTAATTGTGCAAGGCATGAAACTATTGAGCATCATTTTTATACGAGACAATGACTAAGAATTTATGAGAGAAAATTTCTCTCTTGGAAGATTGATAAGAATCAATCTCAAGGTTCCTTCTGGTTGGGTCTCAACCACTTGGATAGCTCAATAGAAGACAAATGTAAATCTTTTAACAAGGAGGCCTTTACTAGTTTGTATCTTAAAGAGACCTACAAAAAAACTTCAGAATACCACAATATTTCTTTTGGATTTTCAGATTTTAAAATAAAAGTAATATTAATCTAATTAATCTACTAAAATGATTTGCAAAGAGCATAAGAAGTAGTAGGGTAATGAGAATTTGAAAGAAATTGTCAAAAATAAACTAATGGACATAAACCAATATCACACCACTTTGCAAATTAAAAGACCGAGAAGATGAGGAAACCTACAAAATGGAGATCAGAATAAATCACAATCTTCAGCTAAGTAGATGTAATCATCAACAGAATGGAATAGATGCAGATGTATGATAAGCCAAAACTCATCAAATCACGAAGCCACCACAAATGTGCACACACATGAGACAATTTAATCTTTAAGCACCAAAAGAATAATCTTCTCAATAATTCATCACAACAAAGCAATGTAATACCAGCAAACACCGAACTAAGAATCGCAGATTTGAAATCATCAAACAATCAATTGGCTCTTTGAAATGAGAAAATCAAACATTCACAAATTTTGTATAAATAGCAGGAATATCACACCATGAATGAAACACCGACTGTATGTATTGCATTAATGATTAAATCGACCCTCATTACATTGTGTTATTACAATTTATAGAGTTGTGCTCTTATTTTTGCAACTAGGGTTTCAATTGCATCTAAAACTTGAAAATAAATCTAAACTAGAGATTACATTAATGAAACTACCTCTAAAACTTAGTTAAACTACCCTAGCACAGAATTAAACCTCATGCATTACAAAAACTTTGAGCAAATCATGCATGAAATAATTTGAAAATGAAGTTGGAACTCGAACATGCTCTTGATATAACTCTGCAATTATTCCCTTGATCCTTGGTTTTGGCTTCTCCATGTGGACTCAACTAGAAGAGATCCCAAAATCATGTAGAAATGACCCCCCAAAAAAGGCCCAGTTGACTAAAAAATCAAGTCTGAGATAACTGGAGTTAAACTTTAGACATGCCAAAAAACACCCAAATCCTGACAGTTGGTTCGAAAAAACTAGACTTCAAAAATGACTAAGTGTTGAGTCCTCTTTCTCCAAATTTTGGACTTCGAACTTTCAGAGGCCGAAAATGCTCTAGGGATGAAAGACTAAAAAATAGGCTCTGTAAAAATGGCTAAGTATAAAACTGCATTTTCCTGCACCAAAATTTGACTGAATCTGGACTGGCTGCTTACTAACTGGGGAGAACTTATGGATGTGCTTTCTAGAACCTATCCACAATCTCTAGTACTTCTTCAAAGTCCACCATTTTGACCCCTTCAAGGATCTCCTATTTCCTATCTTGGAAGGTGACCAACTCACTTGCAAAACCTTATATTTCTTCTTCTCGAGACAACATTTTTTGGATCTCCTCCTTTTGATAAAACATTTGCTGGAGGTCTTCTTTTGTCTTGACTCCCCTGAATATAGCCAAGTAATGATTGATGATGTTGTTCATAGAATAAATCATTTTATCATCACCATCCTCATACTAATCCAATTCCAATCTGTCAAAGAACTCATGCAACTCCTTTACAAAGAGCATACTATTATCTCTTCACTTATCCGGCCTTTTGAGCACCTTTTAAAAAATGGTTAACACTCCTATTATATCTTGGATCCATGTTTCAAAATTATCCAGCTCGGATCCTTCATAAAACTTTACCAAAACTTGGAAGCTTTGCTTCCTTATTATTGTTAGATCATCAAGCACCTTTTTCCATCTCAGAATCTTCTCCTCCATTCCATCTTCTTTTCTCATGATTTCTACCAGGGAGGTGATTCCTTAAAGAATACTTCTAAGGGGTCTTAGAATCTTCTTGAGAGATATCTTTGCAAACTATTCAAAATCCTCCTTCTAGTCTACACAAGCCTGCACAAAAGAATGTGGAATGTCTATATCTATTTCACCCTTCTCCAAAATGGCCTGTAATGAGGCCTCAGGGTTATTAGGGTCAATGGGACCCACTGTCTTGAGAATGAACCTTTTCATAGCTTTGTTCTATTCCATCAAGGCTTTTATTTTCTTCTCATCCTTGTCCATGAAACCAAGGGCATGCTTCAATCTGAGGGTAGCTATATTTTTACTCCCCTCCCTAGTTGGTTCTCCCAAATCCACCTCCTCTAACACATAGTCATATGGAGTGATCTTGGTTGTACTGATGCTCATTTTGGGAACTGCTACTTGAGCCTTTCACCTTCTTGCTTGATCCTATGTGACATATGATAGTGTCCTTTCTTGGGTACTAGGTCTAGCCTAATGGAATGCTTTCCCTAAAGCTTCCATGTCTATCTCATCATCAGTATATACTCTTTTCCTTGGCTAGATTTCCTTGGTGAACCAAGTGGGCTTGGAGAAAGCATTCAGGGGCTCATAGGGAGCTGAGAGAGTCAAGGTAGTAGCTTGATATTCTACTTCCATTTCTTCATGGCCTTCCTCTCCTTCTCCTTATGTCTCTTTTTCTTCCATTACATTCTTCTCTCCCTCCTCATATGTTTTTTTCCTCTTCATTAGCTAGTGGCTCTTCTTGATTCAATGGATTCTCTTTATTAGCTGGCTCCTTTGATCTCACATGTTCTTCTTCCATCTCCTCACCAGCTACCTCTTTTTCTTTCTCAGGCTCTTGAGAACCTTGTGGCATTGCTTCACTTTTGACAAGAGGTGGAGTGGGGGTGAAAAAGGGAGTGGGTGAAGGAATTTGAGGTGGAGGCAGAGTTGGCATGGGAACATGAAATGGTGGAGGTTGTTGAGGCAATGGAGTGGTTTAAGCTAGAGGGGGAAGCAGAGTGGTAGGTGGTGTTTGATGTAGAGGTGAGAGTGGAGTTTTATGTATAGGCAGAGGTGGAAGTGGAACTATGTGTGAAACCAAGGGAACTTGTATAGTTATATCTTCTTCAAAAGTGACCCCAATGGAAGAGTCTTTATCTAGCTCTGCAGTCTCCTTTTGGACTTTAGATGTCACTTTCTCAACTTGCTCTTGGGGTTTTTTTTGGACTTCCTCTTCTATATTACCAAGAGAACTTATGAACTTGGTAGGACCCTTCTGCTCAGACTCTTTGAAACCATGTAGCCCTTCGAAGTTTGTGATATCAAATTCATCATCCCCTAGAGAATCTAGATTTTTGGGTTCCCCTTGGGTTCCCCCTTCGGCATCTTTTTGATCATCATCCATTATTATTCTCTTCTTCATGGATCCCATGGGCCTTGTTCTTCTACTAATGGGTATTTGATCCATTTCATCCTCATCATCCTCTAAGAGGGTATCCATTTAAGTAGGTGATGAGCCTTTCTTCCTTTTGTACACATTCCCTTTGATTACTCGAGTCATCTTAGGTCCCATTATCTTAAACTTAGTTTTCTTTGCTGCACTTGAGGACTCATGACCACTAGAAGAAGGCACATTTGGAGGTGCTATGCTCCTTTTCATTTTGTCTTTGACCTTCTTTGAATGAGTAGCTAGACCGTAAGCTATAGGATGCTCATGCCTGTAAACTATTTTTGGATTTAAGGGTGCAACCTCTTTGAATTGTGGCTTGAGTACTTTCTCTCCTTTCTTCTTCTTCTCTTTGGAGGGATGCTCCGGTAATTGCTTCATTGGCATAGGTTCCATATAGAATGGGTGGGCGATCCATGCTTTTGTGACTTTGATAACATGCCTTTCTTTGAAGTCAATATAATCATTTTCATCTCTATCCACCTCTTCATTCAAAATAGCCCTTGTATACACTTTGTCCTAATTGTAGATTGGATCCAAGATATCCTCAGAGTATACAACTTTCACCTTCTAAGGGATTTTAAGTAACAGAGTGGTTTGTGCTAGCTCCAAACTCATCTGGCAATAGTCACAAATTTTGACTTCATAATCATCCACATAGTTCATCCAATGATCTTTGATGTGTGGCTCATGTACATAATGTCTTCCCATTATGTGGCTATAAGTACCTATTGGATCAAAATGAGCCCTTATGAGGTTGTAGGTAGGCAAAGGGAATTCATCCCATTCAAGAGTCAGAGCCTTGTAGATCTTCATATCAGGTACACAGTGGGGTCCTATGGAAATTGGGAAATCCCAATAGTGTTTCTTCTTGTGCTTGGTGTGCTCATGGGCATCTGAAAATTGTCTTGCTATCTTTAATAGGACAAATCTATCGAAAGGATACCTGGGTAGCTTCTTAGGGGCCAATGTACTCCCTTCTACTCAAATGTATATAAAGGTCTTGAACTGAATGTAGAATGCCCCAAGGGCCTTGACCTTAGCAATAGCCTCTGTTGACATTCTTTTAGTATAGTATTCCTCTATGGAGTGTATGATGGCAAAGATGAAGGCATCATTGACTATACAGAAATTGGGGTTGTTTTGGGCGTAGAACTCCTTCCTGACTAGTTGTGGGTACATTGTGAATGACCATGTATTCAATTCTCTCATAGCCCCAAAAATTTTCAATCTTGGGTACACTACTCTGGAAGCTAATAGATACACAACATATGATGTCATGTAGAAGTGTGGGTCCATTTTTACTCTAACTAGCTGCTCATCTAGATTGTCACTCAAGATAGTAGCCTATTCAAACCTTGCCTATCTCTCCCTTATCTTTTCAATGAGAAGGATCATCCAAGGCTCCAATTGAATATATTTAGGTATCCCATACACCTGACTGATCATGGTGATGGCCACTTGGATGTCTTCTCTCATATAGCCCCTTCGCATATCAATTTAGTCTAACTTGATCTTGGGCATGGGTTGCATGAGATATTCATTATTGACTATATTATGAGCTTGTGAAACATCCTTTTTGTAGAATTCCATTCCCTTGTTGATGTGAAAGTTGTAAAACTTGTCGACCCCCTTTGGCAAGTGGAAGACATCCTCAATGTTATCTAGCCTCAGATCTAGGACCACCTCACCCACACTATTCTTCACCATTCTTTCATCTGGTACATAGTGACTTGCCAAAGTATTTATCAAGCCTAAAGACAAGATGGAGACAGGATGTGTTGTTGCATTCACCAAAGAGCAATGTACTAATGAAGTGTAGTCCTCAGATCTCCCTTCTGGTTGGGAAAATTTGACCAAGTAATCATTCTAGCTAATGTGGCCAATGTCAGTGTCTATAATCTCCACATGCAAGTTGCTAACTTTGGATGGTGGATGATATCCCATGAACTAGTACTTCATTGTTGGTGACAGAACTTACTCTACCATTTCTGCAAAGAGTAAAACACATGAATCGGTAACATGAAATTGTAGGAGAGAGGAATATCTTAGAAAAATCAAAGAACTTTGACAAATTGAGCTTAGAAGAGCTTTGAAAGACATTTTTGGCCTTTTGGACCTTCGGGGGTGCAAGACCTCTGAAAGACCGAAAGGGTCGAAAATGGGAAAATAAGGCTTGAGTTCTAAAAAATGCGTTGATACCCCCTTTTCGATCTTTCAACAAATCAGAGGATGAAAAGTTTCAAAGGCTGAAACTTTTTAAATGCCAAAAGAGAGACTTGGTGTGTGAGCTTTGTAAATTTTGACTATTAGTATAGGCTTCAGCAAATCAGATCAAGAAATGTTTCAGTGTGCAACAACATCGAAACACCAAAACTGGCACTTAGGTGATTGAGCTCTAAAGAGTTTTAGACTACGCCATTTTCAGTTATGGTGAATCAAAGGAGAGAATGTTTCAGTGTGCAACAACACCAAAATGTTGAAACCTGGCACTTAGAAGATATTTCATGGAGAAGGTTTGAAAGTTTTGGACCGCAAAGGTCCAAAACTCTGTAGCCAAAACATAGAAATTAGGGTTTGGGTGTTGGACTTGAAAATGAGTTTGACCATGAGTTTGACCAAAAACTTAGGCCAAGGGGTTAGAGGGGACAACCTCATGACCCTTGAGGTGAGACCAAGTAGACCAAACAACTAGACCTAGCAAGAAACCAAAAAACCCTAACCTAGACAAACACGCAAGAAACCCTAACTAAAGACTAAAAAACAATGAAAAATAAAGGAAAGGGAGAGAGGGAGAAAGAGAAACCAACCTCGAGGAAGCTAGTGGATGAAGATGAACAAGCTAGATTAAAGTGAAAATTAGGATGAAAAGATGCGCAAAGAGCTCTAGAGGCAAAAATTGGAAAGTGAACAATTAAGGGTTTAAAACTCAGTTCGTGCCTTATATAGGCAAATCGGTGGGTGCCATCAGCCCCTCGTCGATCAAAATTTCAGCCTTTCAGGGGTATCAAACCTTTGAAAGGCTGAAACACTGAAAAGTTGACTCCCTTTGGAGAGTCAAACCTCTTGACTTTTTGTACGTCTGAAAGTCCAAAACCCTGTTGTTCCCCAGAAATGCCAAGGCAAGATTTTCGCTCCTCCAAACTTTCACACCTTCAGACCTTCCACACTTTCAAACCTCCAAAAGTGTGAAAGTGCAACACAACTAAAACTAAGGTAAACCAACTAAAAAAAAAGAGGCAAGACAGACCAAAAACCTAGGGAGAAGCTAAAAGAAGGGGGGGGCCTAAAGCCAAGAGGAAAAAAAGGGGAGCATGGTTGTGGGATCTTAACGGAAACCAATAGAAACATCGACAAAAAATCAATCAATAGATAGGAATAGGAAAACATGAAATATTTTTGGTGATGCAAGATTACTCAAGACCCAAGATGCTCCTACATCACAACTTAACTCCAACTAGCATAATTTCTACCTATACAAAGCAATTTGGAGCCATTTTTCTCATTGGGCCCTATTTGGCCACCTTGAAAACTTTTAACCAACTAATGATAACTTTGTGCCAAACTCACATTGCTTCACACCTTGATAAACAAACTTACACTAACACACTTTCTAGACCCTCTAAGGTCTTTATTACACCCATGACCTGACTAGAGTAATTACAAGAGAAAATTGCATTGGGTTATAAGCCAAACCCCAATGGTTCTCTTGCACCTCTATAACAAGTTGAAATCCAATAAAATTTGTCCATGTATAATTCAAAAGGTAATAAATGACAATGCGTATGTTCTTGGTCTTCTTTAGTATTTAGACATAAGCCCTATTTTTAATGTTTCATACCTTCACTCGTACTGTTCTAGGAAAATGAAGATCAGTTAAACAAAGAAAAGTGCAGCAAAGAAAGGGATAGATGGATAAAGCACCTACCAAAGAAGAAGAGGGAGAAGATTGGAAGAGTTTTGGATTCCAAACTGATTGCTACACAGTCCCATGGAAACACATTATACTTGGTTAAGTGGAAGGGTCTTCCAGATTCATATAACACTTGGATCACATAGATTGGTTTACTAGAAGTGTCGCAAGGCAAATCCATTGTCTAACTTTGAACCATGAGGTTTAGAATTTCTAAAAGATTGGGAGGATGATGCAACTACCTTGTAACATTTATTTCTAAGAATTTTATGTAGGAGCTAAATGAGGGGTTAAGGCCTTTTGTTTTGAAATTCTCTTTACCTCTTCGTAATTGTTGTTGATCGGTCTATGTAGGAGCTTAATTAGGAAATAATTTTCTATTTGAACTATTGTTCTTAAACAATGTAGTCTCCATAGGAGGTAATTTAGGAGACTAATTTCTATTAGGGAATTAATTTTAGGGAACTTTTCTTTAATAAAAAAGGGATATGGAATTGTAGAGCGGGGGTTTTCTTCCTTTGGAGGATATAATTTATTGTTATGGTATAATGGATACAATTAGAATTTTTCCTAGATTATAAAGTATATTTTTCTATTTTTCTTGCTTATGTGCTATTACTCCTCTATTATACAGAGGATGTGTTTACTTATCTATCAGGTATAAGGATTTCCTACATCACCAACCAATGCACATAATAAGGATAAATCATTCAGGCATGATTGATATTAAGACTATCATAGTTGTGTAGAGATGCAAGTTATGAGAACAAATAAAATATTGTTTGAAAAATTGAATACAATATACCATGAAAAGTACAAAAAAATAGGATGTAGTGCATTCTAGTAGGCTCTTCAAAAATAGGCTAGTCTTACTATTGTGTGTACCCTTGCTAATTTAAATTTTTTTGCTTACATAGTTGTGGAAGTGTTAAATATCAGTATGTTTAGGTTTTGTAGCTACAAATCTGTATCAAACCACTAAAATTTTGAATTAGTATAGTTATTCTAAACCAATAAGGCATGTCAAAAGGAATGTGATATGATTTAGAATATTTCTTAATGTATTTATTTTGTCTAGAAAATTAGGATTTTATAGAAAAAATCAAGAATCCTACAATTTTAAGTATCCAAGCTGACAAAAGATTCACTTCAACAAACAAAAACATAACAATAGTATCTGCTAGCATTTGGTGGCAACTTCACAAAAACATGATCTTGTTAATTTGAATGGAAATGCAGTGAAATATATGAGGAGACCCACCCAATTCAAGTGTAAACTAAAACTGAAAACAAAATCTCACTCAAATAAATTCATACGCATTTATACTCATAACAATACTTGGACCAAAATACCAGTGTTGACATTGGCGTTACCATAATCAAAGGTGGTATTCAAGTATGAAAACCCTTTTAGAAAGATAAATTAATTATCTTCCAATACTAAAGAAAAGACCAACAAGATTAGTCAGGAGGGTCCACCTCTAGTTCAGTCTTATCTTCTTGACGAGCCCAACCACCTAGCACTATCTCTAACTACATGTCATGAATATTGGAGCTAAGCTGATGACCTTCATTTATTATGTAATTGGATATAAATTGAATAGATTGAGGATGTATTCCTTAGTGCTCCTTTGTGAGTATCTCCTTTGGTCCGTGTTTTTAACATGGTATTAGAGCTAGAGGTTTTGGTGATATTTGTGAATGTGACTTTTTTGGAATTACTTATAATGGGAGTCATTATGTTAAAGATGGTGCCAAAAAGGTCTAAGATATCTTTTTGATTTTTGAGTTGAATTTAAATTTTGGGCAGTTTTCTACTATTAAAAAAGAGTTTAACTAATGTGTTGAGCAACCAAGACAAAGGTGTTTCTTTGTATTCAAAGCCCTTTTAAGATAGGAGTTAAATTTGTAAAAGGAGTTTGTTTCTAATGTGTTAAAATGAAGGAGGTTACTCATAAATCAAAGGAAATTTTTATTTCAAGTCATTGTTGAAGCTATTGTTAGGAATAGTCTCAAGAGATAACTGAGAGGGGGGGGGGGGTGAATTAGTTATCTACAAGTTTCAATTCTTTATCCAATTAAGTATACTTAAACATAAAGTATAAACACAATGAAAGAACACTTGAACACAACACCAATATTTTGGTTACAGGGATACCTAAATAGGTAAAAACCCTGGTGGGACTTGATAACCACTAATATTCTGTACTAGTGTATAATGATCCTTGTTAGAAGATCCTTTACCCTATTAGAATTCGCTTTACAATATATTAAGTACAGTAGACCTGGTCAAGGGTCAGACCCTATTAGGAGTCTTTTACAATTATCCCTGTTAGGGGAGAGGATGCACTATCCAAGAGCTCACTGCTCAAATGAATGAAGGCTACAACCTTCTGAATAACAGATACACACTATATTTGGATCTTGGTGAACTGTTCTTTGACCTACTATCTAGATTAGTTCCAATGAATAGCACAAGTACTTTACTTGGTCACATAGACCTTCTTCTGATGGCTCAACACTTTGCACACTTTGTTCTACTCTGCTTAATCAACCATGAACCACACTCAAGCAATCACAAATGACTTCCTATAAATATCTTTCCTCCAAATGATATAATCAAGTTGTCCTATTAGAACAACCTTTAAATCATATTAGAGAAACCATAACAAAATCCAATAAAAAAAATTTCAGCTCTACTATGCACATAACTCATTCTGGGACTTGTCCAATAAAATAAATGTAGACGCACACTACACACTGTCGGCTCTGCCAAAACAACTGGAACTTTCTCTGTAAGCTGAATTAACTCATGCACTCTTAACCAAAAATTAATAGCACTTCTCCAAGATTAAATTCAAGGGTGCAGACCCTCAAGATAGGTGCAACTCAAGAACCAATAAAATCTCTATCGGCTCTTCTGAACAAACACAGGAAACTACTACTGGCGAATAGCAACTGTATAACTTCACTTGCATTCATAAAAATACTATGCATCGATGAACTTAACATCACTAACATGTTTTTATGTAATCAAAACATCACTAACATGTCTTCAACATATATCCTAGGGCGCATGCCCATAAGACAACTGTACGGACAACCATACATAGAACACTGCTGACACAAGTTGCTATATAACTGTCTGTACTAATAGTTAACCTTTGCGCCCATGATATCATGCTAATATCATGTCCATGCTACATATACTTAAAGCTTACTACATAAGACTTCTACACATGCTACTTTCCATATGTTGTCATCAATGACAAACATACAGTCAGTACTGGCCTGCTGGCAAATCTCCAACAATCTCCCCTTTTGGCATTGATGGAAACATGTGGAATGAAAAACCACCACCAACCCAAATGAACATTTCTTTTATAACATTCTCAATTTCCTCTTCAAAACTCCCCCAAAGATGAATCCTCCAACTGCTGCAATATTTTCTAATATTCTTCATTTCCTTAACTGTACTACTGTCATAACTTAATGTTGCTCCCCCTTAGTATATTACTCCTCTTTTTAATTATGTTTTTCATGACTCTATATATACTCCCCCTTTGACATCAATGGAAAAGGGCACCACTCATTTTAAGCACTATTACTACTCCTGAGATAGAGTAGTCAACCTTCCACCAGTCCCTAAGGACTGATGCCTTTCCTTCTATTTCTAAGCAGAATCAGGGAAGGGAATGACTCTCAACTTCTCCCTGAGATACTCAAAAGTATCCTTAGGCAAGGGCTTTCTGAATATATCTGCCAACTGATCTTTAGTACTCACATAGTCCTACTTGACTTCTTTCTCTGCCACTTTCTCTCTTAGGAACTTATACTTGATCTCAATGTGCTTTGTCTTTGCATGCATCATAGGGTTTTTTGACATATTGATAGTACTAGTGTTATCATAGTGAATAACAATAGGATAATCAATCTGAATTCCAAAATCCTTTATCATCTGCTTGATCTAAACAATTGTAGAATAATTCAAGGCTACTGCAACATACTCCACTTCTACTATTGACTGAGAAATATAATTTTGTTTCTTTCTTGTCCAAGTGACAAGTCTATCACCAAGAAACACTACTCCACCTAAAGTACTCTTTCTATCATCAACACATCCTACCCAATCTTCATCAGTGTACACATGAAGCTCAACATTTTTGGAGTTAGGATACCATAGACCATAATCTATAGTGACCTGCAAGTATCTGAATATTATGTTTACTACCATGAGGTGACTTTGTTTAGGCTCTGCTACAAATCTTCCAACTATACCAACTACATTGGAAATATTAGGTCTAGTCTAAGTAAGATATATGAGTTTACCAATCATAGACTTATACAATGTTGTATCTACTACTGGTGAGTCATCTTCTTTTGTAAGTTTGCATCCAATGATCATAGGGGTTCCTACTAGCTTGCAATCATCCATCTTGAATTTCTTTAGTATCTCTTTCACATACTTTGATTGATTAATGAAAATCTCTTTTTCTATCTGCTACACATTTAGTCCCAATAAATACTTGATAGGACCAATCATACTCATCTCAAACTCATTCTTCATTTCTTTGGCAAATTCAGCACTAAATTTTTCATTACCTCCAAAGATGATGTCATCAGCAAATATAGCTACAAGTAGTAAACCTTCTGATGTCTCTCTAATGAATAGATTACAATCTACTGCTCCTTTCTTGAATCCAATCTTTGTTAAGCATCCATCTAGTCTCTCATACCATGCTCTAGGGGCTTGCTTAAGTCCATAGAGGGCTTTCTTCAATCTGTATACCATATCAAGTCTGTCTGATAAGGTGAATCCTTCAAGCTACTCAATGTATACTTCTTCTTTCAAATCTCCATTCAGGAATGCTAACTTGACATCCATCTGATAAACTTTGAGGTTTTTAACTATAGCATAGGCTACAAAAAACTTAATAGCTTCTAATTTTCTCACAGGTACAAATGTGTCTGAGTAATCAATGCATTCTCTTTGCGCATAACCCTTACATACTAATCTTTCTTTATTTCTTACTACTGTACCATCTTCATTCATCTTGTTTATGAATATCCACTTTGTTCCAATCACATTCTTATCACTAGGTCTTGGGACCAATTCCCAAGTGTCATTCTTAATAATTTGATCAAGTTCTTCTTTCATAGCATCATGCCAATCTAAATCATTACATGCATCTTCAACACTTAAAGGTTCAATCTGAGATAGTAAACATACCGCTTCACTGCTAGCTGAGTTCTTTGCTTGTGATCTTGTTAAGACTTTGCCACTCTGATCTCCAATGATTTCTACCTTGGAATGATTTCTTGATGTAAACTTTATAACTTTAGGTGATGTTGATTCATCAGCCTTACGAGTATTTTCTTCACTTGTTTTAGGGTCATTGAATAACACATCAATACTGTCAAACATTTCTTCAATAACTATCTCACTAGTGGAGGGTCTAGGTTCTTCTTCAATCATGGGTGAGTAATCATGATATCTTTCTTGAATCATAAAATTTTCATCAATGTTTACATGAGCACTTTCAATGATCTTCTTCAATATTAAATTGAAACATCTATAGGCTTTACTTTTAGTAGAGTAACCAAGAAAAATACCTTCATCACTTCTTGCATCAAACTTTCCTACTACTTCATCCCTCTTGATGTAGCACTTGCTTCCAAAGATTCTGAAGTATTTTACTATGGGAACATTACCAAACCATAGCTCATAAGGTGTTTTTTCAGCACCAAGCATTAACAGAATTCTATTGAATGTGTAGACTATTGTATTGACCGCATATCTCCAATAGGTGTGGGCAACCTTTCCTTCTATCATAATGGTGTGTGTTGTATCAAGAATGATCCTATTCCTCCTCTCTACAATTCCATTTTGCTGAGGTGTTCTAGGTGCACTTAAATGTCTCTTTATACCATTTTCTTCCCAGTACTCATTAAATCTGTTAGAAGTGAATTCTCCTCCTCTATCTGATCTCAAATATTTTATCTTTAATCTAGATTCATTCTCAACCTTAGATTTGAATATTTTGAACTTATCAAATACTTCTGACTTATCTTTCAAGAACACAACCCACATCATCCTAGTATAATCATCAACAAATAAAATGAAATACCTTTCACCATAGTATGATCTTGTTTGAGTTGGTCCACATAGGTCTGTATGAATCAGATCCAACTTGTTCTCTATTGAATTTTGCTTGCTCTTGAATGAATTTATCACATGCTTCCCCATCACACATTCCCTACATATAGTATCAACTGGCTTTGCTATGCAAGGTAGATCTATTACTTTCTTAACATTACCTATCTTTACTATGTTATCAAAATTGATATGACATAGTCTTTTATGCCATAACCAACTGTCATCAATTTTAGCAACAAAACAACTTGCTTCTGAATTGAGTTGAAAAACATTACCTCTTGTCTTTGTGTTTGATGCAATCATAACACCATCTTTGTTGTTAATGATGCATTTATCATCTTTGAACTCTAATTGATAGCCTTTTCCAAGTAATTGTCCAACACTGAGAAGGTTATGTTTCAAACCATCAACATGAAGAACATCATCAGTACTATTCTTTCCATCCAAAGTGATGGCTCCTCTACCAACTATAGGATTAGGAGTGTTGTCTCCAAATCTGACCATATCACCATTGCATTTGTCCAAATGAACAAACCTTCCTCTATCACCAATCATGTGATGTGAACAACCACTATCTATAATCCAATCTATCCTTATGTCATCTTGTGAAATTAATGCTAGTTCTTGATTCTCTTTCTTGTCTTCATGAATTGTCTTGTTATTCATTTTGTCTAAAATAGTAATGAATCCAATTTCTTCTTCACCATATTCTTCATCTAAAACTCCATCTACAACATAGTAGCATTCCTTAGAGTACTTAGGCTTGTAACCCTTTTTGAATTTTTTAGCTCTAGTGGAACACTTAGATGCAAAGTGACCGATCTTATTACATGAAAAGCACTTAAATGGTAACTGACCTTCATATTTCCTTTTTCCTTTCTTTTCTCTTTTGGAAATCATAGCAATAAAATCATCTAATGATCTCTCTTCATCATCATCATCAAAATTACCAGAAGTGCTTGTAAATTTCTTACCATGAACTATTTCTTTGAAAGCTGTCTCACTCTTTGGTTCTGTCTTCAATCTTGAAATCTCAAAAGCGGAGATCTTGTTGATCAAGGTCTCTCTCTTGAAATTTGATGTAAGTTGCATGGTATCATCAAGGATGTTGATCTTGCTTTCATATTCTAGAGTAAGAGTAGTCATCAACTTGTCCATAATGTCCTCCTCTGAAATCTCTCCACCATTGTTCCTGATTCCAGCAACTGCTTCATTAATCCTCTGATTGTAAGCTCTGATGTTTTCTTCAGGCAGCATCTCTAATGCACTTTATCTTTTCTTCCATGTCTTTCTCTATGCATCCTTTGCTTTTTTTTCTCCTTCAAATATGTCTTCAAGGTGCTTCCAAATTTTATGGGTTGTATCTATCTTTTTTACTTCTGAAAATTCAACATCAGATAGGGCATTGATAAGGGCTTCTTTAGCAATAGCATTCTGATGAAACAATTCCTTTTGTGCATTAGTAGCATCATCTTTTGCAAGGTCTTATAATGTAGGAATCTTGGCTGCTTTGATGGTTACATTAAAAACTTCAAAAGAAATGCACTGCAAATGAGTCACCATCTTGTTCTTCCAATTAAGATAATTCTCTCCATTGAACTTAGGACTTTCTTTCCTAAAGTATGCTATCTGATCAACCTCAAGCTATTAAACTTTCTCTTTGAGGTGCTTGGCTTTGATACCAATTATTAGGAATAGTCCCAAGAGATAACTGAGAGGGGGGGGGGGGGTTGAATCAGTTATCTACAAGTTTCAATTCTTTATCCAATTAAGTATACTTAAACATAAAGCATAAACACAATGAAAGAACACTTGAACACAACACCAATATTTTGGTTATGGGGAAACCCAAATAGGTAAAAACCCCCATGGGACTTGATAGCCACTAATATTCTGTACTAGTGTATAATGATCCTTGTTAGAAGATCATTTACCCTGTTAGGAGTAGCTTTACAATATATTAAGTACAATAGACCTAGTCAAAGGTAGGACCCTATTAGGAGTCTTTTACAATTTTCCCTATTAGGGGAGAGGACGCACTGTCCAAGAGCTCACTGCTCAAATGGGTGAAGGATACAACCTTCTGAATAATAGATACACACTACATCTAGATCTTGGTGAGCTGCACTTTGACCTGCTATCTGGATTAGTTCCAATGAATAGCACAAGTACTTTACTTGGTCACATAGACCTTCTTCTAATGGCTCAACACTTCAAACACTCTACTCTTCTCTACTTAATCAACCATGAACCACACTCAAGAAATCACAAATGACTGCCTATAAATATCTTTCATTCAAATGATATAATCAAATCAACCTATTAGAACCACCTTGAAATCATAATAGAGAAACCATAACAATCTCCAATAAACATTGTGTCAACTCTACTATGCATGCAACTCATTTTGGGACCTATCCAATAAAATAAATGTAGACACACACTACACATTGTTGGCTCTACCAAAACAATTGGAACTTTCTCTGTAAGCTGAATTAACTCATGCACTCTTAAACAAACATTAATAGAACTTCTTCAAGATTAAATTCAAGGGCACATACCATCAAGATAGGCACAACTCAAGAACCAGTAAAATCTCTGTCAGCTCTTCTGAACAAACATAGGAAACTGCTACTGGTGAATAGCGACAGCATAACTTCACTTGCATTCATCACCAAACTATGTGTCCATGAACTTAACATCACTAACATGTCTTCAACATATATCCTAGGGTTCATGCCCATAATACAACTGTACCGACAACCATACATAGAAAATTTCCTATAACTCTGTCAGGAACACTGCTGACACAAGCTACTATATAACTGTTTGTACTAACAGTTAACCTCTGCACCCATGATATCATGCTGATATCATGTCCATGCTACATATACTAAAAGCTTACTACATAAGACTTCCATGCATGCTACTTTCCATATGTTTTCATCAATGAAAAACATACAGTCAGTATTGGCCTATTGGCATATCTCCAATAGCTATTGACTATAGAGCTCTCCGTATGTGGAGATCACTATTTTCTAAAAAATGGAAAGAAGAAATTAGAACTTTTGTACTTGTAGTTTCCAGAGTGTAGATTTTTTGTCATGTTGAACAGTGCTGCCACTAGTTAATCATTAGAAGAAAATTAGGAATTGCAAAAAAGTCAAAGACCTCAGGTTGAAAGGGATCAATGTGTTGTTGCAGTCAAAGTCATCATTTGTAGAGTATAGTTGATGAGTTCTATTTTATCAAAACTAAATCATGGCCAATGAAGGTAGATTATGGATTAAATTATTATTTGAAGCAACTGTAAATTGTTGTGAGATTTGTGTGGAGAGGCATGTTGGAGGGATGAAGGAAGATAATAGTTCATTACAACAAAAAGGAAGGAGAAACGTTATTTAGAAGGGAGTTGAAGAAAAAAAGATCATCGATGAAGAAAAGTTACCAATTTTCTTTTAAAAAGAAAGGAGGTACCAATGTCCAAAAGATGTCAAGGAAAAAATTGATCTAATTGAGGTCATTGAAATGTTTGGATTGGAGTTAGAGAGAAATCAATCAATTGTATCTAAAATTAAAAGAGATCATGAAAAAGATTGAAGTTGTGTTGATCTGTTATAAATTGCACAAGTATTGTTGAAATCATTGTAGAGAAGAAGAGAAGAGGTAAAAAGATTCCCCATAGTATTGAGATGTAAATGGGCTTCAATAATAGAATTGTATTTCTATGAAAACAAATAAGAAGCAACATTTTTTAATGTTGTAGCATTTTGTTTATGAATTTGTGCAAGCAATGTATGAGGCTAATAAAGCCCAAAAAAGATAGGATCCTTGAGCACTAGTAATGTGTCTCAAAAGGAGGATGTTTATTGTACTTGAGTTATTATAGGGGATGCATGATCAGTTCTACCTAACACCCCAAAGTGATTTGGCTTAGCATATTGATGAATCATGTAGGTGAAAAGGATTCCTATAGAACTAGTAAGTACAATGGTTGGGTACCCATGTATCTCAATCGACGGATCACTTTTTATATGGACTTGATAATTGATGTAGTTACAGAAGAAAAAGAACAAAAATCAATGAATAAGGTGTAGAGTGATGATGAAGAAGTGTGTGCATTATAAGTTAGTTTCCCCATCATGTGAGGTTTGTGGTCACTAGTAACCACATGTACATGAGGTTCATGGTAATCCAAAACCACCTATGAGGATTATGTTTATTAGTAACCACTTGTATGTGAGGTTCGTGGTTGTGCAAATTTTATGGTCATCTAGAAACCATTTGTGTGAAGAATTTGTGGTTAGAAATAAACCACTTGAGAAGTTTAATAGTTAGGGATGAGATGAAAAATATCAAAGTGGTTATGATGTGGGAAAGTAAAAAATAATGAAACAACACATTCAAACCCAATTAAACAAAACTTGTATAATTTTTGTAAATGGGTACCTAAGAACCTATTGTAGGTCGAGACCCTTTTTTTTGGCTTATGGGAGGATATTTGAAAATATATGGTATAATTAATTTATTGGGGGATGTTAGAAAGGTAAATTAATTATTTGCCAATACTATAGAAAAGATCAACTAGATTGGTCATGCAAGTCCACCTCCAGTTCAATTGTATCTTCTTGATCAACCCAACCACCTAGCATTATTTACAACTACACGTGAATATTGGAGATAACCTGATGACCATAATTTATTATGTAATTGGATATAAATTATATTGAGGATGTATTCCTCAATTCTCCTTGTGAGTATCTCTTCTAATCCATGTTTTTAAAAAACCCAACCCTAAGAGATGATTCCAAAAACAACATGTTCGCCACTAAAAAAAATGGATCATAATGAAATTTAACAAGAGACATGAAATGTGAAGAGAATAAATACATGTGGGTGGGTAATAGAAATGAAATAAGATGAAGACCTTGATTCCATGCATAGAGATTACTAGAAAGAGTGGCTCCATCAGGTTGAACACGAAAGGGTCCCAACTCAATCATTGCTCCAAATCCTAATGATGAGCACCCTGGACCTGTTTATAATCTCACACCATTATTACTATTAACCTTTTATAATGAAGGATTATTCCTTGACATGAAGATTAAAAGGTAAGGCAATAATAATTATAATACCTCCATTGACCTAGAGGATAAGATGATTAGTAGATGGGTCTTGTGGAGCTTCTATGAAGTAGTAGAAGTTATTCTAATTCCTATGCATAAAATTCAAAGGCCCACACTTATTGAGATCAACCTCAAAAATTTATCTTGAGAGAAGCCATATCTAGAACCACTACTTATGAAAACATGGGTCAATGAGTTTGACTCAAAAATTACACATTTTAAATCTTAATTTCAATATCATAATAATATATCACCATTTCAACATTTGTTGGATTCATAGGTTATTATATATAGGACAAAGACCAAGATCAAGCACACTAAAAAGCCCAAACAAAGAAAAATGACAAAGCACCTAAAATCCAATTATTAATCTATCTAACCTTCTTCTGGAGATACAAATGTGAGTATCAATAAAACCAAGAAAGTGTAATAACCTTTAAAATACCTCCCTAAAGGAAACCACACAGTTTCCTATTGTTGATTTGTAGTATAGAGTATTATAGTTCTAGAGACTAGACTTTAAATGTAAAACATTGTCCTTCTATCCAAGTTGATGGTTTGCAGGCCATCCATAAAAGGTTGTTAATCCATAGGATAAAGCCTAAGTAAATGCACCGAATGTAGAACATAATGCAATATATAGTATTACAATTTTTTCAATCATAATGCACCTAATATAGAATAGATTTAAATGGTACCATATCAATCTTATGCATGGGAAAAAATAACATAATAAATGAATAGAATACCCTAATTTTGACATTTTATTGACGATAAATTTCTTGGGATCAATGGGATACTAGGCCAAGGCAACCGGGTTAATTCCATTGAGAAGAATCATTTGAGAAAGGTATAATAGGAACCAAGATATATTAACCTATCATAGATATACTATAAAATAGAAATGTCAAAAACTATTCTATTCTTTTGTGATGTTTCTTTTCCATTTGAAAATCCCCAACCATACATTCCCTTCTCCTTCACACACCATAAATTAAGTGAGAATACATGACAATTAGGCAAAGCAATCATGAAAATAGAGGCAAATAAATCATTGAACCATAAGAAAATAGAAGTGGGGCTGAACACATACCAGGACTCTTTGAATATTGTAAGAGGAATCTCATCAATGCTTGAACACTGCTCTTATGCAAACATCAATCTCTATCCTCACTAAGCACACATAATAAAACCTCTGCTAGTGCTTATGCAGTATAAATATATTTTCCTCACCCATATGTAAACAAGAATTTAGAAGAAACACATAATGAAAAGAATAAAAAGAGACATGAGAGACATGGCCATGCCTAAAAAAAACAAGCACAAAAAAATAGCGAGAAAAATACATTTACAACACACTGAAAGATGTGAATTGGAAGAAGATGAATCAAGTTTTTAAGGTCTATTATCTGAGGGCAGATGGGTAACAACTATTCTTTTTTTTGGTTTTCTTTTTAAAATTTATCCCAACAATCAATATGCACAACTATTCTGATGCTTTTCCCTATAATTTGAGTGTCGTGGGGTAGGTAGCAACTATGCTTTTTTCTAATTTGGATAGTTTTGAACATACTCAATAATATGCACTAATTTATCATTGTCTACTTGCCTTCAATCCATTTGATTTTTTCTTTTATGAATGGTCCCATTTCTATTAAATAAATATAAACATTACATATTCACAAAAAAATAGGTCATGGGATACAAGATCACCCCGTGAGAGTTCACATGGCACAAGGATGGAATCAAAAACTATTCATCAAAAAACATATAAGCCTTCAGTGTTAGCTGGAGGAGGAGGATCTCTATAATCAGAACCCAAGATGTCCCTAGGATTGAAAGGAGGTTTAAGAACTGACCAATAATCAACAAAATCATCTTTATCTTCTTTTTTCTCCTCCACCCTTGGTGGAGAAATAGCCAAAGCCAGGCAGGGGAAGGACCACTTGGAGGAGCTAGTCTTCGGCTAAGTAGAGCCATCACAAGAATAAGGAGCAATAGGAGGGTCAAGAGTCATCAGGGACTAGCTAGAGCCACAGTGAGGTAGAGAGGTTGAGTGCTACCACCAACCAACATTGCTACCACTAGGAGAGCAGTGGCGGGGAGCCTGCAAACACAAGGTGTGAGAGCAGAAATCTAAAGAGCTACGAGCCCGATGGTGACCTTGGGGAGAAGTATGATTAACAGAAATAGATTTAGGAAGAACTATAGCAACCATATAGGGATCATTGCCCCAATGATTAAGTAGCTCCTATAGGTGGGCCACCTCTAACACCACCTTGATGGCTTGCAGTTGAATCTGCATCATTACATTATTACATATACAAGCTTTAGTGTACAAGGAAACATTAATATCAAGAGAGTTGTGAGAAAAAGGAACAAGATTCCTATCCTTCCATAAAGTAAACAAAATATCCATACTGAAAGTATGTCAAATCTAGCTAAAATTGGAAGGAAGCCTCGGGGAGTCTCCCAGAAAAATAATGTGCCAGGAAAGGGCCCAAGCTAGAAATGCTTAAAAAATCATGAATCTAGAGCCAATATTGTTGGTCTTTTCTACAGAACCAGAAAATGTACAAAAAAGAATCTAGATTCCCATAAAAGGGACACTGAGGATCAGGCACACCCAAGTGTTTGATTCATGGCCCCAGAGGGAGCCCTTGAAACAACATGCACCAAGAAAAGAGATAAATTTTGGGCTCTGTAATAGTAGCCAAAATGGTTTGAAAGAGAACCCTCCAATGGTGATGCAAAGACTGCAAATGCTATCTCTGGTTGAGCATGTCAATCATAGGGAGATGAGGAATTAACCACTCATATCCCAACTTGGTCTTGTAACTATTGAAGGGTGTAGCATGGTACCACTTCCTATCTCTCCACCAAGGTCGAATAGACTAAATACCCAAGCAAAAAATTATTAGAAATGGTAGAGACCAACAAATAAAAAGTATGACTATCTAGACGAGAAAGATGGAACTAGATTTGCATTTCTTCCCAAGAGTGGAGACTCATAGAGACTCTAGAAAAGAGGCCTTTAGGGGTCTTGATGCCACATTTGAAAAACCATAGAGAACTAGCACCATGAGTCTTAGCAAGAGATACACCCTGAATGGGAAAAAGAGGGGAACACCAAAGTTTCTATTACTTTAAAGAAATCTCATCATGAAAGCCATTGCCAGCCCAATAGGGCCAAGGATTGATAGCTTCCCAATATTTCTAAGTGCTTTTTATAACAAAGGTGTCTTGGATATGCACAAGCTCCCTCATAATAATAAGGGTTTGAAGACCAATCCC